>JACEOJ010000079.1:5392169-5561828 GCA_013761285.1 Campoletis sonorensis
ATTATTACTTGCTTCAAATTAACGACAATATCGCTACGGAATTTTTCCCGAGGATATCAACTTACAACCACTTTCGCATAACGTCTTGTCGTAATAGAAATACTTAAACAGACTCGAGGAATAAAAACTGAATAGTTGTTTGATTGAAAAATATGATTTTCAAACAGAACCAGTAGAACCATGCAATGAAAAAAAAACACGAAGTTTTCAGTCCTCTTTCTGAATTTTTGTTTTCTTTCAATTGATTATTCCGAGTTGATTTACGGGTGACATATTTATTTTTAGACCTTTCCAAACAGTTACTCTTTTCATTATGATTCTTTAGCTCTGGACACGAACATTGTTTTATCATCATTCGTTATAATGTCGCTGTCATACTGTGAGGACTTTTTTTCTTTTTTTGTGTAAACGGTATAAAGTGTTGCATTATTCAATCGGTTCTTATTTTGGTAAAAGGAATTGGCTATAGACTTCTCCTCTACGAATAGAATAACCTCTTTATGACCGTCTCTTGAGCAAAATCGATCGAATTTCTCTGTCACGAGCGAGGTTGGGGTTGAGAGGCGTGTAGGGCTAAACGCACCCTCAACGTTTTTACGAGAAAGCAAATAACACAAATTTGACCTAAAACCCGGAAGCAAAGGATTTTTTATGGACGCTCAGAACAAATGTGAGGCAGCAGAATTGTTTTTGATCGTTCTGGGGAGGTGGTGGTTATAAGAAAAAAGGGAACGGAGCGCTTGTTTCTGTGCGGTAAAGGGTAGGCTCGCGACGTGATGTAAATACGTAAAAAATAGACTCATACATAAGTATTTGTAACGAAACGGGTATACTAGAATAATTTATGTTGCGAAGCGGAAAAGCAACCGGAACGAATGGCCGGAAACGAGAAGGGTGCGAGAGCATGTGAACAAGAGAGGTCACAAGTTCAAGAGTTCAGGCAGTTTCCACGTTTACACTCTCGCTCGCCGTTGTGTACAATTATAAAAATTCCGATTCCCAATGAATCGCGTCATCGATGGTATTCAAATCGTGAAATGGACCCGGTTCTCTTTTTTTCTTCGAGATATATTTCGTTGACGAAAGCTTTCCAGTCCTCGAAATATAAATGAATATATATTTATAGATATAAATATAGATTCTCATGCAACGAAGCATATTCGAAGCCAGCAATATAGACATTTCGCAGAGACAATAATAATAGAAACAGAGAGTAACGAGCCCGTAAAAAAAAGGGAGAATAAAATATCCACTCGTCGTGACATCGTTTATACGGGGCCACAGATAGACAGTATGAGAGTGAAAAGGGAGGCCATGTGCTAGGGATCGAGAACAATAGTTTCGACTTAGCCCGACAAAAATCGCGGGGGAGATTCTAAGTAGAAAAAGTCCGGTTGAGTCAGACCCTCCCGAGAGCAGTCTGTAGGACGCTTTCAAATATCCCCGGTACCACATTTTTTTATGCCTACTATATTGTATACAGTGTGATCCAGGATGACATCAATTTTTCTCAAATTATAACAGTGATGGATGTTCAATTCTAAGCCGAGTTGAAAATTTGAATAAATTTTTGTGTATATTTATCTATTTCGCTTCAAACTCATCACATTTTAATTTGATTTAACAAACAACGATCGAATAATCATTGAAGGACAAACGATCTATAATTTAATTTAAAAAAGAAGAGTTTTATAAACGAAATAATGCTGCCGCGCAATAACAATAAAACAACGGACTCAACCCTGGGAGGTTCAAGTTGCTTCGAGCTGATTCATCTTTAGACGCCACAAATACTCATATAAAAAGGTGATAGCTTTCCCGACAAAAAGATCTCCCAACACGCCGTTGTTTCCCTCGGATATATGAAGACATTCAGTAAAGCCGGAATATTTCTACACACCACGTATTGCCTGTATACACAAATGTAGACGATGTTACACAGCCGTTTTCTTGCTCTCTCGATAAGACTGTAAGCCGATAGAAATATATAACTCAATACACTTTGCGTTCTCATAACTCCAAATATACTGTACAGTATGAATAAAAAAATAATGTGGAGCGAAGAAAAGGAATCAAACTTTATTGGGGGGATGATTTAAACGGACATTCTTTTTAGTCATTTACTTATTGTCGTTATTTTAGGTTTTATGCCTTCGTGAATCCCTTTCAAGCTCTTAAATTACGAGCTTATCCCATCATTTCAACCCTGCTCATCCCTTACCAACTTTCATGAAAGTATCCATCTCCCCCAAGATTGTTGCCCACAACAGCCGCCGTTTCCTAACGTATCACATTTGCAAGAAGGTCAAGAGAACCTGTGGACATCAATGTCATTAGAGCCGACCACCGCTGAGTTTCTAGTTCGCTAGTACCATCAGAAACTCAGAAAAACTATTCGCCGCATATAGCGATTGGTGGTCGAGCCGGTACGTAGCTAGGGAGCTACTCATTTAAGCACTGACTTTCCTCGAAGCTGCTTAACTTGGGAAATTGCCAAAGCCACACAGTCCCCGCTTACCCACTGCCGTCCTCGGGTATTTATCTTCTTTTTTCGCCTTTCATTCACAGCCAAGTGTGCGTACAGCATGTCCACTCCCATTGTATGAACGACATATTAAAAAAAAAAGTCATGAGTACTGTAACAGAACTTAGAGCAAACGAGAGATCGCGAATAAAGAAGAAAACGATAATAAACAATAATGATGAAATAAAATAATACGAAATAAAAGTTTCCACATGCATGCAAGACTAAAATTGTATTTATGTTTTTTTTTATAAATGGGTCAGGACATAAGTGTTAAGGTGATCAATGAATTTGGCAGTGTAAGATGCACCAGACAGAACTAATCTGACCAGTGGTTGGATGGTGAGGGAAACATAACGAAAGCACATGGCGGAGTGCTCCAAAGGAGGAGTTAGACGTTCGTCACAGAGACGAGGAGATTCCCAATGGATGGGGCGAAAGCGATCGATTCTCGATTCATGCTTAACCCTCGACGAATCTCTTGCTCTCACGTACCCTGTGTACGAAAAATGTATCCCTCTTGGAATTCGGAACACAAGCATATAACTCATATAGGAACAGATAGTTCTCTACCGTTCTAAAAATAGTTGAAAATCCGGCTTTAAAATCCTTTCACTCCTGGCCAAAACGATCTCGACTTCCAACGAACCTCGAGGGCAAAAAGTATTCAACTTTTCTCGTGTTTACCGTTGCTCTGTAAATCGAGTAGATTTACCTTTCGTATTTTCCACATCTTCAAGCAGATACTTGCCACTTCACTGTCGTACAGAATATGGTATCATGAGGGATTTGTGGTTGGATTCTCTTTCCTATGACACATATGATAAAAATTCTCTCCAAAAAACAAAGTCAAATCGTAGTGACTTTTTTTACATTGAAAAAGATCAGAAAAATTGTATCGACAACGCTTTAGCTGACTACTTATTCACAAATATAAAATCAATGACTTTCAGACAACTATGAACCTGATAAAATGTTACAACAGATGAAAATACACTTGATAAGATAATTATGGCAGTCTAACATAATTTGGTATGGAAGATAGACACAAATCATAACTACCGAACAGATTTCATGGGCCCCAGAAGTCTATTAAATTCTTTTTTATCCTCATGCATCACTCGACCTTTTTCAAGGGTAACATTTGCCCATTACCTTCTGACCCATTTCACGTCAGTGCCCTCATTATTCCTTCCCTACGAGTTCCCTTTGGCATCAATTATTCAACGAAAATAAAACCCATTGAAGGATATTTTGTGGTATACTTTTTCACGCTCGTAAAGTCCATGTACGATCCTATAACCGGAAGTAGGGGTAACGAGGGTTGAACAAAGAATCGATAAGGGAATCTCGCTCGGTAACTGAAAAACTGTCGATAAGAAAAACTCTTTCCTTTCCTCCGGGCAGTTCATGACCGATGGGAGCCACGATAAAAACTCAGTCGCTATGCATTCAATGCCAAGGGGTAGTTTTTGCTCTTATCTAAAGCTTCTCATACTCGATACCTGCAAGGCAAATATATTTCAAAAAGATTACCGACTGATTATGTTCTCAAGAGAAATATTTGTATTGAATTTAACCCTTAATACTCTGACACTCTGAATCTGGAGCGAAACCATTCCATAATTTCAAACTCTTGTCCATTCTGACTCTTAACACCATTGACACAGTAATAGGAAGAGAGGAAATGCAAAACGAGTGACAAAGTCAATATTACAATTGTCGGAGCGAGAAATGCAGAAGTTGGCACAAGAGAACGAATTGCATTCGATTAAAGCTCGAACAATTGTACACCTTTTTATTATGACAATAAAATAAACGTTCTTAATGACGACGAGGCCAATTGTATCTTTTTTATGCTGAGTATAATGTGAAAATTAAAACCATCTCGAGTTCCTCTTGATACAATTCTTGCTATGAACGCGGCGTACCAACGTATCAATCAATCAAATTTAACAAGCTTTGACATTTAATTTCTTTCTAGAAACGACCAGCATTATTCTCTATTCAGATGATATATAAAATATGAAAGTTCGATTGAATTTCCATAGTAGTCATCTTTTGAAACAATGATCCAAATGGTTGGTTCTCTCTGAAGTATAATCCTGAGAACGAAGCCACAAGAAAAAAACATATTAATCAACTATATCTGACAGTCTGACAAGTCTTGACAGTGACAAATCTTAAAACTTTTATATTCGGATCACAACCATAGTTATTCGTTCAAACTAAAGACTGAACAACCAACTTAAAAATAAAGTTTTTAAATTGTTCACTTGAGCGGTTTCAAAATGATTGAATACGAAGTCAGCCATTCATATTCTCGAAAGTAATACTAGAGTCGTTCAAAACCACGTCCATTTGCAATCCAATGATTTGGACGATTTCGATAGAACTTGGTGGGTGAGCCGTGGGTCCATGTGGGATTCGGGAATGTTTTCTGGTCATGGAATAGTTCTGATTGGGATTCTGAGAGGGCGCCACGACGTAGTGAGATTGCGTTTGGGAAAATGGAGAGAGGCAGCCCTGATAGCGCGGGCGGCAGGCTTGCGCTTCATAGCCTGGCGTTTATATATATATAGATATATAAACACATATATACGGTTGACAAATCTACCCCCGTAAAGCGGGCTAACGGGGGCTGCTTTGGAGAGCCGCCATTTCTGCCTAACCCCGCAGAACACGAAGAATCGTATACGTACGAACACACACATACAAACAAACACACAAACGCCCTCACATCCACGCATACAAAGATACAAATACAGAAGGCATAAACACGTACACGTACATAATATCGTTGAATGTACGTGTATACATGTATTTGTGAATGTATATATGTATATATTCATTTTAATGCCAATGAAATGTCAAGGCACGGCGCAGCTCGGTGCACATGCACCAACGTCGTTTGTCGGCATCGGACGAACGGGAAACGCGGGGCTTTACTGGTGCGTCGTTTCGTGAAAAACTAGTAACAGTTTTATATTGTGTTTCAATGAGTAATATATATTTTCACCGACTCTTAGTTTCGGGAAAATAGAGTGGTGTTATATTCTGAGGGGTGCTGCCCCGCTGTGTCGTTCTGTCTTTCGTCCTGTGTGGGTACTTTTCTCAATCTACGTCCGTAATGCCTCGCGAGTTTCTCGTCGTTGAAGCACGTTCGAGTCCTCGAAACAAGCTGCCACCGCCACGCGGGTGTAACCCTCCATTAGCATTAACACGGTGTTCCATATCGAAGAAGTGTAAACTCGCAAGTTACAGGGGTGGTTTATAAATTAATGTGAGAGAGGAAAAAATATATATATTAATGAAACAAGAACGGGAAAGAGAAATTATCAAAGCGTGCGTGAGTACGCGTATGTATGTGAGTGCGTGTGTTTTTAGTGTGTGAGTGAGTGAGTGTGAGTGCGTGATAAAAAGAGAGTAAGAGACAAAGAACGCGTGACAGGAAGGACGAAGGGGCTGAAAGGGGTGCGAGTGAAGTCTCGTGCAACCCAGTGACCTCGTGATCCACGCTCTGTCGAAGTGCGCGGTGCAACGGGGCGACCTGGGGGGAGATAAAGGGTGGTTTTGTGTTGGTGGACGAGCGGGGGTGTGCTCGAAAGGGACGGGGACGGGCAGAGGAGGGGAGGGGAAAAAACGCAACTATCCCTGGAGCAGCACCTCTTTACCCGGGTCAGCGGGGTTTTCACGAGGAATGAGATATATAACCCTCTCTCTCTGTCCCCCCGTGGCCCCGTTCTCGCTCAGTACGTGTTTGTGGTGCACCATCGATGCCCATCACTCGTCCAACATACCGAAACAAATGAAAATCATTCCGACTGTGTTCCTACGAAAATTCTAATATACATGTATATTAATGTATATATTAAAAAGACATAATGTACGTCTATCGACTATGGAAAATTGGTGTGTTCGTGTGTTTGCACGTGTGTGTGTGTGACTCGTGAAAGCTGCGTGAAAAGCCGGGGACGCGTGGATCCTCCCCACCACCTTTATTATTCTGGCTGAACAGAGGGAGCCCCTTATCAAAATCGCTTATGCCTTGAGCGACGGCGGGGTTAAGGGTTTTGTTTATCGAAGACCACCGCCAAAGTCATTCGCGATGAGCGAACAAGATGTTGACGATAGATCGGCATTCCTGACAGGTGAGAAACACCCGCCAAGTCCTCATGTTTCCCAATAAAACACCGAAATCATCGAATTCTTATCAGGAAAGGTCCGCGGACAATGTGAGGTTGGTCCGATAGCGAAAAATGATGAAACACATGACGATGTACCGGCTGACGTATTTTCCAACAGTCATTAACGCTTTGCTAATTAAACAATAAACCACTCAACCCTTTTTAGTTCCACATCGAATGTTACAATTTCATACAATGTTTGAATAATTGTCTTCAAAGCTACCGCTGATCCGTAAGATACGTTTATAATTATTTCGAAAAGTTTGCTCTTTTGTTGCACGAATTATTTCATCACCTGGAGGATACTCGCAATCTAGATACATTTATTTTGAAGGTGATTCGCCTCGTGTCTACAAATTCCGGAAGTGTACGCGCGCGAATTTGATGCATTTTAGGCATGCGAGGGTTCCCTTCGCTTTCTCATCGTTTGCTTTTGTAAATATAAGCCCGCGAGACCAGCTGGCCCACTTATAACTACCCTCGTACTTAGTAGACATGTATTGCGGCAGTTCTTTCCCTTCAGTTGAGGCAGTGCATCGTACTGCACGAGAGAAAGAGTGAGAAAGCGAGAGCCAAATAGAGAGAGGAGATGAAATAGAGAGATAGAGGGTTGGGGAGAAGAGAGTTGAGCAGAACACGTGCGCGCGATCAATAAGAGAAGAGAAGCTTCTAATCTCTCGCAACGAATTAAAAAAGCTTGCCGCTTATGCCCAACAGATTCACAAGTGCACGAACCAGTAGTTCTCCGCATATCGATATGCTGATTAAAAAAAAATAAAAAATAAAAATCGTTCTCCACTCGTACTCATTGAACATTGCGATTTTTTTTTATAGACAATTGCGAGACGATGCGTGTAGGACGAGTTATCACGAATATGCGGCAGAGCCGCGACGAGGCCACGAACAAAAAAAAAGAAAATGAGGTCAAGTGAGGCCGGCGTTGAAATTTTTATGAGAACCGCGAACGCGATGATGTATATGTCTATATATACATAAAGTATATATATATATGTATTTGAATGTAGGGGTTTGTACGGCTCAAGCGTTACGCGCCCTCGCGTACTTTGTCGTTGCAACCGAGTTCAAATTTACCACCTCGTTTTAGCCCAACTTGTTTCTCAACCGAAAAACGATACACGGGAAAAGAAAAGAAAGTACGCAGGAAATTGTTAATTGCTGTAAATAAGATTCATTTAGCGGAGAGTCTGTACGTGTTTCTAAAAACTATTAAATCACAAAAACTTCTGTTTTCGAGTTCCTTTATAAAATACTACTTTCTACACAAGAAATTCTATCGTGTATCAACTTATCCGTAGTATTTTCAAAAATAGACGTTAAGAAATGTTTTATTTACAAGTACAAAAGTAAATTGTTGTTAAATAATTAAATGACTTAATTAAGAACGAATACGAACTTCGGACTTTCGCTAATGGTTCTTCAGACAAAAAAACGCCAGTGTCCCGTAGAGACTCATTGAGAATAATGAGAATAGATCTTAGGACGAGCTTTATGTAAAGAGTCCCTTGTGAAGTGTGTATTTTTAAAAGGTTTGTCCAAAGAGTCGAGCTCGAAAGACGACAATTCTGCAAAACACATTATTCACGTCACTTCTTTGCGTTGTATTTTACAAGACAAATCTGAAAATGAGAATGAATAAAATCTTTCGAATGAAAAAAATGCTTTCGTTCACTCATTGATGAAGGACTTTTACGAATCTATTGAAATTGAAAATCATTCCAAATTTTAATTGCAATTATTGTACGGAAACTCATCAATCTTTTGTAGAAAATTCTCGAGTCAATGAACGTCATACATTTTTCATTCATTTTAATGCAATCAGTATTCATTCATCGATGCAAAGCTATTCGACGTCAGTCTTTTCTTGTTAAAGGTTTTATTTTTATTTTTAGAATTACAGAGGTCCATGACCAAAAGCCTTATCGATCTTGCCGCGAATTCAACAGGAAAAATTTCAAACATGCTTTTCCGTCAGCGAACTGCAAAATTAAGGAGAATGCACTAATGTCCAAAGACAGATTTAAAAACAACGGATATTTTCGTTGAAAATATGCTAATAAAAGATCTAGAAAATATCTGACAAGCTCTACTTCAATATTTCACAAAATTGATTTCAGATTATGGCCACAAGCGTTAAAAGTGGAATGAAGTAAAGTTACGTAGAGATTTAGTGGATGATACACTGCAAAACAATATATCGGAGCTTTTGATCACTTTTTGATTTACAGAGTTGATAAACGTGTAGTTAATAAACTGGTAGTGTTGGCATTAGCTATGGATAAAAATCTGCTGACACATCCTAGGTCTTAACACTTTCTCTCCCTCTCTCTCTCTCTTTGCTTGCCTCCCCTCCACGAGAGTGGCCACTTTCTCGACGATGTCCCGTAAAGTATATTATGCATAATAAAAGGGAAGCTCGTGATTTTTCTCGATAAAGAAGAAAATTACACGAACTACAGCAATCATGATCTTGACTTTGACACACAATTGTAGGATGGAGGAGAATGTTGAATATATGAGGAGAAAAATATAGCAAGTATAATAGAGAGACCATAATAATCGATCATTCTGGGGTGAAAGATCGAAAATTACTTTCTCAAGCTCGTCTCCCATTCTATATCTCGTTGCTTTTGTTACAGGAGACAGTAATACCGGCTTGCACAAGAGAAGCATTTACGAACACAATGGGGTCGCGGTGTGCTCTCACAAAAAGGCACTCTGCATCGCCACAATCGTATTCGCTATTCTCTTCGCCATATCACTCATCATTGCCTTCGCGGGACCACAAAACGGTACGACAAAATCAAGAATACTTACAGATTTCGAGACTCCTCGAGGAAAAACCTTTTGATTTGAGTTTACGAACGAAGAACGAAAAATCAGCAATTGTTTTTACATTCTTTTCAGACTGTCCTTGCGCCGGTGAAAAACCGGCGAATTTGGAGATCGAGACAGACGCGGAGAGCACGGAACCCCTTGCCACCAATGGGGAGGTAATTTATATTTTTTTCAGATTATGGACTTTTCAAAAAATAGTCCCGGTGTCTATTCGTTCCCTTTTGGAGAGGAAAACTTTGTTGTTGATATTTTTTAGTTTCGTGAGTCCATTGTTTACTTAAAAATGATTAAAATTTTTTTCGCTGTTACAATTTAATTGCGATAATGTCGGAGGTATTAAATATTAATGAATACAGTACTAATTATTATTTATTATTTATAACAATATTTGTTATATCGTTTCGTGTATGAGGAATAATTTCCGATGTGTCATTTTGGATGTTTCGTGGTCAGAATTTTCGTAGTATTGTCACAAATGTCGAAATGGATAATCGGATAGTATTTTCAAGCCAGTGTGTAGTATTTGAAAACGCTATTGAAATTCACGCTCGCGTCTGAAGTGTCTTTCCGCTCTCGTGGTTGCCTCCGGCCAGACGACGACGTGGGACAATGCGAATATGGATGTAAAATGTGTATATTGAACAGGCTTTGAGATCGATGGGTTTTGGCATCAATGCGACTCGTATTCGTCGTTTTTCACGTTCATCGAACGTCACCATACGCACCAAACATGACACATAAAGATTACTTTGCTTCACTGTATTTCACAGATATTTCCGTGGGACAATGTCAGGCTACCAAAGTTCGCTCATCCGACAAGGTACAATCTCACGATTCATCCGAATCTCACGACTCTTGAAGTCAAAGGTTTGTATATAAATATTGAAAAACATGAACAAAGCATTCGATCATATAAACAAAATACTAAAATCCTAACGGTAAAAAAATTCGCAATGATTAATAAAATTATTACAAAACTTTTCAACAGGGCAAATCACGATCGAATTTTATGTCGATCGAGAGACCAATTTTATCGTCTTCCACAGTAAAAATTTGACAATAAATGAAAAGGTTCGTATCCGTGTTACATTTTTTCACAAATATGACACACAATTTACAGCAGAGATTTTATTTTTGTTACTTTTTCATCATTTTTAGATGGTGCAGGATCGCAAAGGTCACCGATTAAAAATAGCTAAATTGCTCGAATATCCTAAACACGAGCAGCTCTATTTAGAGCTGGAAGAAAGTAAATTTCGTAAACGTGGCAATTACACGGTACATCTGCGTTTCGTGTCGAAATTGACGAGTAAACTCGAGGGTTTTTATCTCAGTACTTACGTCACAGCCGATGGAGAAAAGAGGTGAGAAATTGAACACATTATTAACAAAATTTGTTTCCATTTGTTGTTACTAAACAATGATCTATTGCATAAAAAATATAATTCAATGCAATATTAATAATAAATAAATGAAATAAGTCTTAAAAGTATGAATTTATGTTAATACCGTAAAATTATTAAACTCCCTTCTATTCACAAAGTAAATGCATGAGATTTTAAACAATTATTGTATTAAATTTTGTCTTACTAATTCCTTTCGGTTTTTTAATTTTCCAGATATCTCGCAACAACACATTTTGAGCCCACGTATGCGAGATCGGCGTTCCCGTGTTTTGACGAGCCCCAATTTAAAGCGAAATTCAAAGTTTCGATATTCCGAGACAGATTTCACATAGCACTGTGCAATATGCCTGTTGTAAATACGGAGGATGCTGGTTTCTACATGGGAACGGGCCTCGTGAGTATATTTCAAAAGAATAAGAGCACCGAACCACACGACGATTAACAATTGATTTTTTTTTTATTACATTATAAACGAATAAAAAATACGAATAAAATATACGCACATTTCGTAATATCGATGTTGATTCACGTCTTTTAAGAACCTCGTATATATCAGCCTAATGTAGTACGATACGTCGGATTTTCAGCTCCGTGATGACTTCCAAGAGTCCGTCGAGATGTCCACCTATCTCGTAGCATTCGTTGTTTGCGATTTCAAAAGAGTCTCCGAATTGACCAGCAGAAACGTTTCCGTGAGCGTTTACGCCCCTGAGTCGATGCTTCCACAAGCCAAATTCGCGGTTACCACTGCGGCCCGTATGATGGATTATTTCGAATCTTTCTTCGGGGTCCATTATCCACTGCCGAAACAAGGTAAATTCCTCAAACAGTCAAAATATTCATTTACAGTCCAAACAATACGAAATTTATCTTTATCAACTTTTTACTGTTTGAAAATCGTCTTTTATAACTTTTAAAATCACTTTTTCTGGTCTATGGAAAAGCTGCGTGATTGCAGAAATTATGAGAAATCAATACGCGAAACGCATTTAGCAAACAGTTTTACCTTCTCGTGTTTGATTTTATCGCATTTCGAACGTTGTATTCATTAAAAATAGAACACTCGCTTTTGTCGATTTCCTGCGTTTTAGTTGTAATTGTTTCATAACTTCACTCCTTTTAGTATTAAAAAAAAAAAAAAAAAAAAAAAAAAAAAAACAAGATCTAATAACTTAGCAACAAATAAATTATTCATATTAATGACGTTTTCCATAAAATCGATGGGAGTTCTTATTAATAAATTTCGATTTTTTTCCATTAACTGAAATGAGTAAAACGTTCTTCTATATTTTCATATTTGATGCAGCAACTTAATAGTTCGATATAAATGATAAATGACCCATGAATTAAAATTGATCCGAACCATCATAATCGAGTTATAAAAAAAATTGCATTAATTACAATAAGAAAGACATGATCGATAAGAAAATGTAATTCTTTCCAAGAAGAAACATTTTTAAAAAGTAATGAAGAGGTCATATTTTCCTCGACATTTTAAATATTAAAAAAAATCGTTATGCAGATCTTATAGCGATTCCGGATTTTGCTGCCGGTGCTATGGAAAATTGGGGTCTCATAACGTACAGGGAAACATCGATACTCTACGATCCTCAAGAAACGTCGACGGGAGCACACGAATTAGTGGCAGTCGTCATAGCTCATGAGTTGGCTCATCAGTGGTTCGGTAATTTGGTTACGATGAAATGGTGGAACGATATTTGGCTGAACGAGGGAGCAGCCAGTTTTTTCGAGTACAAAGGGGTTAATAATATATCACCTGAATGGAGTATGATGGATCAATTCGTCCTGGACCAGACACAATCGGGTTTAGTTCTCGATGCTTTAGCAACGAGTCATCCGATAAGTGTACCGGTTAAAGATCCTGCTGAAATCGGGGCAATCTTCGATACGATCAGTTACAGCAAAGGAGCTTCGATACTTTACATGCTCGAAGGTTTTTTGTGCGAGGACGTTTTCAAAAAAGGCCTCAACGATTATCTCAACATCCACGCATATGGAAGTGCTGATACCAACGATCTCTGGTCGGTTTTTACCAAACGCGCCAACAACTCGTTCGATGTCAAGGTTGGTTTATCAGAATACTTAAAAAAAAAAAATCTTTTCCATTTTCACTGTGACTTCTCATGATTCAAATTTCTACATCCAACTTCAAAGGAAAGTTCAATCCTTCATATGATCCTAAATTGATCTTGAAATCTTGACTTTAGTTTTTAATTCAACGCTCTATGGAAAACTATTTAAAAAAAACAATTGTAATGAGCTTTTAAAAGTTCAGTAGATTGGTTCGTTGTCTAAAGTATACTACAAAAATGCGAACGTCTGTAGCGTTTATGCTTGAAGGAAAATGCTGTTGGAAATGAATTGTTCCCTATAAAATGAAGTTGAAGTATAAAAATATAGAAGAGTCTAAGTGTAAAATACTTTTTCAGGCAATAATGGAGACGTGGACTCAACAAACGGGTTTTCCTTTGATAACGATAAGTCGTGAGGGTAACGTAATAACAGCGACCCAGAAGAGATTTCTTTTGTCGCCGCAGGACAATGGAACAGAATTGATTCAACCAAAATCACCGTTTAATTACAAGTGGTATGTTCCGCTGAGTTACTACACAGACAAAGAACCGGAAAAGCTTCACAACGTGTGGATGAATATGAGCGACGTCACGTTTGAGATATCGGAAAACGTTGAATACATAAAGTGCAACATAAATCAATCAGGATTTTACCGAGTAGCATATCCAGAAGATATGTGGAACGTAATTATTGAGACTCTATTGAAAAATCATACGAAATTTAGTCCAGTCGATCGTGCCAATCTCATCGACGATTCTTTCACTCTCTGTGAGGCTGGAGAACTCAATGCTACGATACCCTTGAGATTGTCATTGTATTTGTTGAACGAAAGAGATTACGTTCCATGGGCAACTGCTCTCGGTTACCTTCATTCGTGGAAAGAAAAATTGAATGCTAGCTCCGGTTACAAAAGGTATCTCGCTTATCTCAAAAGATTGTTGGGTCCAGTTACAAAATATGTTGGCTGGAGCGACGAGGGTTCACATTTGAAAAAGTAAGTTGTATTTGTTTTTTTACATGAAAGTATGATGAGTTTTTTGTTATGTTTAATTCATATGTGCTATTTTTTATCAACAGATTATTGAGAATTTCCATTCTACAAGCAGCCGTTGAGCTTCAATTGGAAGAGGTCATAAAACCGGCTAAGAATCTCTTCGAGGATTGGATGATGAGGGGCAAACGAATAGCACCGAATATTCGAGATGTTGTTTATGCAGCTGGTAAATAAAAGTTTGAAATTTCAGTTTTAATCCACTGCTGTTTGATTATTCGTTCATTCATTTTAAGATTTTTTTTCTTTCTACTGTTTATTTAAATAATATTTACATTTATTCTCAGGTGTCCAATTCGGGGGTGAAGTTGAATGGCGCTACTGCTGGGAAATTTATCGAAAGACACAAATACCAAGTGAGAAAAGAATAATGCTAAATGCAATGGGTGCAACGACAGATCGTTGGCTACTGCAGCGTTATCTTCTCCGCTCTTTAGAGCCCGAAGACGTCAAAGCCCAGGATATAGAATCGGTGATTTCGTCGGTAGCACGTAACGGTGAAGGCAAATTTCTTGCCTGGCGACATATGAAAGCTTATTGGTCACAACTTATCGATATTTTTGGCGACGGATCACCAACATTTGGTAGCTTGATCTCCTCAGTCATATCTGACTTTTCCACTGAATACGATTATCGGGAGGTCAGTAGAAACTTCATTTTTAGAATTAAATTCACGTTCTTTGAAACTTTGAAATATTAGCTCAGATCGAACCCAACAGAAATTGAAACATTACATTTTTTTCTATAAATGACTCTCATTACTTTGATCATTAAATAGTATCGAACGAAAAATCTTGAAAAACGTGGTTTTTATCGTTTTTTGTTGCAGGTGACGGAATTCTTCAAAAACGTTGATGTAGGCAGTGCTCAACGGGCTTTAAAGCAAAGTTTCGAAACGATAAGATTTAACATAAGATGGGTGGAGGAGAACGTGGAAACGGTGGATAGATGGCTCATCGATTATCTCAAGGATCACGCGAGATAAGCTTTGCAAATTTTTTCATGTTTGACACACACAAAGTTACGAGCTTTAACAATCACACACACACGTATATATGTATATGAAAAAATATATATATATATGTAAACGGGATTCGCGTTGATCGGGTTTTTGCCAGATCTTTGAGTCTTTTCCATGAGATATCGATGGTTCGTTAGATCCAGAAAGTACGTTTCACTGGGAATGCTTTCGGATAGTTCATAATCCGAGAAAACTCGAATTTCTATGTTTTTACGGTAAAAAAAAAAGAATAAAAAAAGTACAATATTGTCCACCGTAAAAGGATCGATTGAGAGAACCAAAAAGAAGTATAAACGAGAGTTTTGAATCGTAAGCTTCGAATTTTAATGCTACGAAAAGAGGAGGGACGGAGTGTAGAAAGAGGGGAAGAGATGGGAACTGGTAAAAAAATAAATTCCGTCGATTTATGGTGAAAATGGTCGATAAATTTCCCAGTGACGTGACAGGAGGCGTTTTGCGCATGTGATGTACAATAAAATGGCGATTACCGGAAGTAAACGATACGTGTTTATCGCAGTAGCGATATATTAGGAAGAAAGAGAAGGAGGAAACGGAGGGGACACACGAGTGAGAGTCATTTCGTACGTTTTAAGTAGCATATCAAAAGAAATGGAGAATAAAAAACAAAAGAAAAATAAATACAAATAAACCAAAAGAGTTTTCAAAATATGAAAAAAAGAAAAATTAAAAATAACAAAACGAAAAAAGCAAAAAGAATGAAGATGAAATTAGACGATCGGCGCGTGAATCGAGAGAACGCGATCACGGTCGTAAATGGAGAAGAGAACGAGAGACGCGGTCCCTTTTGTCCGACGTCGAGAAGGCGACGCGCGTTACGTTCATTCAATCATCCGTAATTAATAATAAATATATTAATAAATTAATAAATAAATAATAACAATAGTTACATTAATGATATTAAATAAAAACAAACATTAATAATATGTATAATAGAAATAATAATATAATTATTATAATAATCACACTGATAATGATAATAATATTAATAAATAATAATAACAATAACAATAATAATAATAATAGAATAATCCCCGAGCCAAAAAGATGAGTTCAAGATAAATAACCGAATCTCTATTATTATGGACACGACGTAACAGTTATCGTAATAAAAATTGAAGCGAAATATTGCGAGGTATTAAATATGTCGTGTGTGCCATGTGTTCATATTGCTGGAAGGTTGAAAATGAAAATAAAGTTAAAAAAAAAAACAAAAAAAAAACAGAGGCAGTTAAAGAAAAAGGGCCTTGCGAACTTATGGACGCGCGGGTTACGTCCAAGCGCACAGGTCTTCGTAATATAATAATAAAAATGTTCTCTTCGATTGTTTGTTTATCGTTTTAATTATTTTTTTTTTACGTTGCGTATGAAATACTTATAGGTCGTAATAGAAAATTCGATATTTTACTACGAGAGAAAACAAAAATAAAAAAAAGAGAATACCATAGGCGTATGTTTGTGAGTGCGTGTGCGTGAGTTTAGTTACATAATTATCGAATAATCGCGACGTATTTACACGAGCGTCTCGATACGCCTAATTAATCGTATACTAAAAAACGAAAGAGAGAAGAAAAAAAAGAAAAGCTACAAAAAAAAACACGTGACTAAATGTCGATATTATTATATATAAAAATACTTAATATATTATACGATAAATCCTGCCCGTTTTTCGTGATGACGCTCTCCGTCAAATGTTCATTCAAGGGGGCGCACCGTCGCTTCGTTTCACCCTGCCGATAACAAAAAAATCGGTCTTGTTATCACGAACGAATGATTGTTCGAAGTGGATCAATTATCTTCGTGAGAAATATTCGGGCTTGGGATCGAGTCCGAATTGTTAAAGTGATTTCACACAAACACTTCGAACAAACGCTCGGGCGAGGTTTCTAAGACTTTTTTTTCGTTAATTCTTTAATCAGAACACATTTTTGTCCGAATTTTGAGCGTGGGTTCCCCCTTCGACCCTCGCATGTCCAAAAATTGTACACTCTGCGTGATGAATCGAAAATTTGAGACATGCCAGGGTTCAAACGTACAGTAAAAATTAAGAAGAAAAAAATTACCACCGTCCACCCAGCATCGTGATAAACAGAAGCGATCAGTCGGGGCAGACTATTTCACGCCCCATAAGTCCGTGAAAAGACATTTAAAAAAAAAAAAACACTAAACGAAATGAAAAATTTCAATGTTCCATGTTCGATGATAGTGTCGCGCGATTTTTCCACGCGTCTCGTGAACCGCGCGACATTTTTCAAAACTCGTATCCGTCGATCTCCCCTCGCAACTGTTATGTTATTTTTTTTATATATAGTTTTTTTTAAACGATTCGATCGCGCGATAGTAAAGAAAACAGCGACTAACGCGTGTTGAACGTTAGGGAAAGACGCCGATAAGAAACATACACGCACGAACATCCGGTCCACTGAAAAGAATTTGAAACAAAAGAGAGAAGAAAAGGAATTCCCGAAATTCTTCAACACTCCAAAATGAGAGAAATCAATTGGATCGAAAATCGTAAGAAACGAATACGAACAAAAAGTTAAACACAAAAAAACTGAATATTTATGAAACAACTGACGTGAATTCTACCGCTTCCAATGAAGGCGAAAGGAAGAAATGAACTTAAAAAAATTATGAGACAAAACAAAATCAAATTACGGAAGATAAACAATGCACTCGCGAAACTATAAATCCTGTCGAACTTTGTAAATACTTTAACGGCACTCAAAATAGGCCTCTAAAAAAAAGAAACGTCTGGATCGCATAGATTTTTATACCACTCTGAGGAGAGGCGAATATAAATGAGAAAAATACAACCAACAAAAACAAAATAAAGTGAATTTAACAATGAAATACCGAGAAGAATGAAGGGACAAAAAATAAAATAGAAATTAGAAACGAATCGACGCACAACTAGATACCTACATGTAAATAGCATATTTTTTCACTACTATAACGATTTTTTCTCACGTGTTCAGTCACACAAACACACGATAAATACGAGACCGGATAAATCGTTCCTTTTGAAGGCCGTGAAATAGTCAAAAAATTCATTCATCCATCGGCCTATCATTTTTTTTTTCCTTCATTTTCTTTATCTCGCCATAGTTTTTTCTGTTCTTTTTAAAAACATGAATGCGGCATTTTTCATTGTGCGAAGTTCCATTGCGATTTCGATTTCTATATTCATCTAACACAGATATATATATATTATTATATATATACATAAATATATATAAAAAGTTTCACTTTCGAATTCTATACACACACACGGTGCTTTCTCGTTTTGCGCCAGACGCAAAAACAAACCAGAAGTGTGCGAAGGAAGAGAACATGATCGAGCTTCTTTTCCGTGAGATCATGAAGATGTTATAAAATCAATATGAAAAATTATCCAAAATATCGACGTGTGGTGAAAAAAAGTTGCGAAAAACCTGACGGAAGAGAAGAAAAAAGCAAGAATTCAGTTTCTGGAATTGCTTTGTATGAGGAATCGAAGGACGAAGACTGTGCTTGATGAGGATGAAGTGTATTGTAATATATTTGAAAAAAATACTATAATTAAATGACAGTCGTAAAAGATTGGCATTGCAGAATTTGTTTTTGTTTCAATTTTTTTTAAATTTATTTATTCTAACCCACGAACGAGAAGCAATGCCGAAATGTATGCATAAGCATATGTACATATAATTGTTGTAAAATGCTCGTATATAATTGAGGGTGTAATGGTGAATACGAAACAATGGGGAGGGGAAGGGAAAAACAATTTTTTGCATCTCACATTAATGAATTAAATTCAATCGATATTACGATTATATTGTATACATTGTTCTCTACTGTACTGTTGTCATAGATATTTTGTTGTATATAATGACGGAGAGGAAAAAAATGAAGAAGAAAAACAAACAAACAAACAAACCATACGAGACATGTACAAGCATACAAATGAATATATTATATGTTTAAAAAATGCGTTAGCTTTTTTTGAGCCTTCATTCAATCATAAAAATCTCGATTTCATCTGGAGTCAACGCTCAACACTTTTTTTTCATTTTGTGTTCGTTCTATTGATTCGTCTACGACGATTAAGTGCGAGGCTCGTTTCCCTAATGGAATCATCCAGATGTCAAGGCCAATTGAGAGCAAAGGGATCGGATTTTTATTTACAAACCTTTTATCAGACTATTATATTAATTATATATTATATAATATAATTTATTGAATTCTAGTCTAATTAAATTCATTGAATAAATTTTACTATCGAGGTTATTCATTGACTCGTGAAACGAAAATTATTACTTAACTTTATTTTTCGGTGTAGAGAAATCAAAACACTTCGAAGTAAAGTTGGTCAACGCGTTTGGTTTGTTTACGTTCTACGCGCTCCTGTGAGTCCCATGTGCTGGCTACGACCGCGCGTGCTGGTGCTGCATAGTGGGGGAACGTTCGCCGTGCCGGCGCGCCGCGAGGGGAAAAGCGGGGTAGCGCGACTGGTGGGGCAGGCGCGGGGCAGTAGGGCGAGCGGGAGAGCGTGATAACGCTAGTATCGCTCGGCCGTCGGCTGGCGGAACACGGAGAGCGCGGTCTGAGCGTCGGTCGGGCAATTTTACGCTACGCTTTATCGTTCGACGGTGCGGATATATTTTACGGAACGGAATGTATAATAGTACAAGTAGAATTCTTTCTTATCTTCGATGAAAAAAAATACCTATACAGCCACGCGACTTTTTCTGAAAATCAAATTGGAAAAATGTATTAAATTTTCATTTTGATAAATAGTACGCAATAATAATTCATAATAGTATTTTCTTCTTTTTTGGTGATCAAATTCTCAATTTTGGGCACGAGAAATAGGATTCAGAAAAATGAACGCGTTGACAAACTATTGAATGAATTATTGATTCGTCCGTACATCGTAATTACTGTTTAAATTTCGCGAACGAATGGATAGGCCGATACTAATGTGACAGACAGTCTAGTGACCGTTATATCACATCTTTGAGATTCTGGCGAACGCTCGTGCGCCCGTGCGCTCGGCCGTACCCTGGCTGCGGAACGGAGTACACAAGTTATCATGAGCGATTCGATCATCATTTCGTCGTCATGTGCTTCGGCGGTATTCATAAAAACGCGGGAGCAAGCTCTATTCGCTGTGTGCACACATCAAGTTCTCATCAACGTGAGAGTGTGTAGTCGTGTATATGCATACTGGGATATGTATGTACCGATTACACATTCTCACTTTGGTGAGAGAGTGTGATGTGCACACAGCTTATAAGCCCTCACGAACGGGTACTACCACGGTACGATACTTAGCGACGCATGACATAGCACGGAATTTTGCGACGGGGGTTTCTCTAGCTTCGTAGTGCTACAAGTAAGTTAGCACCTATGTTCGGCTGACCGTACGGTTCTTTTAAAACTCAACTTATGCTAAACATCTATGCATGTTTAGTTATACGTTGGCTTCTTCAAGAATTTTACCGATGCTATAATGTAGGAAGAGGCGAGGTCGCTCGTACGCTTGGCACTATCGTGGCACGCTCGGGTCTCCACGAAGTTGTGTTAGAGCCGTGTCGTTAGACTGTCTGTCACTTAGCATTGGTTTACATTCATTCAATTTTGTATGAAACTAATTTTTTTCACCATAAAAAGATTTCAAGCTCGAAGAAAAGATCATTCAATTGTAATTGTTTTGACCGCGCACAAGTTTGTCAATGTAGGCATTTCTCTACATTATAAACGGAGTTTCTTAATAGAACTAAATAATATTGAAACACTACCGTTAAAAATAAAAATCGTAGATCTACATTTTTTTTGAATATTTCTTCTTGGATTCAAAGTGACTTTTGTGATTAAAAAAATGTTTAGTGTGGACATTTTCGAAATCGTAGTTCATAGTGCGCGGATTGTGATAAACTCAAGTGTTAACTAGGAAAAAGAGCGTGAATAAATAACTAGTGCGTGAGATTAACTAAATCATTTGTGCGGGATTGACATTAACAAATATTGAAGAAACGTTGTTATAGAATTGATTAGACAGAACAAATGAAACAATAAGATTTAGTGAGTGTCTTGTGCAATGGATCGCAACTGCAATACTTCAGGGATTTTGCCACACGTGACGACTGGATATGACGAGTCCCGGAGAGGTGAAACAAGACATCGAACGGTGAGTAAATCTATCATCTCGATGAGTTATCTTTTTTTGTAAACAGACTGCGATTTTCGAAATATTGCCAAATTGTTTGATGTCGGCTTTCTATTTAATTAAAAAATCAAAACTTCCGTTTACATTGGAACTACTTATCGTTAAGGCACACTCTACTATTATTCATCGCGCAAAGGTGCTAAAGAGGACCTATCATAAAATATAAAATAATAATTAAAAATTATATTCTGCCAACTATACGGCTGAAAAACTTTGATTGACTACTAATAGATATTCATTTTAACAACTAGAATAATGACGTCATTAACTTCTATAAACTTCCATAAACAATAACTTTCAAGACAACAAAATGAAATTGCAGTTACATGTGATTGATAATTATGCACATCATTATATTCATCATATTTTTCATATTTATAAATTAAAAAAGCCGAAGAAAAACAAACGAATGCAGTTGTTTTATTTAGCATAAAAGCACTTCGCAATTTTTTAATAATTAAAACGCATTAATGGCTTAATTATTTTATTATCACTGTATTTGTCCGTCGAATTAGTATTTATTCTACATAAAATTAAGTAATATCTCAATATCATACGCATGATAACAATTCTCAATTTATTATTACATTCTTCTCAAACTCCGAGTAAAGACAAAACAAACCCACAACCATGAATATTTAATTTGCAAAATTACAAACACTGCCATCTATCAGGTTTTTGTTGTAACATATCCAGTACTTTTTGTCGACAATAAAGATTAATCTTTACCAATAGTAGACATTGCGCCCAGTACAACTTTCTGACGGTAGAAAAAATTACTGTGCTAGAGATTTTGCTGCGACGAAGTTTTCGTCGGTAAGATAGGATGCTAGTAAAGATAACTTGGTAGAGATTATTTTTATGGCGGGGATCCATCACTGGTAGATTTTGACTACGGTAGTTTTTGAATCGTGTAGGTAGGCTTCCGCGTGCAGAAAAAACATCATCAAGCTCTTATTAAAAAATGGATAAGCTTAGTAAACTTTCTTAGCATGAAAATTAAATTTTTTTATGCTGTCTTTGGGGCGGATCTTAGTTTAAACTATTGAATTTTAATATTACCTGGAAAACGGTTCAATGGACATATTCTTCACCGACAAACGTCATCGCATCGATTAGATCCCTTGCTATCATGAAAATTTGAATTTTTTGTGCTAACTTTATAGACAACCATGACCAAGAGATTTATCTAATAAAAAATCCATTCATTTGACTCGAGGGGGCTAACCCGGAGGAAATTTTTTGAAAATAACGTTTTGAAAAAATGGTTCACCATTGGACGATCTAATTGCGCCACCAAGAACCACTGTACGACCACCAAAAGATTTATGTTCAATCAAGTTATTTAAATCGAAGGGGTCAAGTCAGGGGAGTTCCGTTCTCAGATATTTCTGGTAGGGTTGCTTAAGTCGGTAACAAAGTAGATACACGTTTTTCTTGGACACGCTTGGTGTTTTGGGAAAAAAAAGAGTTATTCTGTCAGCAAAAGATAACAACGTGTAACGCTTCTTTTTCTTTGACAGACAAGCGTGTCCGAGAAAAACGTGTATGTATTTTTCAGTTATCGACTCCCCACTCCTGCGACTGCTAAATCGCCTTAAGTGTGCCGTGGTGACTGTCGATACAGATACCGACGGATACGAGCATAAGGAAGGGAACGTGGTTTTATCTGACAGGATTTTTAAACTGTAGTTTTCATATCTAAATCACGTGCTCGTATACACTTACGGTACAGTGTTTCTGTGATATCGAGAGACACTTCGCGCCACTGTGCTATTGCATCAAATATCGCAACATATTGTGAGGTCCAGAATTTGATAACATACAAAAATATATACAGTGATATACTTAAATATATACTGACATATTTTATTATATACATATATTCTGACGTGTTTGTCAACATATGTGACACATTCTCGTAGTATTGGTTTCACTTATGTAGTTATAGAGATTCTGAAGCATTTGATGATCATCGTTCAGTTACATTCGTGAGATAGTGACGTGTACTTCTGTTTTTCTAAATATAAAGTCATTTAATTTTTTACAACCATCGTATGTGTTTGCATACATCGATTTGCCCCACGAGGAATTTTTTTTCTTCTTTTTTCTCGTTACGTAATAAATTAAAACGGGCCCCGTATAGACTTTGATCAAGTCTCGCAACGCAAAAACACATTAGTACAGGGATACACGCGCGTAAGTGATATTGTAATTGTGAAATGGAAGATCTTCCGCAAATGAGGACTCTGGCACCCGAACCAATCTTTCCAATGTCGCGAAAGAAACCGATGCTGACGGAGGTGAGTTCGCGACTTTTTTTTTCGTTACCGCACCTCGAGTCTGCATGTGCATGTGTACTTTCGGTGATTGGGCGATCGAAGCTTGACTCAATATGGGAAAAAGAAGAGGAACGCAGATGCGTTCGATGATTTAGCGCGCATGCGCTCGATAAACATCGGCGTTGATCCCGCGCAGGCGCCATGACGATCGTACTTGACGTATCGCTCGTTTGATGATGATGACCGATTAAAACTCATGACTCGTGCACTATCGCACAATTTTTTCATCTGCTACTACGCGTCTCTGCATTCTTTTTCGTTCGCTTCGTTTCTTGATCTGCGTGATAACTGTCGTGATTAACGCATCAACGGACTCAGTTCTCGTAAAATATGACTCTATACGCAAAGTTTAGTCCTCACACGGTCGTTTTTTTTTTGCCTTCGCTAATTATCCTCCAACCTTTTGGAGACCGTTCGAATGGTAATCAGCTCTTTCTCTCTCTCTCTCCGCACTTTTTGATTACAATGATACGTAGGATTGACAGATTGGAATAATTTAGGCACATCTCGCTAATGGCACCTCGAAGACGGAAATACATAAAGACTTTTCACCCCAATGTCTCACTATCCGCACAGGCCGGAGCCTGCGAATTCTCATGTTGAGTTTTAGATCACTTTAAACTTCTGACAATAATGTTGACGTATTGCGTTTATATCGGGCCCGCTTAACATCAGATCATTCGATATTGACGCATACACGGAACAACTTTTTTTTGAATTATAAATAGGTCAATCGATGACCCGACGCGATATATAATTCAACACAGCTGTGAAACGATAACAACTGTGTCTCTATTATAATGTCTCTTGTATATACGTATATCGCGTATTCACGATGATCTCTATTTGTCGGCACGTACATCGATCAAAAATTAGTCCATTGTGCGAGTACACGCCACGGCAAATCGTTAGGAAATCAAAAACTCTCGATTACATTGCGATTAAATGAATTTTATTCATTTTACAGTTTTTTTCTTGAATAGGACCAATTTTCACATTTCTCTTTAAATGGTTCATACACCGGGAGGTACGAGAAAGAATGTCAATTCCAGTCATTATTTTACTGTAAAAAATGCATGCATTGACAGTGGAAAATTGGTTAAAGAAAAATAGATAAGCTGTGATTTAAGTTTGGGGAAAACAGATTTTGCAAAATGCTACACGCGGTAACCACAGTTTCGTCTGTACATTTTAACACAAAACAAATTAAATTCTCTTGAATTAATTTTTCTTAATATGATAGACGATTTAATCGTTCAGTCGAGATTTTGGCATTTTATTTTTATTTTTTTACTTGGTAACAGAATACTATGATGGTTAATAAATAAATTAATAATAACTCAATTCGTTCATTTAATTGTCAAGATAAAATGCTTATCGTTTTCGGAAGAGAAAAAAAATGTATTATGAATAAAAGAATTTCGATGTATAAGCACATGTCAAATGGAGATGAAACTTCTTTTCTCAAAGCTACAATATGTTATCGATTCGTGGAAAATTTTTACAAATCATTTATAAACAGTGACACTGTCAACCAAAACTATTAGGAACAATCAAATTGTTTATATTTCTCCCGGTGCATGGGAACCCTTAATTTTTAGATAGAAATCGTAATTCTTTTCCATTCGTTCGCTTTTTGTATACTTCCGAGACCATTGCAGTACTGTTTCCGTAGAATAACTTAATTACCAACTTCTTACTGATTGCTATCTAAAGCGTCTGTTTAATGGCCATAAGCTCATAAAAGTGCCTCAAGCTGAACAAAATCATTTCTCTTATTTCTCGCTCGCCACGAAAACTACTCTTTGTGTCAATTAACTCAACAACGTCGATTGGTCGCAGTGTCTTGTCGCACTTTCCTGTCAAGAGAAATTTTTTATGAATGCGATATATTCCTAAATACTCGATAATTTCAGTCCATTGACATATTTCAGTCAATCGACGAAAAGACAATTCTCAAGACTTTATTTTTTGACGAAATAATGAAGAAATGCATTGAGTTTGTTTTTTGAAATTTTCGATTTTGACAAAAATCTTAACGAATCTTTCTAAAATTTGTACTTCCAATAATACTCCAAATTTATATCATACATAATTCTGTCTTCTTTCGTGAATATCCGTACCCCATCAAGTCTAAGAAGATAATTTATAAAGAAATGTTAAAAAAAGTTTTTTTCGCGTGTTCATTATTTATCAAAATTGAATATAAATTATAATTTTGATAATGTTGAATTTTCTTAAATTTTTTTTCAATTATTTGTTGGGATAAATATGAAAAATTAGCGATAAAAACCATTTTGAGGGAGACAATAAATGTTTTGACGGCCCTGTCGATGCGTTTGTTGAACGACGTTGCCTGCAGTGAATGTTGCTGATGTGAGTCACATATCACCGAGCAATCTCTCCTGTTGAGGCGCATTACGAGTTACGCCGTGCTCCGTTTATATCTTTTGCGAAAAAAATAAATATACGAAAGAGAAAGAAAAAAAACAAACGTATATCTCTTTGTTATTGCGATTGCGTGGCAACACGTCTTAGCGTCATTGGATTCTAAAATATCGTAAAGTACCAATTTCAATCTCTTTGTATAGCACTGATTTACGTAATTATGAATAACGATTTGAAATTCGCGGGCTCTTTCGCTCGTGTCAACACCTATAGCAACACGTGTATGGCTGCGTCCGCGTAGTCTTTATAAGCGCTATAAATGTGACTTTTAGAAATCCTATTCAATGGTATATACCGGTAGCATTGGTAGCACAAATAGCGGCTCCCCGAACGCACCTTATGCACAGATATAGAAAAAAAGGCCGATTAAAATCGCTTAGTCACGAAACTTAATCTTATATTATCGAACACGATATGGAACGTCGTATATAATCTAAAAGTGAAAAAAAATGATGAAACAAGTGTTTTGGTGCATCGATTATTTTTATTGAAAAAGTCTTTTCTATTTTTATAATTATCTTTATGATTCTGCCAATCATAATCGAACCCACAGCAAAGCAAATGCTTTTCAAATTTATGCAAAGACAGGTTTCCATTCGACGACAAACAAAAGCACAACACAAGGTCACAAACTCGCGTCGATAAATTCATGCATTTTGATGATGTTGGTAGAAAAATAAACTTCACTATTGCATTTAGACAAGTGCACATTGGTAAATAATCGCCGGAGGTTATACAGTTTTAAGAATAATATTAAAAATACAGAAATTCTCACAAACCACTAGCACTGTTGGGAATTAACATTTTATTTTGCACCTGTCGTTAACACCTGTCAGAAGAATCAAAAAAAATTGATGGACAAAAGAATGAGCGAGTTTCTTCGAGCGATTTGTTTTGGCCTAAAAAACGCTGCACTTTTCAATTAATCTTCACGGTCTCGCTTTCGAGTACTCTACGTGATTGTTCAGCGTTTTTTATTTTTTACTTCAACCTACCAGAAAGATCGGCTCATCGAAGTCCATGACCTGTCAATTTTACGTCGCGCAATTTTACGGTTTCGAAGTATTGGTACGCGTGCGTGTATCAGTGAGTTTCGCGACGAGTCGCGAGCGCCCGCTACACGGTCGCGAAACGGCGAAAATCACTTCTACGTTATATACATATCGCATTAGTCCGCCTCTGTTGGCCGGCTGCGTACTAACGTACTGAAACGGAGCAGCGTCGAACGCGAAGTGGTGTGTTAAATTTCCCCCGGGAGTAGTGTCAGTGAATATAATCGTCTTGTATGACTCTACCTGTTGACAGTTCGGTGAGAATCGCGCGATTGAGGAAAATGATGAAATAATGGATAAAAAAGGATAATACACGTGTCGAGACGAAGCTCGATGCAGCTATCGGAGCACAATTATGGAATACGCGTTTAATTTTACTTGTTTTAACCTCCATTGAAAAATAAGCTCAAGTGATCACAAAAGTTTAAGTTTAATAGTGTAATTTAAAATCTCATTTAAACAACGATTTTACACGTTGAGCGCGGTAAACATTTAAATTTAAGACTTCGGCGAACAAAAATATTAGCTCCTGTGTTTGATCCTGCGTGATTTTGAGGTTATTTTTGTACACTTGTAACTGACCTACACTCGGACTGCGTCGGGCTCGAAACTGAGCGTCTTTATTTCGAATCTGACGTTCCGACGAACAGGTCGTGTTCGTTTGATTCTCTCTCCTGAATTTTCTCTTCATTTTTCTTTTTTTTCATCACCCTCGAATATTCTTCAATCCCTCGGTCAGACGAAAAATATATAGCACTTGACAGTTGAGAAAAGTCGCGTATAAATTAACCTCAAAATCATCAGCTGATCGTGAATTGATTTTCGGTGTTTTTCTCCACGTACTTCAGAATTAATAAATTGATTTTGCCCTCGTTATCCAAAGTGCTACGACGTTGAAAATAAATAGGGATAACAAAAAGGACTCGAATTCGAGACTGTGCTGGTGAATGGGAAAATGTTGGACCTGCTTTTCGTACTTAATATCAAAGCTGATCCTCTGTGACAGCTCAACGATTGAAACAGTTCACGATTTTTCATTGAAACCACATTTCTCTTGATGTTTTTTTTTTTTCATAATAGTAAAAAAAAGTGCTAATTAGACAAAAAATATTTTGTGATAAAGGAAACATACAGTGATATAGTTTTGCAAAAAGTGAACAAACTTTTCTTTCGACAAAATGTTGTGTTTGAAGAAATTGTACAGCGACGAGCTGCTCCAGCTCGCTCTGTTGCTTTCTCTGTTGCGCGTTGATCCTGAATCGTATCTGGGCTTGGATAGTTTGAGTGTTAGAGTCAGTTCGCTCAATCTTAACAACGGCTCAGGATGGCACACCGACGCTCGTACCATTGTCCACCGACCGGTTTATGTCCATCCAAAAAATCTCGACTCCATGCTACTGAGCTACGAAAGAGATCTCTTCGAAGATCTCAACTCCCTCGGACGCTACAACAGATTGAACTCTGCTCAAAATAATATACACGCTTATTTGTTAAACATTGACGAACCTGGAAGAGACGCCGCTGTAGCTGGACCCAGCATATCTGCTTCTACGGATCCTGCTAGAAATGTCACTTCTCCTGATCCACCGAGTTCGGCTCATAATCCTGAAGAACCCAATGTCGCAACTGCCGAACTCACTCAAGAGGTACTGTTACCATCAACGTTGTTCTGTTACCGTTGGTGATTTCATTCTACGGATAGGAAGTTTCACTTGCGCTTGGGAACCTTTGACTAAAGATTTAAGAATTTTCACCTATATTGATGAATTTTCTTTTTAATGACATTGGAAATTATATCCTCGGCAGATAAAAAAAACTCTTTGCAAAGGATGCAAATATCTATCGCTAAATATCTGTGAAATCCTCAACTACTTATTAATACCAATGAATCGATTTTCTATAAACCTTTTGGGTGATGAGGAAAAATGATTTATTTTCAAATTTATCTACAAAAGATTTTTCCATCAGTTAGGAGACTATGACGACATCTGTGGCATTTATTCCTCACATTTGTTCAACTCTGCATTCACACACGTGCATATTTTCATACTCGGCATAGATAATAACACTAGCACTAGTCGATAGAGAGATTTAATAACGTTTCTCCACTTCCCGTTCTTCGATCCTCAATATATACATACAAATGTGTCATGCTCATACGCAAATACTAACTTTGTTCGTCCCATCACTTTTTCTTTGTCTCTCGTTGCGTTTCAATCCTCATTTGGCACGCGTTCAAACGCATTATACTTTTTGTAAACACTCGGTCCACGTGGCACGAAGCATCATATACATCTCTCTCTCTCTCTCTCTCTCTCTCTCTCCCTCTCTCTATTTATTTTCAACGTTTTCGTTTCCTTTGGATATTCGCGGTCATACGCCAACGCCTAGACAAACCATGAATTGAATGAAGGTCCAAAATTCTTCTCAATAACAATGCACTTGCGACCCAATGTTTGTAACTTCGCGTCAAGGTTATACAAATATTGTCTCTCGCAAATACGACTCGGAAGTAAATACTTTTTTTTCAATTGAATCGTTTTCGAAGATTTTTTTTTTTTTTTAATGCCGGAAGTTCCACTTTGGCAGATATTTATTCAGGTTCGTAATGAAGATTGTGTCACTTTTTTAATTGAACAATATTTGAACCAATGATTTATTCTTCATCGATTGGGTATTAATTATTTAATGAAGTGGCAAATATTTTGATCACTTTAGTTGCAGGAATTGTAATATTTAATGATCGACACGTCAGTTCGAAATAAATGAATTTAAATTTTTATCTACAGCTCGTGATTTATTCTCTTTAAAATTTCACTATTACTTTAATACGGAGGAACATTTATATCACTTTTTTTATATTCTGGGTTGAATGCATTATTTACATATGCAAACTTACCGTTATTTTTCGGTGACCAGATAACGGAACTATACTGAGATACGAATCTTTTTCACAAACAGAAATCCTGATCATTCAATAATCCGTTTCGAATTTCGAACGAAAAGTTTACAAATAATCGAACATTCTGTCGCCAAATTACAGACCCTTGAAAAATCATATTATTCACATAAATATTGTACGAACAGTTATAAATTTTTCGAAATTGCTTTATACAACAATGAATTCATATTCAATATTCATGGAATCTGCTCTATTCATGAGTCAATATTATGAAAGAATGAATTTGACTGAAATAATAAATTCTTTTCAAAGTCGTAAATATACGAAAATAGAAAATGAAAATTTTAGGTAAATTTTTCTGGGATACGTATTACGGTTTATCATCGGAGCAATAAATAATTCACCTTGTGAGTTTAGTGACTCGATCGCTCGACTTATTCCAAGGTCGAAGCAATTAGCTCATCGTCTTTCGCATTTCGAAGCAAAACAGCATCTTTTTGTTTTTTTCATACGAATTTAGAAATTCGCGAGACTCCGTGGTGGATATTTATCGAGATCTTGATAATAATAAGAAAATATATATCAGAAGGAAAAATAAAATAAGTGCGCAGTTTGGCAAGTGTGTTTGATGAATTTTTTAACGCTATTGGCTTCTGGCTATTTATCAATTTTTATTTCGGCAGAGGACACTCCGGTTTTTCGCTTGGAAGAATTTTTTTCGCCTTTTTATTTCCAACGCAAGTGGTATGCAAAAATTAAAAATAACTGGGCCTCGACAGACGTCGAGAGGAAACTTAAAAGAAAAAAAAAACCAAAATTACAATCGCAAAGTCCGATTTCTCGTTTCGCTTCTCCTCCACTTTGACCCTCGTGTTTTTGTTTTTTTTTTTTTCATGTACATTTTATTTCACTTAGATTTTTCACACTCGTGCCTGTCTCAAATAAACTTTTATTACAAATATCCTCCTGGGACGCAAACGCCGCGACGTATTTGTGTACATTTCATTCGTTGTTTTCTTTTTAACTTTTCTTTTTTGGACACAGACTCCGCACTGGTCCAAATCCTTGCACATCTACATGACCTTGTAGCAAAAAGAGGAACGTCCTTCGTCTCTATACGTTTTATACGCTGTTTCCTTTCTCTTCGGGAATTCGCTCACGCGATTTGGCTGACTCTCGCGTATTTATGTATACGTGCAATTCGACGTTGACATACACGCATTTTTACACCCAGAGATTTGTCACTTTTTTGCCGAGGCTTTTGTCATCTCTCACGTACCTTTTAACAACTTTGGGTTTTTTTTTTTTTTTTTTTTTTTTTTTTTTTTTTTTTTTTTTTTCAACTCTAAACACGAATCTCTTGCTTGCCAACAGTATTACGAAGTATACGTCTCACAGTTTACAATTAAAGACAAGCGATAACTGCTGGCTCTATTAATTTAATAAGAATACGTCGTTTCAAAATTTTATTAATCCAGTCCCATTAATCTAAAATGTTAATTTGCTTTCACAAAAATTACAAACGAAGACATGTTTTCTCAAGGTGTAACATTATTATATTTATTTGGTTTCATAATTGCAAACTTACGTCTTCGATGTTTCAAAAAAAAAATCGGTATTTTTTGAATCATTTTTTATCAATATTTAGAACTCAATCTCTTTCTAGAGTGTATCAATTTTTGAATCTACAAGCCTGTGCATTTTCTACCTCATATTTTGGAAAGATAGTGATCAATTAAAGTAAAAATTAACAACAATATTCAATAATGATAGCGAACAATAATAAGGATCATTTTTCGTGTATTGAATCGGTTTCGATTTTACCAGCAGATTAAGTTTTCGAATTGCAAAAAATTCTATACTTATTATGTATTTAAAAATAGAAGATATTTTGTTGCATTCGAACGATGCAGAATTCGACATTGGCTGTTTTGTGTTATCGTTCACGTGTATATGGCAATGAAGTAGTTGGACGATGTTGGATATACGGATGAATAGCTACAATCCTTATTGACCCTCGTAGTCCTTGGACTTATGCAGGTCAATCCCATATCGATGCAGCTCGATCTGGGTCGTTTAATTAAAATTATTTATTCCGCCAGCACGCACTACGAGTTTTTCAATCCCTCATTATTTATACACGGTTCGGCCTTCGAGAAAAAAAGGAAAAGAAAAAGAAAAAAAAAGAAAAAGAAAATCGGATTACTCTTCGATCGAGAGTCATCCGGTGTTAGAACGACGGAGGTGGTTCGGTATAAAATAGATTGCAAAGTCCATTCGAGCTTGTCGAACCGATGCACCAAACGTGAATCACGATGCCGCGCGTATAGAAATTAAAGATTAAAACACACGAGCTCTACAATACCTTAAACGACTTTGGCTGCTGGCCTTTTTTGATTCTTTCAAACACTTACTCGAGATCCACGTCATTTAAGGAGCTATTTGAGTTTATTGCCGTTTTTTCGAATTTATTTTTCGTCGCTATGAGTCACCGTAGACTTTATTCTCTGCGAGCTCAACCATCGTATTGTCGACATACAGTCGAAGAATATCGTTTTAACTGACTCAGTAGCAACCTGATGTGTGTGTGTCCTCTTATGACCGTCGCTTTGATCTCGTTTCTCGTGCGATACATTGTCAATCGCACTTTACAAGGCATTGCATGGTTCGAAATCGAAAAATTAAAACAGTCAGATCGAGTAATTTGGATAAGGAAAATCTTTTTTTATTCTTCCACCAAATGGTCTTAAAAATCGTTCTCTTCAGAATTTCACGATCTACTTGTTCGTGAAATCTTAAAGATGTCTTTAAAGACGCAGTCGGTGCTCTATGCGTGGCTGGTATATACGTGATATAAAAAACTCATCACGTTTGCTGATTATCTCGTTCGTTCAGTAGGATGTGCACTCGAATAACCTCTGGCACGTGGTTTATGCTGCATCGTCGTACATCGATCTCATCTGTATGCAAATGTCTTGATGCGAATCTCGAATATTGTGGACACTGTTTTTACTCGAAATTTGCAGTCTACCCAATGAGTTTTCCCTCTTTTTAGACTCTGTAGATGTTGTTAGGAATCCTAATAATTTAATCGCAGGTCTGTCACAAAGTTATCACTTTATTTAAACATCTCGGGTCCCAATCGAATGAAAAATATTGGTCTCGTTATATTTATCTTTGAAAATTCCGAGTTGATACTCACGCTCGCACTTCAATCGCCTCAATAACAAAAATGCGATGCAACCAATTCTGCACTCCAATAAATAAATGGGTATAGAATCGTCTCTATTTCGATTCATCCAAGGGCAGACTTTTCGATCGTGTTCGAACTATTTTTGAATTAGGTTAACGGGGGAGTAAGCACACACTTGGAGAGAGCTAGGAAGGGGAAGAAATTTGTTCTTTTTACTTGCATGTGCAAGAGTCCTCGATGTGATCCGGGGCCATTTGTCACTCGAGGAAGAAAAATGCATGAATGTTTGTTGCATGAATTTGTATTGCAATAATTTAGTCTCTCTACCTTCGGTAAATGAGGACACACATCTGCTCCGTATTTCTGATGTTTTTCAACATGCTCTTTTTGTTTTTCCGATTCATCACAAGATCTTTGCGTGCTGGTTTATTTATTTATTTTGTTCTTTTACTTTCTTAACGAGCATTTACAGTCTAATTTTTGGTCGACGATTATTTTTACTATCGAGGCCAATGCACGGAGAAAAGCTCAACCGTGCCGCGTGCAAATACTTCGTACTTATATGTATATTTTTATTCGTATGTACACACTCGTTCGCAAAGATACTTGTACACGTGAATCTTTGCTTTTTACTCGGATGTACCTTGATGCGCCATCGCAAAAATTGCGGACGAAGTTAAAACAGCGATAATAATAGTCGTCGACGAGGCGCGGTTCCGCGAAAACATATATTTAAGTACGTATCCCTTCCACCTCTACTTTTTTCTCTTACCAATCTTGCCAACAAGTGTGCCTTAACGTCGTTTACATCAGCTATAAAAATCTTCACAAATGCCGACTTTGTTATTCATGCCTCGAGGAAATACGTATTTTTGTTAGTATTTACCTGATACTTTAGTGACTGAGGAAAAAACATTATTATTTAAACAAATGCATACATTTCTTATTATAATTACTCTTCCGCCATCAATCATGTTATTCAGACCTTCCGCTTGGGCCTTGAAAAAGGATCTATTCGAATCCACAAGAATTGGCATTTCATTCTCAGTTTTTCGTTAAAATAAACGAAATTTCTATTTCTTTGAACTAAATATCATTATTTTCATCAAGTAAATAATAATATTTAAATACGTTTAGATAAGTACTGACGTTTGAGATTCTTCCTCAAATCAAGTCGGTCGTCAATTTTTATTTCCACTCATAAAATTTATTGGAACTTTTTTTTATTAAGAACTACAGACATAGGTTTTCTATTAATCAGGAATAGAATCGAGAAAAATAATTTCTTAAGTTGTCCAATGAACTGTCAATAGTATTTTTAGGGCAAAAAGAACAAGCTGCCATTTTTTTTTCTATTTGACTCGGTATCACATGCACGTTTAAATTCTTACTGTGCGTTCAAATTCCCTGTATGTTGCCGGAGGGTTACGGATGATTTAATTTTCAAAAATGTGCCTGTATTTCATACTGTCATAATAATAATAATAATAATAATTGTTATTATTATCCTACTTTTATTTTCATTCATCAAAGAATAAGATCCAACTTCGTGATTTTTTCATATTTCCAAACTTTTTCTCATCGTTTTTTTGTTATTTCGTTATGAGATTTATTCGATTCTGGTACAAATCGAGATGCATAAAGGTGGTCCGCCCAACCAAAAAAAAATAAGCTCGAACGTTGTCTCTACTCGACAAGTCTTCGACGATGCAGAACGTCGCATTTTGATTGAGGAAATCTCGAGTTCACAATCTGCCACGACCTTGCCCCCTATTCGCGCATGCACAATTTGCTGCATTGCTAGAAAATACTGTTTTATTACACGATGCTATCGGAGCATGTAATATCTTGACGAACTGTTGTTTACAGTCGTTTTTTCGGAACACTTAAACTTGGAAATGCATTTGGGAAGATGAAAAAAAATCATATTGTATTTGAGATCGTTAAAATGCATCGAAGTTCCTTCTTCTTTTAGATGACCTCAATTTTTGAATTGTTGACATCTTCGTCGAAGAAAAATTATTGATTCGATCGAAACTCATTTTTCGTTCAGTCTTTTTTTGACAATAAATGAACAATCAATTGTGCTAGTCGAAACAAAAGTAATTGAATTTTTTTCAATTTGACATAATCTGATTTTATCCCAATCGAAAAAAGTACGAAGTTATGCCTCGATATGGACTTTAGAACTTTGATGAACGTCGTTCAATTAACAATAATAGATAATAAGTAATAGAATATAAAACTCTAATGAGATTTGAGTATCGTTTAGGTCGACGAGCATTTGTGTTGCACGAAAACTTTCGCTGCGAACAAGTAGAGAACAGAAAAAACGCTGAAACTTAATTAAAATTCCCCCTCATACGTTGCAACAGTGAACATATAAGGCGATATTAGAGATACAGGTAAGAGAGAACGATCGTGTTCTGTTTAAGGTTTATTCGTATATACAATCGTAACAAAAAGTTGGAAACACTTGATAGAAACGCAATTTTTTGTGGTAGGGTAAAAAATCTTGAAAAGTTCAAAGATATCGAAGACCTTCGGAGCTTAAACTTGCAATGATAAGCATGGCAAAAAGTTGATAATAAATATGCTGGGAAAAAAAAACATATTATTTGAAAAATCATTTTTATCACGAGAAATCAGTGAATCCATTCGACAACAAAAATAACAAATGTTTTTATTACGAACAGAACGATTTGTTGCGTTCAATGTATTTATGAATAATTTTTCGATATGCTTGTTATTAATTATCGGTGTTTCTTAGCGTTTTTTTTCAATGCACTTTGAGTTCACATTTGTATTCCATTGCACAGCATCGAAATTTCTCACCTGATGTCACCTTTCACTACGATTCACTTACATTGAAAAATATATTTCAAAAAATGCCACGTCTGACGTTTCTAGTCGACGGCATCGCTTTTCACGTATACGCTAATTTTCTGTTTGGCAGTCTGCCACTTGGACTGTTCGAGACCTCTAAAAAGTACAAGGAGAACGTTGATCCGAGTTCAATGTTCGAACGATACAAAAAAAAACTTAAATTTGCTCTCAAACTAGCTCGATGAAAGTAATTTGAGGCTTCATTTACAATTTTGAAGAAATAAGAGTCACTAGAGCACATGGAAAAGAACGGCGTGCAGCAACTTCACTGCACAAAATTTTTCTAGTTATTTATTTAAAAAAAATTTCTTTAAGTTTTGGAACCTTCTTTTGGAAATTCTAAAAATCATAGAAAGCGTTGACATAGCACGCTGAAAAATTTCAATATTTTATAATAAGTGTTGAAATATATAAATTAAATATATAAATATATTATTAAAACGTGTATCTTATATTTTATTTTTTTTGAGTTTTTTGAGCAAAGAGATATTTTTCCTCCAAACACAATCAAAAAATATTCACAACGATGATTAAGCCGACCGCTCATGTGGCATCACGAGGTGTGCGTTCATTAAATTTCTAAAAATTTTAAATGACCTAAATTTATTTGAAATAATTATTTCTTATGTTCGAAAAGAAAGTTCACATTTTTTTGTGGACCTAAAGTTCGTTTTATTCATATTGTTCATAATTCAGTCAACACAAATTTGTCGTCATTGGCCTCGGTAAATTAATCTGTTCATTGGTGCGCTGTAGATTTCTCTTATCTATTTTCACGTGGGAAGAGATAGGCAAATTTACCTCGAACACTATTTTCTACACTGCGTGGCGTCCCGTAAACCTTCACGGATCGTTTTAAGCGAGATTTCCTAAGTCGTTTGTATTTGTCGTACAAACAGCACGAACTTTGCCCTAGCAAGTAGGAGAGTATGAAAAAGTCCATCGATTTATTTTATTGTCGTAGACTTCAGACACGGAAGAGTTGTGTCTTTATTACTAAAAATGGAGGTCAGTGTTCCTCGACGATTATAGTGATGATTTTTTGCCTGTCTTGAACGTAAAATGTGAGTTAAGGCGAGTGCTTTATCGGTTCGTTAAAAAAGTTCAAACAATTTAGTGAAGGGCGAAAAATCTATTTAGATAATATAGTGCCAAGATTTCTTCATGAGTCTCGATCGCATGGAGTTCTTGAGAAATCTTGCGTGCTCAAGGTAAGCAAGCTTTTTTAATTGTCAGCTAGGTTGGAAAAAAAACCCTGTTTTTTTTTTAAATGTTTTTTTCATTCACGTAGAACCGTTATTATCCCATTTGTTGGGCAAACAGCTCTGCGTAGTAATTGATTTTATTTTCATTACGTAATTTTCATTTGAAAAATAAACGATTTACAATATGGAAGTGTCATGGGATCGATGTTTACTAATTAGATTGATATCAAATTCATTGACCTTTATCTCGTTGGTTATTAGGGTCTTCATACATTAGGGCTTTCAATAAAATCAAAAATAAAAGAAGAAAAAAAAACACAATTCATTAGTTTTTTTTTGTAAGACACATTTTCACATCGTTGGAATGCTACAAAATTGACTCCTTTTCTTTAACGATGCTTACAATTCATGTGTAGTTTTGAGCTACAAAAAATGATAACGTTGTTTGAAACCCAAGAGCTGATAAAAAAGAAAAAAAATTATATAACGAGTGTAGAGTTTTCAAGATGTATTCTAGCGATGCCGACTTCAATGAAATTTTTTCATTTAACTTTATGAAAGGAATAATGATTTGAAATAATCGTAAAGGAGTAAGAGTGTCTCGTAAACTGTCAAATTAATACCTAACGTGTAAAAATTCGACCCAGAGAAATAGAAGTACGGATAATGGTACTGTCCAAGTTCGGTTTAATTGGTGACGCTGTATAGTCACTTTCCTCAGAAAGCAATCACGACCTCGTGCCGATTTTCCTTCACTACTATTCTCGTTGCAGTAGTTCAACGTACCAAAGCCAATCCTCATACGTGCACCTCTGTCATATTTTTATTTCTATGGGAAAAAACGTCTCTGTATAGGTGTTACATGTGGAGCGTTTATCGATTATATACGATTTTATCGATTTATTTTGTGCCTGATGACGCATCTACTTGTCGATTTTGAAGGACATTGAAAAAGTTCGAGATATTTAAATTCGGAGATATAGATCGTTTTGGTATATACTTTACGTGCTGATCCAAACCGATCATTCATTAATCGATCTCAAAAACGTATATATTGAGGAATCGTATCGTGGGTTTTTTCATCCGATCTGAACACGAGTCAAGGTCGTTAATTCGACCGATACTTTTGAAGCAATGAACGTTTCAATCGCGTCTCAATAAGAATGAAAACGAAAGTGGAGAAATGAAAGAAGTTGGATCGAATTTTTCATCCTTATATCCGCTATTTTGCTAGAAACCAAAAGAATTATTCGTTGCATTTTAACGATGAAAACTTCAAATTCAACAAACTGCATAGTTTTATTATTATCCTTTGATTATTTACCTACTCTTCTCTCAATCTCATCAACTCCATTCCCCATTCTGTCGGTATATATGACTCAAAGAGGAAAATAAATATTTTTATAGTCCCTCGGAAATACTTGCGTGTGTCTCATTTCGATGCTGTGATACGAAAATGGTCGTGTACGTGCTTCTCGGAGTCTCGATCGCCCGAATTCGATTGACCTCCGCTACGTGCCACGTAGGAAGTCGTTTTTATCGATGGTATCATAAATTATCATAAATCAGAATGTTGAACGAATGCAAAAGTCGACCTCCCGGATGACACCCGGCCAACCCCGAGAGTGAAGAAAACAGATATCGCACTGTTACGAGGACACAGCCCTAAATCGTGTGTGCGTTTTCCTCCGTTACATCGAACTCGTGATTTTTCAGTCGGATTAAGCTTCGTCGGTGAACGATCGTGTTTTTCGCTCCGTATCTACTCGCGTTACTTTCTCAACCATCAGGTTAGGTCTCTTTTTCTCCCTTATTTATTTCGGAGCTTGTGCTTGTTCTCCCTTACGTTTTTTTTTTATTTTTCTGTTTTCCGCCCTCTGTGAAACTTGCGCATCGATGGATAATTGCGCGCTATTTATATAAACCGCGCTTCAGCGTAGACCACATGCGCGAAATATGGCGCGCAAGAAGAAGAAGCATCCCCGTATGATCTCCGTTTTCGTGCCCGACGATGTACGCCATTTTTTTTTAATTCTCTATTTGTCATTCTAATAATGTTTCCTACATTTCATTATCGTAATTCTATTATTATTATTTTTTTTTTTTTATTCTAATAAAGTCGTAGTCTAATTCATACAATTCTTCAAAACTTTTCTTGATACGTGCCTATTCAGTGAGTACCGTTTTTTTGAGTGAGTACTCGTTTTTTTTGTCACTCAAAGCGACCGGTGCAAGCGGTACAGTTTTTTAAAATTTATAACACTTTTTTATGATGACATTCAAAAATATATTCAGTGCATAGAAAATGAATAATTTCCCGGTTCATTGACTGGAATCAGTGATTTTGTAAATTTGAAACGACATTTCGAACATTCCTTCAATTTAAACTTGGAAATTGCTCATTTTTTGTCAATTTTTATTATGAAAAACCGATTTTGCGGATTTCGATATCACTTCTGCATTTTGACGCAGACAATATCGACTTTTTTAATTTATCATTACATGGTAATTTTATAATGCTTTGGTATTATTATCACAAAATTATGTGGCATAAAAATATTATTGAAATTCATTTTAAAGAGACTGATTTTTGACGTTTGTTTTTTATTTTTGTGTTTCAGGTACGTATTATTTGAGTGTGTATTTTCGAACTCAACGAAGAGTAGATTGATTAGAAATCATTGAAAATGGACGATAAACAAGGTATGTTGAAGGAAAGTTGGTGTGAAATTGCCATGTCGACGTAATTGTGACTGACATGTGCATCGCACTGCTGCATGATACGTGGTAGATTGAAAATTTCACTGGTTTGTTTGACGATTTGATCGAGTCTTCTGGTTTGCTAAGCCATTCAATTGAACAGTCATTCTTCACGGTGATAAAATTTATATTCTTTCAAAACTCATTGATGTTTCTTCACTCTTATAATAAAAGGATTAAATATAAAGGATGAAAGGTGTGGTGCACAGAAAGCTCGAAAAGGTTGGTCGATCTTTTTGTCGATGGCAGTGATTATGAGAGATCGTTGTAAAAACCTGTGACTCAGAGTTGACTTTTGATGTTTGCCAAATTTCAAAACAAACTTGCGAAGAAATCTCGTATTATTTGCGTCGTCAAAGAAGCGTTTTGCGATGCTTCGCCACTTACGAGATTCCCAAATCGTGTGATTACTTCTTTTTCCGCCAAGCCAACTAATTTACGTGATTCGGTGATTTTGTTCTTCTGTATCATAAATAATTGACCTATCGCAGAGTTACGATATTATTTAAATTAAAGAATACAACTTTATGGTGAAAAGCTTTTATGAAATAAAGTTTTTATGAAATATGGGTTTGCCATAGTTCGCCTTCGCCCTCGTGTAAATACAACGTGCATTAGGAAAGTAAATCTACATGTAACACTTTTGGTGATACACTACCAAAAAAAGGAAAACGTAACGCCAAGAAATCGAGAGAAAAGTGTTAGGATGGACTCGTAAAAAGCTGCCAGTGTATACGAACAAAAAATCACATAAATATAAAATATCAAAAATGTATATTTTTATTAATCATTTACGACATTGGTCGATGGGCAAGAGATTTTTTTTGTCTTTTTCATAGCTTCTTGTTGATAGATTTAATTCAAAATATAATTCATTGTAAGACGAAGCAGTAAATATCAGTGGAAATTTACATCAGTGAAAATTTCATTCCTAGCAGTTAAAGGTTGCGTCTGCGATGTATGACATTATTCAAGGTTGAAATTGGATACGTACGCAGACAGTTCAGTTTCGTAAAAATAGCTGTCGGTCGTTGTTTTTTTTTTCCCCATTTTATTTCATTTTATTTTTTGAATATACGTACGTTTCGCCGGGTGCAACAGACTGTTAACCTTGCCGTGTACTTTTTGGCCCACGCGTTATCCGACTACATGACCTGTGGGTCTGATATATTTTTTTTTAAATCATGTTTATTTTTTTTTCGATCGTGTAACTGAGTTTTATGATCGAATTTTGTCAATTCAAAACATTTTTTTTTCATATTGACTTAACATTGTTACAAAAACATGTAGAATTTCGCAAAAAAAGAAAAGAACGTACTGGAAATGCTCATGAAGTTAGAACATAATGGCTCGGTAAGCAATTTTCTTGATAAGCGAAACCATGGGTCGACCAGAGTCACAGTGTCCTGACACTGACACATTTAAAAATAAATACTTAAAGGAAAGTACGTATTTGCTAACAATACTTCGCCAGATCGAACCAATAACCAAAATCCAGCTTTGAGACTGCAATAATTTCCATGCCCAGTGGAGCTTTATATTAGGATCGCTTATTATATGATTTCAACTTCATATTTTTGTTTATATCAAATTCGTTTACTCGAGTTAAAAAAAAAAAATATTCATTCGCAGAAATAGGTGCCCGGTAAACAATAATGATATTAAATTTCACAAATTATCTGAAATAATCTCCGATAAATTAAATGCACAACATTTTGATAAAGTTTTATCACTCAAATTTGTTTTCTTTCCACTTTTTTTCAATACAATTCATTAATTCATAATTTTATGGCATTTTTATATTGTTTAATCTGATTATTTATAGGCTTTCACGTGATTGCAATTATTTTTCTTTTTCTGTTTTTTTTTTTTTTTTTTTCTTCAACCCCACGGCCCTGATGTATAGGAATACGTAATTATATTTATCGAAACGAAATTGTTGGTTGACTCACGATAAGGAGTGTTATTTCTTGTTTCGAAAACAGTGACGTTTCACCGTTTAGCGGATAGAGAGCGGTAGTATTTACTCTCGGAAACAGCCAGTACAGAAAATTTCTGCATTATCGACCATTGGTAACAATTTACTGATTGTTGGTAAAGAATTTTATTCCGTCTCCCCAGTAAAGAATATCGTTTTTTCTTTGACGTATAAAAACTAAATCTACGAGAAAAATTGAGACGATAGAAAAAAGAAAAATTCGTTGTGTTCCGAGGATGCAGGCTTTAATATTATTCATCGAATGCTTCGTTCACTTGCCAATTAGTATTTTAATTATGAAGCAATTTGTTACGTCTTTCGAAATCTCGTTCGAATTATTTCGAAATTGATTGATTGTTTCGTTTATTATCAATCGGATCACAGAAGCTATTCAAGGCGTTTTATCAGTTGCCTGAATGCGATAGAGATGACTCTTGACACGCGCTAGATATTTCGAGAAAGATAAAAGTTTCACCTTATTCTGTAATGTAAGCAAAACAACGTGTTGCTAGTTCTTTTTTTTATTTATTTTTTCAAGATATAAAACTTCTTTGGGAAAAACGTGCAACAGAATTTTTACCGTCCCTCCGACTGACAAGCTATTCAAAAATGTGGGATCCATGAGCAAAAATCCCATTTCGAGCATTATTATAAATAGACAACTTTTTGTTGTTGTTTATAAGAGAATTGATGAACATGTGGTTAAGTTACATTCAGCAATATTTCAAAGCATTAAAGTCATTATTGTATAATGACAAAAACGTACTACTTCCTAATAATAATAGACTGCAAGTAAACCGGATAAATAACAGACAATTTCATAATGAGATCACGACTCGTGAAGTACACGTGCAAATCCTAGAAGATTAGTATTCGTTCGTGCAGCGATGATTCTGCGCTATTCGTGGCCAGGACTCGATGTTCAGTTTTTGTTTAAAAAACGGATAATAATAATAATGATCGCCAGATTCCAATGCAGCAGAAGAAAAGTTAGAATTTGTTTCATTTGGAACTGAGAAAATTGAATAAAATTACATTTTCGTCCAACAATCTCAATTTTTTGTTACGATTAATCGAAATCATGCAGTCGATATCGATCGCGGCATGCGCTGATAAAATCTTTATGAATTCGACACAGATTCAAATTTCGAAGTTAAAACGCATTCAGTCCGTTGATTGATTGAATAGTGAATTATGTCATGTTTCCATATTTGAGAATATTTTAATAACGATAAAAAAAACAGCCCAATTTTCGTAGCTCGAAATGATTATAAATGATTGGCAACCCCTGAACTTTGAATCATTGTATAATAACGAAATTCCTCAACTGCATTATTGCGCAGTGATTATTTTATCATTTTTTCGGGTTGTTCATAAAATAATTATCGTGTTTTATAAATCTCCACAAGATATGACAGTAGAAAAAAAAAAAATTACAAAGTCGCATTCTAACGACACACATGTAAAAACACATTGTAAAAACTCCGATGCAACTCGTCAATTGAAAGGTCAGTCGCGGTGAGAAAATGTATGCGTCCAATAGATAATTAAAAAATGCAAACTTCACAGTGCTTTCATTATTATACTTGGAGTAATTAGTTTTTCTATCTGCAACATAAATGTTAAAATTATTTATTGGTATCGCGGTAAACATATCGAGCGTTGGATAAAAAGTTACACAGTGCGTTAATAGGTGACCGCGAAGGTCTTTATATATCTGCGAGCTGTCGAGTGCACGATCGCACGTGGAATCACGAAAAATTATATAGCCGTTCGGAAAGATTAAGAGTTGAGTAGCAATAGGACGTAACGCGTTATTTTAAGCGAGCAAAACAACATCTTCCGCGGACTTTTGTATGCTAGCTATCGACATAATATACATCGCTCTCATCAGAGGAGTATACACTTATGACGTATAGCATTCGTTATCGCTATTCTCTCTCCTTGTCGTTCAACGCGGTTTGCTATACCGACCTGAAGTCCGTCGAAGTTAGCAGACTCGTAGTTTAGTGACTCGGTCGCTCGGCGGGAACGACGATCGTAACTCTCGACGTCAATATATCTTTCCTCAATTGCTAAAATAAAAATTTGATATACAACACACGTACGTGGAGTTCTCGTTGCGTAATTGCATTCGGACTTTTCGTGGCTATCGGAGAAATTAATAAGTGTGATAAAGAAACTGAGAAACGCCATCGAATTCGGAGGAAATTCGTTCGAAATTATTTAAAGAAAAAACAACTCATTTATTATTCATTATTTCCGGGAAGATTGTTGAAATTCTCTTCAAGTGACGTTTTCCATAAGTGATTTGTGTGTCGTGATAATTTCTTATTGATAAACAACCATAACCCAGAGGATGAGTCGGTCCGTTATGGAGTCAGTGGTAGGTTTTTTTTTGCCTTAAACAATCGCCTCTGTACCTCCAGCAGAATTCGCTTGAACCATCATTAATGAGGCAATTAATTGTCACAACAAAATAATCGTCAGGCTCATCTGTCACGTATTGCATGCATGTCCACATTATCAGGCAGTGATCATCACAGAAAGAGATTCTCAGTTTTGTTCAAAGGCCCAAGACTTGAAAAACCGGAGCTGATGATTTCGTCTTAAAAATTTCATCATCGTAACGAAAATAAATATAAAGAACCGGTCGTGATTCTTCATTTCTCACTAATTTAAAATCGGGGAGAAAGAGAAAAGAAACAGGGACGCCGAGTGAATTTTTGTGTTTATAGTCTGAAAATATGAAAGTTTCCGCTACTTCTTTTGAATTATTCTTACGTAGTTGATAAACGCGCTTCTAAACACGTGAACAAAGCGGTCAAATTTTGAGCGCCTCGATGGCCACCTTTGACATATCGCTGTCGAACATGGAAAAACATGCCCCTCTCGCTAACGGGGAAATTCGTTTTCCCGCAATCGTTAATTCGTTTCCTTATCTGTCGTGGCAGTCAACCTTTCGTGGTATCCTTACGATCTAAGATCTTTGTTCAAAACAGCGCCGCGGGCAGGGGAAGAGAAATTGAGTGGCATTAAAATGCCACGTTTTTCCGGAAGTAGATTTATGCAATGAAAACCGATCATTTTTTTGTTCACATGAGCCCAGAATTTCATCGCACTTTTGAACAATGAAAAATTGTTACATTCGTCTGCGACAGACATTAAGATTGCAAAAAAAAAGTTGACAGATTACAATCGAGAGATAAAGCAATGAAACATAAGTCTTTTTCCATTGATGCTGCAAACGCTCTCATTGCTGTTATTTAAAGATGATTGACATCAGTCCTCATTGTCACATTTGAATATTAGGCAATCGTGTCTCTGTACGTGTTCTTTTTTGGTTATTTTCCTTTTTTTTATTACGCAATCGATGAGGTCATTGTTAACTTTGTTCCGTCATGAAAAATGAATTACTACCATTGATAATTCAATGGACTAAATTGTCTGTTCGTTTCAATCAATACTTAGAATATTCACCATAATTTTTCTTAATGAATTGACAATTGTACGAACAATACTAAGTTTACAAACTCACACTTAACTAATCGCTGGTATATAATTATCGTCTCCTGTAATTTGCCTGTACGTTACAATGTTCTCGTGGCTACTCATGGTCAAGGTCAATGTCTATATATTTGTCATACACTTGAAAGACGCGCCAGCCATACTAAGGATCGATTATTTAATATGCTCACACAATTCCTTGTATTGAGAAGTTTCGCATTGCGAATATTAACTCGAGTTTTTTATTGACCAGCACAACTTCGATAGTTTTGAAGTTTGAGGGACTTGGAGAACGATTTTTTGTTTTTGTTGCAGTGTTCAATATTGACAGTCAGTTTTTGAGGAGCTAGAAATTATATTTGTCATCAAAGTTTCGAAAAATTGAAACAATTAATCATTTCAAAAGAAAGATTTTCCCCGGCAACTACGAAAAATTCGACACCTTACGTTTCCATATATGGAGATGATATGGAAATAACAGTTTTCCGATTTCCATTGAATGAAATTAATCCAATAATGCACTATTCATAGATACCAGTGGAACACAGAAATAATGAGTAAATTGACGGTTCGACGACACTGCGTTGAGCTTGACAGGAGCTTGATTTGATCGAGATTATTTATCATGAGAGTGATAATTATAGTGCCAGAAGTAGTAGTAGTAAGGGTTACAATTGCTCAAGGCGCAACTGATGATTGTTGACGTTAGAGATAACGCGAGAAGTCTCGAGAACGAGGGAATTGAACGTACAGAAGAAAAAAAACTTTAATTACTGCTGCAATTTCCTTTTTTCCCAGTACTGAAAAATCCCGCTTTTAATATTGACGCTACAATGTAGGAAAATATCAACGATTTTATTCATCATCGTCATCAATTAACATATTCCGTCTTTCAAAGTCATATAAATTATTCCATTGCTTACCAAGAAATAACATTTACAAGTCACGTGTCTCCGTTTTTTTTTTCTGTGCTTATGCAGATAATTTTTTTTACACAATTTTACGATGACGTTTGTTTATTCACCAATTTTCGTAGCTGCCAACGATGAAATAACAATGTGCTAAAACTGTGTGAATCACTTGTTGGCAATGAGTCCTTAGTTTCGCTAGACTATACCAACCGCAGATACTTTACCGCATCGACCAATGGTACAGACTCTTTTTCAACTCGAGTTCTCGCGTCAGCCATAAGATGGCAGGACGAATCATGTCCCCCAAAAAGTTCGGGATAAAGCAATTTAAAAAAATGAAATATTATTACTTTAAATTTCGAAATTATTTACTTTCAACGCTAATTGAATTACTCCGTATTAATCCTTCAGGGCAACAGAATAAATTTCCATGTAGTGTTTTGAAAGACGCGGAAGTAAAAAAAAAATTGTAAATGCGGTATGTAAACGTTTCTGAAGGTCCGATATATACAGTTCTTATTAATCACCACAAATTTCGCTTTTAGACCAAATAATATATGTCAACGAAAACGAAAAAACCAAAAACATCACAATTTATAAGAACAAGCGCAAAATTTTAGTAGTGTATTGAAAGATACTCAGCAAATGAAAACTAATACTATTTGCCATCATAAAAAAGATTTTTTGTTTTTTGCTTTGATAACAATTACTTTGTTCCAAGTAAATCGTGCAGCAGAATAATTTTGATCGATAATCAATAATGCGTATTGCAAATCAATTTTTCGTTTCTATTGTTTGCTCTCCACAGTCAACGTTTTGTAAAATTTTGCATCTATGGAAAATTAGCGCTCGATTTAATAGATGATCTCTCGACCGATTTATCGACAACCAAAATCTTTCCCTTCGAGCCTCATTATCTATTTTTCGAATCAAATCTAGCTTTCATATTTGACAAATTATCGCAAAGTTTGAAAGAAAAAATAATCGATGATTTACCGGGGTGGTCTTTCGTCACTAAAAGATCGTTCGTCATTTCGAATTTCCGCAGTGTCCGCATGAATTTTTGTAACTGTACGTGTCAAATGGTTTTCCATCGTAAACATATGCAACTTTTTTGTAATCAGAAGAAAATGAAAATATAAATAACGTTTTAGAAATCGATGATTCGGACGCTTATCAGATGAAATCGTTGAATGTGATCTGACCGCGCAAACTTCAATACTTTATCCGGGATTCCTTCAAGAATTGTTGAGTCGGTGTTTTTATCGAAAATTTGTTAAATTTAAGGCAACGAAAGAACGATTGATCGAAAAAGGACCACCTTCGGAGTCTCGCATCATAAGACTCTTGTACCATTACCATAAACACCAAGTATATATATATATTTATGAGTGAGGTCCACGAGAAAGGCCACCCTTGAGTTCTCGCTGCGTGTAACCTCTGGAACGTGTATTACAGAGAGAAGAGATCGAATTTTCGTTTGTCTCTTCTTTCTCTTTTGATCGTAAGAAAGTTTGAGTGAGAGAAAAATAGATAGAAAGAGAAGCGCACGCAACGTTGTAGTGACTAATGATCCAATGGTATGGAAAAGAAGACGCCGCCATTAACGTTCCGGAGAAAATGCGGAAAGAGAGAAAGACGAGGGACTCTGAGAGGATGAAAATAACGTCGCGACAAGAGACGAAAGTCATAAGGAGAAATTTATTTCTCATTCGAGACGCCACCACAATACCTTCACAAATAAAAGAATAAAAATTGAAAGACAAAAAAAATCTTTTTAATAATTTCCTGATTGCAATTTTTATCAAGCGACCCGACGATATTCGCGCTCGTATGGATAATTTGCCTGGGGAAAAAATAATAATTGTGGAACACAACGCAAGCTAATGAAGCGAGAGTCTCAGAGAATTGAGCCTCTGCAGCTTATTATATAGTCGTAAATATATGTACAGGGAATTTAATGCAAAAGTTACAGAACATGAAATACGTGACAGTAATTCCCTAACGAAAGAATTCCTGTCGATGATAAATTTCGTAAAATATTCCCATTTTTTTCGGATCTGATTTAATTAATATCGACGTAGACGGCATTATTTTTGTTAAATTTTATCAACTATTCAATTCATGAAAATATTATTTTGCTATTGAGAACTCAACAGACTTTTAGGAACTACCGATATGTTATTTCGAACTCAAATACCGTACAATTTTTCAAAAATATACATTATCGTCGATCGAATCTCTTGAGGCAATAAGGAAACTGTCGATTCTGCCTAAAAAATCCTGTATAAAGCCATGACTCCTAACAACAATGATAACATCAACGTCCAAGTATATAGTATCCTTGCATCTCGAATAATTATCGATTTGTAATTATCTCGGATCTTGAAACGTGAATCCAAACACAACACGGTGATAATGAACTATGTTTGATCGGACAGAGGACAGACGCGCAGCTATACTGGCGATCGTCTTCGAATGAAAAAAAAAAAAACGAAGCAAATAAAGCCCTGTCCAAGGCTTCATTATTGGTCGCTTTTCTCCTTTATTGCCATCTTTTCTTTTATATATTTTTATGTTTTTTTAAATTTATTTATTTCACGATACTAGTTACGAAGTTGTGATTTACATCGATGGAACACACTTTCTTTTGTCGGTCATGAATTTATATATAATTTCATCCAAAAATCACAGATTTACAGGATAGAAAAGTTCAATTGGCATAAAACTGAATTTCGATATTACCGATGAGGCATTTTTTGAAAAATTCTGAATACTCGTGAACTCACTTTTCTTTTTTACGTATCAGCAAAACGTGCACGAATTTTCGAGTGTCCTCGATATTATAAGGACACTTTGTATCAGGACAAGGACAACAGGAATTTGTTGAAAATGCCGCTCCTCCATTTGTCATTCGACTGTTTTTTTTTTTTTTTCTCATTCAATCCCTTCTTTTTTTTCTCGGCCCATCCACCACCCACCTGTCTTTTTCTCTGTTCATCCTCATGGTTCATCTTTACTTTCGTTTCGTTTCGCGTCGCTAGAATACACGACACCATTTTCAATACTTTCGGAGGCAGGTGTCTGCGGCATCCAATGAAAAAACGTCACGGTCCTCCAATTATTAGCTACAAGTTGTGAAAGGCAAAAAAATTTCAGGTGTTTGACTCGCTGTAAAAATGTTTAACACATAGAAATGCTGTCGTAATCGATTATTTAAAAAAAAAAATGATGATTCGAATCTCCAGACGATGATTCTACTCTCGAAGTCAATCGTTTTCTTAATTAAGATTCTTCATAGAGATAGCTTTGTTTACGTGGGAATGAGTTTCGAATGAAAATCAATCGAAGTTTAGTCGGAAAAATTGTTGAACGTAATTTTGGTTTCGACATTTCTTTATTCCTCATAATGTCTCGATTAAAATCATAATTTGTAACAAATTAAAACCCGATTATAAACATTCAGGAAATCTATTTCATCCTACAGAGCAACACAAAATGTTTGAATGTCACAACATTTTGCTAACGCAATCCGTGGGCTGGCAAAATAGTAAAAAAAAAATGTCAGCAAACAAATTTAACAATACACAAAGAACCGTGTTTGGCGATTCCCTAGTTGACATTTATTCGATTCTTTCATGGATTATTCCTCACGCTACTCTCAGGGGAATATACGGAACTCATTGTGATCGCTCGACGTTTTCTTATATACGTGGCTGGTATTTGCGGTGTAACAAGCGCACAATTTGAAATGCTCATCGGAGAAATTCTCGCGCTTCCGCGTTTTATAAGAGCGACACTCGCAGTGGTCGTGCGGCAGTCGAGCGTGAGAGAAGAAACGAAAGAAATATTTTGACACCGAGAAACGTCGCGTGGTGATCGATGCCCGTTCCCTTGTGATTACCCCGTGAATTGCATTTCCCATACATGCTCTTCACATACGTCTATACATTTATGTTTATAAATGTACGTAAAGATGTATATCTATATGTTTATAAATCCTATTTTGTCTCTCACACGAATGTTTCACCTCTCATTCTCTTCTGTTATTTTATCACTTTCTTTCCAAGGGCCATGTTCCCACGAACGAGTCAAATGATTCCGCTGTTATCAAATTCTTAAGAAAATTGGTTTGTTAACCCTTCGGCTGCATATCTATTTTCACCTTGATTTTTCTACTGCTTTCAACAGTTCAATCAAATTACGGTTCACGATTTTTTATTTGTTCTTCTATAGGCACAAAAAGTTAATCGAATGATCGTAGACAAACGCGGAAAATAAATTTTGGGTTCTGCTATAGAAAAATAAAAAAAATTCGTAGCGTTTATATGATGCGAACTTTTCGACATCATGAATTTCGTTAGATTTTTATAGAATAACTAACGATCGGAAAAGTAATGGAAAGAAATGTCTTTCTGTAAATTTCTGCGCAAAGAATATTAGAAGTTCATTCGACGAGCACAGTTTGCGTAATAAAAATACGTTGACAATGACTCTCATTCCCCGGATGTTCCTTTCAAAGGCTCTAGTTTCTAGCTTATGGACCAAATCCCATAAGCCCATCGCCATATATAGTTTCAGTAGGTACAATATTGAAGAGAGAAAACTAAAATGAAAATGTGAGGCGACCGGTCACCCACTATCAACCGTGAGAGCACGCTATACGGAGAAAGGCGAACCGTGTCGGCACTCCGATTGGATGTAGGGTTCACTCGAGCTCGTAATATGTCCCCTGCTGCTTCTGCTCCTCTGAGATGCTATACACGTTCACATGCAAGCATATGTGTGTATTTGTATATGTATAAAGCGTTTATGTGCTCCGTATAAAGCGCCCGAACAAATGGCCGCCAGAACTCGGTTCGACCGAAACGCCGTACAATTCTGGCGGAGATCCATGAACCAAATAGAAACGACACCAAGTGAAATGAAAAATAAATAAAAACACTAACAAAAGTGGGTCATAAATGCAGTCCGTGCAATCTGCTCTCTTGAAATTGCGTACATTTGCGTACATAAAAATAATAAACATTCGGTAGAAATATCGAGGAAATTATTAGGGTTGAATTTGGATGCGCTAAAAGCTTCATCGAAGGCAATTTTTCATGATATTCCCTTTGCTATTATCAACCGCCCACGATTGATCCTCTAGTCCCATTACTTCCCTAACATCTACGACGTTTCATCGTTTTTTTTTGTTCCAACCCTCATTTCGACAATCCGCCCTCTCTCGGCCCTCTCAGTATCTCACCATCTAATCCCCTATCCCATAGAATCGTATTTTGTACCGGGCCAGATAAGGGCAATTAACTATGATAAGAAACGTGGCGGAAAAGAGGGAAGCCAATTTTTTTTCTTTCCTTGTGACATGGAAACTCGATTTCACCCTGACGGATCACCAAAAAGTTCCATTAGGAATAAACCCTCCTTGCAATAAGACCCATAATCCTTAAGGAAGAAAATCACCCCCGTGTATGTTCAGAAGAAAGTTCAGAAATTTTATTGAAACTTTTTATTGAATATTTTTCAACGGCGCAGAGCATTCGTTTCACTCTCTCGTCAACACGAATTCTCTTCCCTCTTCATGTACCGTCAAAATCCCATGCAATAAATCCATAAAATTCATCCATGAAAATATGTATGTAGAGTCTTCGTAGAGTAGTTTTGAAAATGGGTTTTCTGTCGGCAACTGACACAGAACGGAATCCGCTCTCGTGCGGCACGGCGAAAGAGTGAGAAGGCAACAGACTTGGCGTCCCCTAGGATATGCTTCCTCTCCTCTCATTCTATCTTTTCTTCTTCTTCTTCTTCTTCTTCTTCTTCCCCCCTTGTTCTCTTATTCCCAATCCCGCACAGGATCATTAATCAAATTCCCCTCTGTCCTCTTCGCCGCCATGCCGCCGCCGCCTTCTTCCTCCGCGCGTCATCCCCACCCTCGATTCATATACTTCATTTGAGTGTGTATGTGTGTGTGTGCGCGTACATTCATATATAGATATATATTTGTATATATTTCCCATACGAGAAAGAACCAACGACACGACTGCGGGCTACAACAGCCGCCATTGCTGCTGCGTGCATACCGGTACCTCTCGCACTAATTAAAACGAGGAAATTAATGCTTTGTGCCTTGCGGAAAGCGCGACGAACACGAGGGGGGTCTTTGCGTGCGGGCTAAATTCTCTGAACGAAATTACTTCCCGGAGACCAATAGCAAACTCGTGATAATGTTGCAATTATTTTTGTTCTCTCGATTATAATATATCAGGGCTGAAATAAAATTATTTTCGAAAAAATCAAATCGAAGTGTCGTTTTTACAGTATTTTTCTTGCTTTTCACTCGCAATTTCTAAATATTTCTATTCGTCACGAGGACAAAGACGTTTTTTTAAAATTAACATCATATCGTTCCACGGAAAATGGTAGAATCAACTATTTGTTTGTTGATTTTTTCAACCAGAACGAAAAATAACTGAATCGAATATTTTTCGTCGAACTAGATTGGATTTTGTTCGATGATCAAATTCTTCTTTCTCAGTGTCTTCGTCAAAGTCAGTTTGTTCAAATCCATAGATATTTTTTTTCATTTTATTCGAAACGATCTCTCGCCGATAATCGTATTCAACTTCAAAAAAAAAAATCTTTGATCCGATGCTTAGAATTGAGATAAGATTTCCGAAAATGTGTTTTAGTGCTGCAAGGCAAAAGATGCCTTTTTCAGCAGCATAGAGTGCAAAAAGAAAAAAATCGGGGCCTTATTTTACCTTTCCCAAGAAGACCGTGGTGCTGTGGGCGTGACCCACGGGGGACCCATTAGCGGTCAGGGCACGCTGTTTTACAACTCTCGATGGTGTGGTTCACCGCAAAAAGCTTGCTCGTCTCAAGTCGTATGCGATCTTTTGCATTCACAGCTCTCGTACAAAGGGAGAGAATTACACTAAGTAATTTATGGTCGCAACGCTTAGACTCTTGCCGGACGTCAGGTAGACAACACTAACTTAACGTCTATTCCACTTGGCTTTCCTTGCATTTCCCATACTCTCTAACAACCGAGGAGGAAAGGGTGAAGTACAGGAGAAACCGCCACGGTACAACACCTTAACGAGATTACCGAGAGAGCAATTTGTTCGGATCAACTTCTCCCCTCTCTTTCTTATCCTCTCCGTCTCTTTCGATTGTTCGATCTCGTACAACAACAAAAACGAGTTATTACCGATCCTACAAACAGGTTCCCAAAATCTCCTCCGTTGGGAAATTCTCTGCAGGATGTTGAGCGAATCGCTGCAAAGTGGTAGACTTTAGGAAAACATTATGTTTTTATTGATTTTATTAAGCGTTCGATATTACTTTTTTCTTGGTAATTAAAAGGCTACTACATTTTCTTTTTATTCGTGCAGCTTTTATTTGTGTTTTCTCGAACGAATATTCAAGTGTCTCCCTTTAGGCCCTTATCCTACCTATAAAAATGATTTGGGAGAAACGCAAAAATTGATTGAAACAAATCACACTACACTCAGGTGCAGAAATAAGATAATTCTCCGTTAGAGTTTTTTTTATTTCTTATATAACAATATTACTCGCGTGTTTGGAAAAACGAGACATTAACTTTGGTTCGATCGCAATTGTACGCAGCTAACGTGTATTAAAAAAAATGAAGAGCGAGAGAGAGAGGGGAGAGAGAGTGAAAAAGAAAATCAGGGAACCCCGCGGGTGTTTTGTGGGCGCGGCACCGACACCCCGCTGCGACTCCAGCATGGCGGCTCATCGACGAATCCTTCGTAAAACACCCACACGAGATATCGTCTTTTATTCGTGCCATCGTTCCTCTATCGAATGATAGAAGACTGCGTGAGAATAATTTCTTAAACGCGATCCAACATTCCTTTTCTCTCATGTACAGGTTCGAAATCTTAATTAACTTAAAATTTGAAATAGATGCTTTGCTTTCATCCAAAAAGTTTAGAAAAATCCAAATTTTGATGATGATTCGCTAAATATCTGCAATAATACGATCACCATTGAGATTTTACGAACATCGATTTTCAATTATTATATTTCGATATTTTCATGTACTGAAGAAAAATTAAAATAAATGGACTTTTATGCAGAACATTTATTTATACGCCGCAATAACAATTGCTTTTTCCGCAATCATTTATCCTTGTTTACACACGTGGCAAATATAGGCCAATTTCCGATTTTTCATATTTCATTAAACGCCATTCCTTTCTCTTATCTATTATTTACTTAGAATAATTCAGGGAGGTTCGAAAAATGTTGCACAACGAAAACCATTATGAAATTTAAACATTACTCGTAAATGTCTCTAGAAATGGGAGTCAGGTGCTTGTTTCCGGTTGGCATTAGTTACCGAAAGATTGTGTCTGTTACGGATTTATTGGGAAGAAACTGATGACTTTGAAAAAGTGAAATCGCCGCGTCTGTTTATCGTCGTAATTTTCATCATCATTCAAATGCAATGAAAACAATTCGCGATGCTTACGTTATTACTATTATTATCGGTGTATATTCTCGACATGTTTACTGCAAATATTGTTCTTAATGAAAAATATTCCAATTAAATACTAGACTCCTAGAGAAATGTTGCAAGCATAAAAATGAATACATTGAATTCTCCATAGGGACGTTACCCATCGTGACTAAAGCTTCTGCGAGCTGTAAAACAATTTTATAAACTTTATTTGAAAAGTTTATAATTTTGAAGTCCAGAGACGAATCGAATTAATTGAATTTCCGGATCATTGACACTGCAATGGCAAACACGCTTCTCATCATCGTAATAAGAACTATTTTCGTTACGCTTATTACCGACAATAACATTCGAAAGGCTCTCTCTTAAATTCGTACACTTAGCACTGCGTCTGTTCATCTATTAAATTGGCGATGAAAATCCGTAAATTGTTTAACAAGCCAGAATCCACGAGGAGTCGAGAAATTGACTCAATTAATGCTGGAAACAGAGTACAAAGAACAAAAATAACCGCGTAGCTCCATAGCCCCACGCCATTTTGTGCTATGTCACTCCTATATATCGAGCCTTTCTTTCTCTTTATCCCTCTGTGGGTCGTTTCTTCAATCGAATATTGTAGACACGTGTAAATATCTATATATACATATTCATATACACAGACAAGCAATATTATCTGTATCGAGATGCACATCGATATCCGGCTGTCGTTAATCACGAGCTCTTGTATATCCCGCATCGTTGATGGAAACCCATCGCCATCTTTTCCATCGAACAATATTCTCTTCGGCAATAGACAGAAAACGATCAAAGACTTATCGTTGTCTCCACTTTATGATTTCTCCCTTATAAGCTCGGTCCGTCCATGTACTTTATCAGAAAATAAAGCTTCTGATGATTACGTCAAGAAAACTTAACTGGAAGCCCTTTTTTTTATTTCTCAAGTATTCAATCATTGAATTCCGATTTTATTTTTTCAAGACTTTTCTTTGCTGATCTGCATAGCTTTTCTTAAACAGGATGCTAAAGAAATCTCGGTCCCATTGAAAAAATAACACATTTTGTTGCAATGCACCTTGACTTTTCTAAGCAACATTAGTTTCCTTGAATCATTTCGATTTCGCTAACGAGTTGCCTCCATTTTTGTGTCTTCAGGATATGGACCTCATCGAGGTATTATGGAAGCAGGACGTGGATCTTGGTTTCACCCTGGTTGAACAAGAGCCAATGAAACCTGCATCAGCTTCAACTTCAGAAAAGGAATCAGCGGATGATCTCGAAAAACTGAAGGCGCTAGAAGCCATCAACGCCACGAAAAACGAGGTAAGACTTTATTCTTTCCACATTATTGTATAGGAATCCGATTTATTCTTGAATTTGTTGTCTGCAAAGGCATGAAGTATCATTCAACACCGTGACAAAACGATTTTTACAAAAATATCTTCAAATTCTAATCGAATTGAACAACAAAATTCACTTGAATAAGCTTTTATCCTCTTACGAATGAAATTATACCAACGGTGCGTCCGTAAGCATATAAAATACCATAAAAATACCCGAAATGAATGCTCAACATATTGATAAATAAATAAATGGTAAATACGTGATAAAAATAGAAAAAAAAAAAACACTACGTAGTTACAATCGTTGGTAGGCTTAAAAATGAGGCACAATAAACGGTGTGACGGATTAGCTTGGATCGAGCCGATTTGACCACCTTGTGAAGAAGCATACGTTCCAAGATTAGATCTCATTAAAGCCTTGCGTACAACGAAAACACGCAAGCTTGGGTTAGCCACTGCCCCGTTATCTGCATGTATATATATTGTCTCTGCGGTCGAAGATCGAAAAGATGATTTGTGTCGGCGTTCGGTGCCAGTCGATATCGAAGGGAAATCTATTCGGTGTGGTCGGATCATCGACATGCATATACATACTTTATAAGCCCGCGTATGTATGTTAAGGTATGTCGAAGGTGACGTCGCCCTATTGTGGCCAAACTGGAATCCGACCTTCCTCTTCAGGGTGGCTATCTCATCACGATATATACGTATTTGTAAATACATGTATATATATTTTTTTCATGTATATATATAATTTCTTGATCGTAAATGCCGTGGTCGTGGACATGCGCCCATCATTCTTTTCGTATATGCACATCGGTTGCGTGCGACAAAATCCAATCTAACCGAAGATCAGTCAATATTTCAAGGATTATTTGGTATCTAAACGTCAGAGACAATCGATCGCGACCATTTTTCTTTTCAACCCAGATAATGTAGAGTAAAAAATTCCACTTAACCTAGTTACCAAGCAACGAAAAAGCCAACGAATTCATGAGCTTCTAGATCAATTTTCATTCTGGCGGAATTATAATTCGATGGATCTTCGATTTTTATAAACGTATCGGCTTGATTGAGCATATTCAATCATATTAAAACAGTCCCGAGTATTTCCCACCCCCCAAGGGATAAGTTTGGAACCTTCAAGAAGCCAAAGATCCTTCCTGTGTATCGTGGTCTGATTTTTTTACGGTGATTCGAGCCACTTTTCGATTTTTACCAGAGAAATCATAGTAATCTTTGCTCTATTTATTTATTTTTTATTTACTTTTTTACTATAAACCGGTTGGAATCTTAAGACCAGAGCGTCACATCGGCAAAAAGGGTGCAACTCTTAAGCCGGGAAATCTTCTGGAAGCCGTGTTCGGGATGGGACACCACAAAGAGATTAGCCACGAAGTGCGCCATCAATGTGGTTGACGCCGTCGACCCACGCGCTCCTTACGCCAGGATACGATCTCTTTTGCGAGTGTCTCTTGCCTGTAGACCAAGACCACAAAAAGATCCCGCAATCTGTTTGTTTATCTCCTCGATCTTTCTCTCACTCTCTTTTTTGTTGTCTTTACTCGAGATCCTCCGAGTCGTTGAGGGAGCATGTTCTCATCCTTTTTTCGAATCTAATTCTGAGCTCAATGATCGACGATCCACTTCCATTACTGGCGGAATTATGGATTAATTTTTAGATTCCCTATAAATCTGTTTGTTTTTTTCACTCATGATTTCTCAACTCTTCATTTTTTGAGCGCTTCGAAACTTTTCTTGGGAAGGTCGTGTGTATTGGCCATCAATCCCGGATTGGTAAAGCCATCCCTGAGATGACTTTGCTTCGCGACGTTTCTTAGCGTCTTTGGCGAAATCGTATTCTTCTCTTTTTCTCGTTTGCAGTTTTCTCTTCTATAATATTCCGTTCTCTTGTTGTTTCTCACTCGTGGATTTACCTCTTCATTCGATCATTGCAGAGAGAGAAAATATTCTCGAAGCTTGTCCATATCCTTCCCACGTACGAATGGCTGTGGATATCTCCTTCAGTCAGATTCACAGTCTTGTATCTTTCAATCTCTCTTTTTTCTATTTCTCTCTCTCTACTTCACGAGCTCTCGCTGTCGTCAGTTCTTTTCATTCCTTTAAACTCTTCCCCTTTTTCTTTCTTTTTAGCACACTTGCTCTATCCGTAGACTGTACTAATACAATCATCCTTTGAGGATTGGTTAAAATGCCGCGCCGGCATCGGACCAAAAGAACTTCGATTTTTAAATGTACACATATTCTAGTTGCGTCTTCGGCTTTATTCAAGTTTCTTTAGAAAAATAATTCTCCCAATGACAAAAAGAACACAATTGTGGCAAATCTCATTGACTGTTGACTAAATCGACAATTTTTTCATTCAAATCTATTCATAGTTTCTTGGTTCCCATCTTCACAGTATAATTTTTTCGTTACTCTCAATTCATACTTCGGGGCAAAACTATCGGTACAATCTAGTCTACCAAAATGCTATTCAAAACTCTATCTCAGCATCTGCATTTGCCATTAAAATAATAACTTTTTTTAATTACAAGATTTCTGATTTTTCGAAATCGAATTCTTGGTGCTTTTGAACATCGGTTTATTTTTCAACCTTTGAAATTCCTTAATTTCGCCAAAACTTTGGAAAAGAGGAAAACCTTTTCCCCTGTTTTTTTTTAATGACATTCCCACAAAAGCCAGAGAACCATATTGGGCTCGGAAATTCTCAGAGCCATCTCACTAACCATCGAATTGACATGCTTGATTAAACCGACCTCACGAATTGAAAATTTCAAGAAAAACTAGTATACGTCAGCCATTTTTTTGGATACCTGAGACGGTCAATTTCAACGAAACATTGCTGCTTCGGCCATCGGGGTAACATATAAAGTTGTCAAGATTTTTAACACATTAGACAACTCTCTTACGGGGTGATGACACAGGGTTAGTCAACAGTGACTGGACAAAGACTCTTTTGATAGGAAACATTCCACACGAGCCTGATCCACTTCTCTTATTATTCCGCCGGATCTTGTTTCTATTTATCATGCTCGGCTTGATGACGAACCATTCTGTTTTTTTTTTCTTCGATCGTTTAAGTTACTCTTTCGTTGACCATTTCGATGAATAAGAATTTATAATACAAAATCATTTTCCAAATTATAATGCCTTGTACGTGTGGAAGACTTGGTAAATTATTCATAATTACTCTTCATTTATTTAGCAATATATTCGTCTATGTGTGCAATGTACAAGTAAAAAGATTCAAAAAAACAGTTTTACTGGCAAGAAGACACGAGAAGCATCGAAGTAAATGATAGAAATAGATAGAAAACAGGACATGCCCTCATTCGTCGAAAAATCCTGATGCACGATCGCGTATCGTGAGACTACTCACCAATTCGACCAATACCAGAACGAGGTGCCCAAAATAGGGCAGCGGGAGGGCGAGAGAAAGGAATAACAACAATGAAGAAAAGGAAAAAAAGCAGGAAGGAATAAAAAGAAAAATAGAGTGGGGAGGAAAAAGAGACAAGATGATAAATGTCCCGTGCCTTTGGAATCCAGCCTCCGCTGTTGGGTGGACCAGTTTCGTTGTGAACGAGGGTTGAAACAGTGGCATGAGGGTAGGGAGAGGGAAGGAAGGATCGTGGGGCGAAACCGAGGGCAGAAGGGACGCGTGGAATACGTGCTGGCCTCTCGACGCTACGGATGCTGGATAATAATGTATATGGAGCCTGAGGACGATCAGCCGGAACGCGCTGGTTGGCCGAAGGGAGATAGCGTTGAGAGAGATGGCGATAGAAATGGGGCGAAAAAGATTGAAGCTACGCCACATCTCTGCAACAATATATATGTCCATACATATATTTATATGGGTTTTTGTGTTTGTAGATATTATATATACATTATGTATAATCATACACATGTGGCGCAAGGAACGTATTAATGGTTTTCTGTGGAAATTGAAAAAGCTCTCTACATGCGTCCTTTTTTTGCGTCTTCTTCCAAACCCACACGTTCGTGAAGCTTCTCGCGCGGAATACGAATCTTTTTATTCTTCCAACGTTTTTATTTATATTGTCTCGTGGGTTCAAGATCGCCAGAACCGATAAACAAGATGGCGCCATGGGGTAAAACACTTATTTTCGACTTCGTTTGTTCTCGGTCTCTTTGTTCATCTCACCCCTCGTACAATTAATTATTCATTGGATTCTCATCGTACTCTTCTTTCCCTCGGGAGAGCAGCAAACATTTTTGTTTTTTGCACGATATCGAATCCTCGAATTGACGTACACAAAATTGTGACAGGTAAATTATGATTGACTTTCTTCTTCTCTCTTTCTTTTGAGAGCTTTGTTTTCTTTTTTTTTTGTCTTCATAGCTTCGTTATTATTCTAATCGTACTTATTAATCTAGTTTGATTTTTTTTTTATCTGAAGACAATTGTTGAAACAAATGTTCACATAGTTACAATGCTCTGTCTCTATCGATCGATGAAAAAGCAACAAGTCGGACATTTTTATACGCTAAATTCGTTGGAGATCAAACTATCTCGATCCTTGAGACAAATTCTTGATGATTCACCTTAAACGTGACTTGGCGTCGGCAAGACGACTTGGAAATATAAACGCTTAGATATATAGTGTATGGAACACAGTGACCCGGGTGACAATATACAGAAGATGAGACAAAGTCGTAGCTTCGAAGCAATATTTTCCTTCATATTTCGGACCATCCGTCATTTTCATTTATCTCGCTTTCTACATTCATACATTAAGGGCTTACGAAAACCTAGAGAGATCAGATTATTCGATTTTTCAGTCTTCTCATTCGATAGTGCCACTTTTTAAATTTATCAGATCTCAAAATGTGTATTTCTAAAAGTAAAAAAAGGAGAAAAAAATTGGCATAATCTCTTGCCATTTTACGGAAAATACATTTTGATAAATTCGCCTTCAGCCACGACTAGTTTTTTTCGTCAACTTTAAGGGAAAAAAAGCTCATTTCATATTTTTTCTCTGTTTAGTAATCAAATTATTCACTATTATCGATGTCGAGCCATTTTGTGCGAAGAATTAAATTCGTCTGATTAATATGATTACACGAGTATTAAAAATGACGATAAATGAAAGTATGGCTGCCCTTTAAGAAGGATTTTCGCAGCTGCTTAAGATCGCATATGACATGACCAGTAAATTTGTTAATAAATAGGTTAGTACCGCAAAGACAATTGACTTGTAGATTTTAATCGCTGTCGTGTACATTTATGAAGATCGCGAAGATGGTCGAACGTGTGGTCGAACGATCGGCTGTTTCTCTTGGCTTCGTAAAGGTCATGCCCATCCTGGGAGGAGCCTTAATTGAGAGCTATGCCAGTGATGCAGGTACGCAATACGAAGAATGCGATGACAGGACGTCCATTGTCGCATCGAGACGAGGGCATAAATGGGGAAAAAATGTCTCTGTGAAGCCGCCATTCAAGGCTCACACACAGCCATAAACGCATTCTCTGTTAAAAAAGAAAGAAAAAAAAAAGAAGGAACAAAACAAGATGCATTCGACTTGGACGAAGCTCGCCAAGATCCATTTTTTACTTTAATCATAACTCACGTAGGTTTCAACGAGATGTATTATGATTCGTATATTTCATATGCACATAAGTCCTCCATTGGTGTATCCATCGAATTCAAGCTTCGTCGCTCAATGGCGATACATCACGAGCCGTTTCGTTGCTGCTGCGTTCTCATAACGATATGGGAGAGAAAAAAAATGGTATCGAGGGCGGGGCAGGGGAAACTAACGCACGAATACATCGTACAAACACACACTAACACCCGTTTGAGCGCTGTGAGTGAAAAGAACCGAAGAGAAGCTCGTGGTTGGCCACAGCCGTTATCAGAACCTTCGGCCATATGATTAATGGACGAAGTACAATGCTGTTTTCATTAAACTCATTTCACTGTGTATAGTATGTAGACGAGAGAAGGGAGCAACCATGCGAAGAAAGTTACAACCATGCTGCCTATAATGTTATATAGTAAAACTATCTTTATAGACGCCATTACATATTACGACGACCTGTGCCCTAACGTCAAGGGCCCATATTCATCCAGCCTTAAGGCCCTTTTTGTATGTTCTCGTCTCCACAAGCATCGCGTCTTGATTATGACGTCTTTATATACTCATATATTTTTATACACAAATATATGAATATGTGTGAAGCATACACTATATTATTTATGTGAACATATGATGTATATAGCGACACTTGCGTGTGCTGCATAAAAAAGCTCCTCCTCAGTCGTGACATCCGTTTCATGCATTTCGATAGTTTCGATTATTATTATTTTTGACTCTCTTTACCCATGTCTTCCTTCTAAGTCCGGTACAATATGGTCTACTCGCCACAATAGAATCTCGCATGCATTACTAATTAAGTTGATTTGCAGGAAGGTGCTGAGGACAACGAGAAACCAAAGGAAGAAGATCCATGGGCTGGATTATCTTACACTGTTGACTTGGAGACCGGTGAGTTTGTTATTTTCATAAATAATAGATCGTTGGGCCAAGAGAATGTTATCTTTTGTTTTTCTCGAACGTTTTGCTCGTGAAGCCAAAGTCGTGAGAGATTTTTTTTTTCTCCTTGATCGAAAATCGTGTCAAACTTAAGTGGTAATTTGTGAAGTTCTAAATCGAAACATCTTTCGCGATGAATTCGATTATAATAATACACGTACGAGCACACCACCTGGCCGCGCCTTTTGTGTCCGCAATATTCGTGTCCAATTAACATAAAACACTAGGCGCGAAACGTACCGCGATCAACACTTTTACATGTTCACAAATCGCCCTTAATACAACATTTTTTTTTTTAACGTGTACGCCTCGTTCTTCTCACTCATTGCGCAATCGGCCAATTTTATATTGCATGTATATTAATGAAAGATTATGAATCTTGCATGCTCGAACAAAAATTTGATAACACTTCGATCGAACGAAATTCGTCGTTGTAAATGCAATGGAGATCATCCTTTTCAATATTTTTATCAAAACTATACTTCTGCCATGTAGTGATCATTGAATTTTGATTTAAAAAATCTGGTACATCTTGCAAAATGAAGCATTTTTTTTCTTTTTTTCTCTAACTCTTTCGAGTTTTGCAAAATCGCTTGGATTCGTAACTCTTTAGCGTGTAGTTTGTATCTTGTATGAAATGAAAATGAATATTATGTCCAAGACTGTTGTTGCCTGTTCGAGAAACCATATAAGAGAAGTTTTGAGGTCGGGGAGTGGCTTTAGAAACGCCCTCGTCTCTACGAGCATATGTTTCTCTTTACTGACGTTCCTCATCTCTCGCCATCGGCCCGGCCCTTTTTATTATTTCTTTCTCTCGTTGCCTCATATAAGTATACACGCACATATTGCTTTTCGTTCCATTCACGCGGGCATTTAATTACTTTGCATGCAAGCGTGCACCTAACATACATACACAAACACAAACATACACACACACCTTTCTTTCTTCTACAATATGCTGCCTACCAGACGCTGCTATATGTGCATTACTTGAAAAAAAAAAAAAAAACCTCAATCAATAGCTCATATCGACGACAAGCGTTAATCGAAGCAAAAAGCTATTGGATCAATCCAATCGATCGGTCGAGTAGTGTTGCATAATATGTTATAGTATAAAACAAATTTCCCTGTTACAATAAAGTCGGAAATCATGGCGACTAAAGTATTGGCAACTGACAGTTCGTTCAAATGGAGATCCAGAACATTACTAGCCATTTTGAATCGAAAGATTCGAATAAAAGCACAAATCTTTCTGGTCTTTTTTTTCTTCTTTTTTTTTTCATCCATCAGTCTCTTCGGCCTCTGTACGAAGGATCATTAAATGTCGGAATATCATAACTCTCGCCGCAGCATTCGCAGTATATCGAATGGTAATTCATCGAGCAAATACAAAAGTTGCTTTGTTTAATTGACGAATTTCGTACAGGATCTCATGATCGCAAAAACATGATTGAAAGCGCTGATAATATCGGAATGATGGCGGTGGGTCTCGTTTTGACCTGGTGCTTGAAAAATCGATGTGTTTTCATTTCTTCTCGAAGTTGGAGTACGTCGGTGCATTGCGTTTACGTTATAAAAAGAAATGAAAGCATTTTACCGAAAGGCGGTACTCTGTTGTACTATCGAAAAACGCAATAAGCCATTTTATATACATATACATTTAATATATTTATATATAAATTTATATGTAGAGAGCACGACTCTCATTACGTGGCAATCTCGTCTCGGCGATCGATCGAATCCGCGGCCCCGGGAGTCTAGAGCTCAGTTCTCGTTGTATGGGGTCTTGATTAATGGATCATTCGAGTCGTAAGAATGCCCGTGAGCCAACACAAGTTTTACATGTATGTACAGCCCAGCCTTATATACACGTATATTAACGTACGTACATGCCTTCGTCTTTTTTTCGCTTGCTTCGATTATTATTTTTTTCTCTTTCCCATTCCTCATCCAGCCGTCCTGTTGTACATCGAGACAAAAAAATATACCTTGATCTCGAAGGAAAAAAAAAAGAATAAGCCATGTACACAAATAAAAAGAATTTTATTTGTCATTAATAAACGTTTTGCTTTTGACGCGAATTAATCTTTCGTTTCAATCAAATCATACGTATCGCGAACTTAAAAAAATGTTCCTTATTCTTTTACATCAATGAATCTTTATATTCGCGTGATACGTCTCATTATATGTTGTTTAATTAGAACGAGATTTTATTTGCAATTTAAATGCGTGATTTATATGACTTTCTCAACACTGCGACGTGCCACGCAATTCTGGCAGGACTGATCTGCATATAAAACATTATGTGAACTGAAAAATGAATTCTTTCGAGAAAAACATACAGTACGTGCGAGCAATCGAGCTATTTCGTTAATACGGCCATTCAGGTTAGGGCTTTAGAAAAAATAAAACATATTTACGGGGACGATGGTTTTTCAGATTTTGTTTATCTAAAAGAAAAAAAGTTACAAAAGATTTGTATTACGGTATTCACTACGATTTTTAATGAAAGTGACGTTGATTCTTCGTCAACGAAACAAAAATGTAAACGAAACGAATGACCCCATCGTCTTGGTCGAAAAGTATATGATTAAAAAGAAATAAAAAAAAAAACGTCTAGCGACCGTAATCGAGACCAGTATACACTTCTTTCTATTGCTGACATTTTGAATTATACCGAGCAAGCGAGAGAGAGAGAGAGAAAGAGGGAGAGATAGAAAGAAATCTCTTTTTATTCCATCGGTGGGAGAGCCGCGATATACGAACTTCGCAATAAGAATTCCGGTACTCGCCTACCCGCGATCCTATCGACCCTCATTTTCTCTCTAACGCGGCGTGAATTTTACTGTAATTGAATATATGCGAGGATAGTGAATGAAAAGGTGAGAACTTCAATAATCGCGATTTAGCTGAACGAGACTCGAGAAAGAGAAAAAACATATATAATTAGCAATAAAACGTTCGTCAACATTAGCATGGCGCAGGCGTATGAAAAATGATTATTTACAATAATATTCTAACTATTGATGAACTATTATAGTTGATATTATCTCGTACACACGTGTACACGCATTCTAAATACACTTAAAGTGAAAAACCGATACGAGAATTTATAAGAGCCGAACGCATGCGCCATGGAAAGGAAACATCTGCTGCCACGTGCGTGGGCGGCTCTAATAATAACGAAATATACATTCTACATACGTATATATATCTAATTATTATTCGTCGATAGAAAAAAATACTCATGAAAAATATAATCGGCCCGGAGTCGTTGCGTGAATTGCCTTTCGCGGTCGCGGTCTTTCGGGGTTTATCGTATCATGAAGTTTCCCTCGTTCCAAATTACTGTTTATTTCCCAGTGTGCGGTATTTTTTGAAAATTTGGACTACGATAATTTATATAATGAAAAAAAATTGATACTCCCAAAACTTCGACGCTTCCCAAGCCTCGAATTCCCGATAGCAGTAGGGAAGCTGCGAAAAGATGGCGGCCCCACCGCGTCCATGTATACATCTCCGCCATAAGCGAAGGCTAAAAAAAACGTTTTCCTTGCCGTTTGCTATACTTTTCCCATTTCCGTTGATTTTTTATCGATTGTATCATATTTTTTTCTCCTGTTTCCAAACGTGTTGCAAACACGAGTATTCGATGAATGTGAATATAAATTAAACACGAAGAAATTTATAATTTTTTTTTTAGAAACACAAGTTTCATTTAGCTTAAATTTGGAAAATACGAATACAGACGCGGTGCAACGAATAAATACATCTCATGCCTGCACATGCAGCGTATCGTATGTATGCTCTATTAATTTCCGCTTCGATTGGTCACAGCCACGCAGTGTTGGCTGGCCGAGAAGCACTCGCCCGATACCTAAAGGGATGAAAAAAATATATAATTATAAAAGTTCCGTGTGCTCCCAAAATGCGGGTGGCATGAAGTAGCAAAAAAACGAAATACTCATTTTTTGTCATTTTTTTCTCATGTTTATTTAAACAATAATCAAGAACTTCAGCCCAATTTTCTAATAATTACCAACGGAAATTTTCACACGAAAATGCAAAAAGTTTGAAAAATTCTTACCCACAAATCACCAACACAGCTAATTCGTCTACGAAAAGTCATTTTACGAAATTTCCTGCTGAAGTCACTCTCGGGTTAAAATCGCACTGACGTGAGTAGCGTTAGAAAAAAAAAAAGGAAAAGGGAATCGATGCAATTCTTCGTGATATTGAATGTATAGCACGTACAAGAATTCTCTCGTTCTTTTTTTTCGTCTTTTTTTTTCTACCAGGGCGTTTCAAATCAAGTCTCTTCTTCGTCGCGTATATCCCACGAGGGAATCAATATTTGGGAAGCGCGCGTGTTTCGACGCCATGTTTTATGCCCTTCTCGTAGTGTATAGTCCTTGCGGCATCGGCAGCGAGCCAGAAACCCCTCGGGGGTTGCTCGCCTCGTGCGTTTTCTCGGCCTTCCTGGGGGCAGCTGCTTTTATATATATGTATTCTCTTTCCCCGTTCTTTCGTAATACTCGGAGGGATGACTTGCGACATGAAATCCCCGCATCCCTCCCGTCCTCTGTTCCCCGCAGGGGTAGTAAAGCAGGCACGCACCATTACTCATATCGTGGCTCGTTGCACGCCACGCACAAACCTCTAAAACTCGCGGGAGAGCTCAAACGAGACTCTCGGGGGGCCACAAACCCTGCGCGCTTATATATCGCTCATTCGTTTTTCCATTCGCTCAAAGCTTCACACTCGAGCATCCATGTATTCACAGAGTCAGAGGGATGATTTTTCTCCGCAGCCCCGCGCCTATCTACACAGTTCAGTCCGACATTGAAACCCCGCTCCCGATCGATCCCGGAAGTTCGTATTTTATTCTATACAGGATTTTGCGACGGTTAGAGGATCCCTTGGATTGACGCACACAGGCAGAAAAGCTCGAGTGATATTCCAAAATCATAAAATAAAATAAAAACCTTTCGGTGGTATCTTTCGTCGTTACAACGACACATGCATTGTTTTTGATCAATTACCATGTTTCGGAAACATATACTTTATTCGGTGAAATATATTTCCAATTCGGACTTTAAATTAATTTGGACCGAAGGACCTTTTCTTCAAGCTAAATTCAAGTTTTCTCCTCCATTCATTTTCCTCGTTACATTCAACGGTCTCATACGTTTACAATTATTTACAGTATGTAAATGGAATCAAAATGATTCCTTTCATGAAGTCTGATCAAAACTATAAATTAATTTGGGCCTAAAATTCGTTATCTTCAGCCTCAAGTCCCTTTTAGATTTTTTGAGAAATCTGATTCAGAGAATGGCACGAAATCTTCATCCCCATTCATTTTTTTAGTGACCGTCAGCGATCTTGTTATATAGACAATTATTTTCTTCCTGTTGATCGAATGGAGATTGCGTTTCTTTCCTAATTTCAATGATAATTAAATGGGAATTAATGACAAGTATGAGATTCTACTTCGTGACTCGTTGTCTGCTTCGATGTTTTGTATTATTATAATTAAATGCATTTTTACGTGCGGCTAAGCTCGTGAGGCTGTCGTCGCCAGAGTGACGAAGTAAAGTGCACGAGCCTTTCGTGGACTCACTTGTTACGCTTATGAGCTTTGGCTTCATGGTATTTTAATTGATACCATCATTAATCTCGGATGTAGAATGATAGGTTCACAAACTTAATTTTTTCATCGTCTATTCACATGTATTTTTATTCCCGTCCATAGATCAATATTTTATACGTAAAAAAAAAGAAGAAAAAACATAAAGGTTCTGCCATATTGGTTTTTACGCAGTTGCACTAAAATGCCCTCGTGTGGCACATAGTTCAATATTATTTCTCATCCCTTAAACCCAATAAGTTTCAACCACCGCACGAAAAGAACGAAAAGAAAAAAATCTTCTTATTTTTCTTTGGCTTCTTCATCATCTGCACAAACGTCAACGCAACGTTTCAATTCCATCGGCAAACGTCGACGCGGATTAAAACATTAACATAAAAGTCGCATTATAGAACGAGAAGAGATGGCAATTGAAAATCCGTAAGGATGATGACGAGGAGTCTTCTCCATCTGTCCACATCCCTACGCACGTATAACGATGAAAAATTATAAGACGAGAACGATTCTTCCGTACCTTCTACGTCTACACAATAGCCCCTTTTTTTGCTCTTGGCTTATATCAAAGTCATGGGTCATTGAAGAATTTATCCCAAGCAATTTCCACACTGGAAAAATTGATTTGTCGGATTTTTATATGTTTTTTTTAAAGTTCAATTATCAACTATACACTTCGTTCCAAACCTGACGATTCTACTTGTTTTTCATTTTGCATTTACAACTATAATTAATTTATTATTAAAACCGAGAGTCAAGTAAATTTACATCTGCCCTTTATTCTGAATGTCGACACCACTATTTGAAGAAGTCGAAATAAAGAATGAACCCATTCCTAAGAAATTCGACTTCATGGACGATTAGTGTTGAGATGTCACTAAAAATGTATGGCGAATATTATGGGAAATTCCATCGGCTAAATTTGAGAACTTTCCCATCATATCTGTACTACTTCGATTAGTTGCGATCTTTGCGGATGCCATTCTGGGTTTTTTCTTCTATCTTAAGTGCACATTTAAGTGCACCATTCACTCGGTGATGAATCCAACAGGTACAACACCCTGTTCGATCGCAACGAGGGCTTAGTTCTTTAGATAATCCATGGACAAACTACCACTTGTCTTTCAGGAACCTGTGCCTCGAGGAATGCAAAGCTAAACATAATATGCGTCCAACGTAAAGATGATTGAAGGCGAAAGAAGGAAATAGAGAGAAAGAAAGTGAGAGAGAGAGAGTTAAAGAAGAGTGAAGTGCTGCCGGATTTTTGGCTCCTGACGGTCGTGAATCTTGTTGATTTAGGATAGATGTGTATCAGGTTGAAGTCGCTTGAGGTCAGAGTCCCGTCATCTGAAGAGCCATTGCAACGGCCCTTTTTAGGCACCCTCTCGTTTTACTCTCGCTCTTTCGCCAGACTTTTGCCCCATTGGAGCTGTGCACAACCTGTCATTATTGCGTCAAGACGAGACATTATTTTTTTTCTCTTCAACTTACCAGACTCTAGTCCACCACGTCCTGAGAACCTACGCACAAGGATAACGAGAGATACGCCCATTTTCGTCCTTCTGTCTTATATTCTTCTCTTACTCTTCTCTTCCAGAACTCGAAATAGAGAATTTTTCCTCCCGGATGTGAATTGAGGAAGAGTTGGAATTAGAGGGAGACGAGAAAAAAAATACTCATCCGTCTATGGCCTTTTAAGTTGGGTTAGTGCAGTCAAGAAATGTCTGCCAGTTCACGATGAACACACTCTCGAGAATATCTCACGAGTGACTGGACAAGTTGGATCTCATCGTGAAATCACACCACAATTTTTCTGTCTCTCTCTCTCTCTCTCTCTTGCTTTTTCGCTTCCCTTTTCTTCTTCGTCTTTTTCTCTCAGACCCAAGATCCTCTCGACGAAGCTGAACCCGAAGAAGCAAAAATAAAATAACCCATCACTATTCTCGGGACCAATGCTATATAGACATTCGAACAAGACACGCGTCCTTGCAATCGTTTTCTTTTTACATACTCACTCAACAGCATCGAGAGCTCGGCTGACGATTAGGAACCGATGCATTTTTTACCTAGTGCTAAATTTGACGCATGCACTCTGATCGAACGTTCGAATAAGTTCTCAGAAATCGAGACTCAAGGACATTCATGTCTGAAGAAAATAATCATCGATACATTTTTTTTTTCTCGAAATAAAAACGATTAACCCAAATTATCATTGCATCGTTTAGTTCGTTCTGGAAATATTCCGCATCCACAATTTTTTCACGACAACTATGTGACAGCCTGGGTTTTTTGTTTTTGCAAGACTGTTAAAAAATATCCCTTTGTCATAACGGATCAGCGGTAGGTCGAGGAAGGATGACGCGCATGTAAAATCATGAAAAAAGAAGCCGTATCGGATGAATCACGACAACTTGCAATACGGAAGCTCCGCAGGTGAACTTATGAATGTGCTGTAAAAATATTTTCATGGAATTTGATCTTAACTTCAAGCGGGAGTACAATAATTATGATAGCGAGTTGAAGATAAATTAGGAATTTGAAAATCCTCAGAAATCATTCATTTTCTATATAATCCAGCGATGTCAAACTTTCATCTTTTTGGCTTGCGAACAAACCACGAATCGTTTTTGTTGAAACAATCGAAGACATTGAAACAGTAGGAACTCATGGACATGAGATTTAGCGTTACTCGACTTAATAAACTACCAGGTCATTCGAAAATGGCAAGTTGAACTCGATCAACGCTCTCGTAACGTCATAGCATTGCATAGCAACTATATCCGAGGGCCTTGTTGACCGGCAGCAAAGTCATCCAGAGTGACTCGTATGTGTGCCAACAACGACGTTGAAGAGAACAGTGTGTTGCGGTTGGTGGTGGAGCAGCCCTTCACCAACTTTTCGTTTAACGCTTTATTTTTTTATTTTTTTTTCACCTACACCATCAAACCTCAGCTCGAAAAGTCGATATATATGGGTGACCCCGTGACGAAGGAAATACGTACGACCTTGACAATCGCCGATTTTCATCGGTTCATCGTTGCCCACGTTACACTTCTTTCAACGCTCTTGTTCGATGACCATGCCCATCATCGAAGGTCGAATCCACGGATATATACGTTGCAAAGTACACCGAAACGATACTTTGTTTTGTTACGTACAATAATTGAGTCACGAATGAAAAACCCTGAGCAAAAAGTTGTCGTAGTCAGTTCTTGAGCCATTGAAACAAAAGAGTGTAGAAAAACTCTTCGCTGTGTATACATGTTGGAGGAGTGGAGATGGAAAGTTCACCAAACCGTTGATTCCGGATGTACTCTTGTTGAATGGACCGTGTAAAGCGGGAAAGTAACTTTACGTATTGTTCTTCATCCGGAAACGATGAAATATGCCTCCTTTCTAACGCCATCTTGCAAATCGATCACTTTTCATCTTGTTCACCTTCCAAATGAAGCTTAAAAATCAAAAAATGACCATTTTGACGCAGACTGATTCTGTCAAATTCGGTCGCCATCTTGTGCTCCGTGCATCAATTCTGAAATAACTTGCATCAAAATTGCGCGGTTATTTGAACGATCCTATTGAATTAAGTCTCGTCCTTGAAGCCCTCGGCTCCAGAGTTCTACTTCGCAGGAAATATAATAGTCTTCAGGGCTTTAGAAGCATCCCTATGAACCCAACAAAATCCTTGAGATGAATTTACGTCACGTGCGTCACATTTATGAGAAATCCCACCATGAAAATCGCAAGCTTACCACAGTTTTCATGGACAAGAGGAATGGAAAGAAAAAAATGATGGGAAAGCCTCAAAGCAACGTATCTGTCGTTCGCATACATCAATGTCGATAGGGGGCGCTGCGATGAACTTCGTTATGTATACAATGGGACGGCAGATCAGGACAATAAGAAAAAAAGTACAAGTTCACGCATCAACTATTACTTATCAACGTGTATATATACTAAGAACACACGAGTTATTCACAATTCGAGTTCAATAACTGCGGTTCTGGAAGATCGAGCACGAAACATTATTGTTACGTTATTCACAAACACTTTTGTCCCGGCCAGTTTCACCCATACATTGAAATGTTTATTTATATAAATATACACTCGCAATTGAGTGCTGAGTGAGTTGCATTTATTCGTTAATAAATCAGTGATGGTCCATGGAAGACGAACCAAAAATAGGATCTCATAGCAGCGTTCAACACTTCCAATAGTTTGCTAAATTCTTCTAAATTCTGCTAAAAAATAAATAAACCTAGAAAAATGTTTACTCCTTATTCTAACGATTTATGAAGAAGTTTAAAACGCCTGCAATGAAATTGATTCCGTTGCACATTCATCGAAATAATCAAATTTTTCTTTGGATTAAATCTCCCTGGACATTTGTGGCAACGCAATTCCACTGAATCAACATGAGCAACTTGGGTGAAATTCATTTAATTGAAATGAACAAATCTTTCCCATCGATTGAGAATAATTTGTTCTGAAAAATGTACTGCGGTTATATTTTAACACGATGCTCACTGATCACCTTATCAATAAGTAAATGCAATCATTTATCATTCGAATTATAATTAATCAGTTAATGATCGCGTATAATTAAAAAAGATAAATTCCGAGGAATTTCTACTTTATTTTCAACATAATCTTCCAATTCGTAAACATTCAATTCTGAATTGAGAAAAAAATCAATTCTTGGATCATCTCTTTGGTATATATAGAAGGGTGAACCGTTGGATCGATCAGAACATGGAGAGTTCATCGCAGCGGAGCCTTTGGTTAATATCAGTGGGTGGAGCGATGTATTCCTATGGATACTCATGGAGAATGGGGAAGGGATTCTAAACGAGAATCAGTGATGGTCCGCGGTTAAACCAAAAAAAAAAAGAAAAAAAAACAGTGGGAATATTGTCAGAGGCAGACAAAGGCAAAAGCGAAGTAGAGAACAATGGGCAACTGCCGGCTCTCGGAGTGAAGTCTCCGCGTTTGCTTCTTCGATGCAGCAGCTTCTTTTCTTCCTCTCATTCGATCCTTCCAGGATCTTCCCATGGCTACACCATATAATTATTATTATCAATGAGAACCATTGTCGCAATCAACTCCGCGAGCATTTAGACATTATTCTGATGAACATCCTGTTGTATTGAATTGACACCAAGGACATTGTTCAATCAACTCGATATATCGTCCACAATCGTACACTCATATCGAAGTTGGTTGTAGTCTGAATGAAGAATCCAGAATTCTTTATTCAGATCGATACTCTCCGTCCAATTTTTATCCGAAAAAATTGAGGGTGCGAGATATCGAGAAACTTTCAATCGATTTTCTACATTTCTTTCTTGTTTACCGACGCTCCGTATCTTCATTCACGATTAACCCGTCCATCTTGATACACCAAAAGGTTTACGCGTATAAGATTATAGTTGTAGGAGAGTTTACACGTGAGAGCCTCGAATCGAGTTAAAATCAGAGCGACGACGTCGGAATAAAGGGATCAATAGAACAGGCATTTTCACTGGATTTAGATTTTATCTGTAAGCGTCTCCATATGCAGTGGTTAACAACCTTCGAGATCAGCCAACATGCTTCACGAGCTTTTTAAACCAAAAATGCATTTTAGAATGCACTCATCATTACAGGCTCGTATTTAAATTGCCGCGTTGTCCTCGTAACGATTTGATGGTGGCATAGTTCTGCAATAAATCTTATCGGAAGAACTAGTTCGAAAAGACTTGGTTAAGAAATATCAACTTTTCAATCGTATAAGAATAATCAGATCAAAATTATCCCCATCGTAATTATACTTTTTAACTCAAAATACAACAGTTTCGACGAATGACTTTGACTTTGAATGATTTTGACGAATCATTGGGTTTGTCTATAAAATTGTCAAATCTTTATATTTATTTTCGCGCATGTAATTGAACCCGAACATTCGTAATGAGATCTAAATTTTCGTTTGTTCGCTCCTTACAAAATGGATATCGAATGCTGTATCCGCCATTGCTGCATCTCGAGAACAGGGAAGCTCTGCCCAAATGATCCTTTCGGGGGGTTGATTCAACCCCTCGTAGAATCGGAAACGATCGTTCCGGATACGAAGCACCCCTGATCTTCGAAGCAACATTAATATATATGGATATATATATAAATGGTGAATTCTTGTTTCTCTGTCGCACTCTGGGCTTGGTGTTCTCACAGTGGGGAGCCACACGAGGAGAATGGTATTATGGGTAGTGAGAACTTCTCCCACTATGTCGTCCAATCCTCTCGTGCGCATTGTCTGGCAGCCATATTGGAAATAAGAGGCCAGGCGCGTTGGGATTGGTCGAATTTTTTTTTCTCTCCTGTTTTTTTTTGTTTTCGTCTTTTTTTTTCTCTTTTAACAGTGAAACCCACTGGGTTCCCTTTGCTACAATAGCGGCTTTGGTTGGCCCATGCCGATGAGAATTCCGAGGATACAAGATAGTCTATCAGTCGGCCTCGCCAGAGTCTCTCGCATTGAAATCATCACGCAAAGCGTCAAAGTGTTGTGAACGGTTTCGACTTTCCTGTCGCATTGGAATTTCTCGTTAAAGTTAATAAACTGATTATCATTTAAAACCGGCAAATTTATAGTACGATTTGGAGCATTTTCGTTGTTGTTGTTGTTTTACAAATCACCAATTGAAGAAAACAAAAACTGCAAGAGTGTCGTATTGGTGATAAACTGAAACGCGGGAATAAATTTGTCGTTGAATTAAATGGGGAAAGAAAAATGGCTGACCGCTTCGCGATATTATTGCGGATGAAATTCGTACGGAAATACGTTATTGCAAGTGTCTTGGTGGTGAATTCAGCTATTGCTTGAAATAAATATTATTCCGAAGCTCGATTCAACTGAATAAACACACTTTTTAATATTTAAACTTACATACACAACTCAGACACTGCTACTCTGTGAAATTCAACAGTGAAAATTGGATTATTTGACCTGCGGATTAATCCACGTTTGAGGTACGTTAATTAAATCCAAAAGTTGACATTAATTTCGATGACAAATGAAGAAGTAAGCTCTACCGTCGGAGATACGCTCCCTCAATTCATCCCTTCGAATCTTTAACGAGTTTTCAACAAGCGTTCAATCGCAAATTGTTCACTGGTGAAAACAGCAGTCAGAGTATCTCGTAAATCAGTATAATTAACGATCTAACCACTGTCCAGTCAACAGAGTGACCAGAAAGCTCTTAAATATTCGTTGGCTTTCTCCTCTCAAGTCCGAATTGGACGCCATTCGCGAAAATGAGATGTCACTAGATTCTGACGTTTCTCATCGTATGTCCCCCTCTCGTAATGTTTTTTCAATCCGATCTACAGAACCGTGACAATAGATAGAAATGCTGTATAGTTATGGAAGAACAAAATTGTCTCGATATATTTGTCACTCGTACGAGGACAATGCTCGATGACGGCTTCCCCGACGGGTTGCCCGGGAATTGAAACAGCCTGCGAACAGACACGTACTCCGCTGCATCCAATTTTCGTATTGGAAAAACTTCCGTTTATTATGGTCCTTTGTACTTTCGAGTCACCCATTATGTCGGTATGGATCTGTTTCGAGTTTGACCGGTATCCACGCACAAACACACACACACGAGCACGCACACGAACACATATGATGAATACAAATAAAAAGAGATTCCGATAGACCTTTCGGAAAAATCTGTCAAGTAATGCCGGAATTATTATCAAAGATCGTTAAGAGATGTAGACTCGTTCGCGTCGTGTAAAACGCACGCCTGCGGAACGTTGAAAAATATGAGAAATGATCTGTCAGAAAACTATACAGATATACATACAAACATATATACGTGTGTGTGTGTTTTTTTCGGCTGTACAAGCGCTTTAGTTATAAGCTCAATCTCTCCCCCTCCGTTGCACCGTATGCTGCACCCTGGAAAACTCACGGGCCCTTTTCCTCATTCCTCGTACGGTTCAAAGGGCCCGTGAAGAATTGAAAGAAATAATATTCCTCTATTGGACCGCGCGTGATGTTGCGAATTTTTAACATCGTCCACCAAACTTACCATTTCTTTTTTTTCCTTTCTTTCTTACCTCTCCGTATGAATTTTCTACTCTACGGGAATGAAAAAAAAAACAACCCTGCTCACAATTCACTCCCTCGGGAATTACTTCGTGATCTTTTCTTGACTCTGTTTCTTTCATTATTCTTTCACTTATTTTGTACACCTGTGACTCTGTGTCAAGATTTATATATTCTTTGTTAATTTGTTTATTCTTTCGAATACGCGCAACCCTATAGAGAAACCCCGGAATCAACAATAAACATCAACATCTGTCGATTTTTTCTGTTATTCCTCACGTTGCATTCATTGTTCATTCGATCATCAGTGGCTTAAGCAATTGATATTTTCGAATTATCCAAAATTCCGGTAATTCGATAAATCCTCGTAATGTGAAAATTTTTACAATAACGTCGACAAAAGTGTTTGTTGAGTTAAATTATTATTCGACACGATTATGAACCAGCTTGAGAATCGGTCGAATTATTGTTATTTATTTGTCTCTGTTCAGTAAAAAAAAAAAAAACTTGTATTTTCCCCGGACGAAACGCATCGTGAACGTTTTTGGTGAAGAGCATTATTTTTCCTTTCTTTTTTCTCGAAAGAGGGTGGTTCGAGTTCATCCAAATTACCGGCGGCCATTATCGTTCACTCAGACGCGCATTTGGGCCAGACAATGGCTGCCAACACACCACATCGTTAATGTAATAGGCAGCCGAAAGGTGCGACCTTACTCTGCCGGTTTGGGCCGCACTCAAAGTCAGCCGCAGAAAGAAAAGCATCCCTTATATACATATATATACGCGGGTGTCTTTTTGGCTTCGAGTTCTTGTTCTCCTCTCGCAGGTGATCTTGCCTACCTGACTAAGAAAAGAGCTCGACGCTTCGGGAATTATTATTTCTCGCGATTATTATCTCTAATAACATCCCGGTGCTCGGTACAAAAAAAATCCCGTCCTAGAGAATGTCGAGCGAAATCTCGAGACGTTTTATCCCTTTTTTTCTCATGACCCCCGAATATCGAAACATTTTTTTTACTCCGTTTTGCTTGCTCCTTATTCAAGTAATTGTCGCTCATCTTCTCTCAATTCTCGCAATTTTCGACGAATTACACACAGATATATAATTAAATTCAAGTTCCCTATGTGCTATGTACTAAATTTATTATTAAGTCTTGAAATGGGCTCAGTGTCGACGAAGAATGGAAATATTGAATTTTCTTGTTGTAGCATCAAATTATAATTTATAGATTTTTTCAAAAACAACTTTTCTCCTTTGTATGTCTTCGTCGAAAAAAAAAAAAAAAAATGATTTACTCTAAAAATCTTTGACATTTAGTAATTCAAATATCTCTCCTAACTTTATTTATTAATATTTTTTTCGAGCGTTTTGAAAAACTCAATAAATTGAGAAGATCATTAAGAACTCTGATTTGAAAATAATCAAATCGAGAAATATATGGTAGAAAGTTAAAAAATGGAAAAAATAAAAAAAATCGTTCGCTCGAAAAGTACATACTGTCGGGCGTGCTCGCACAAAAAGGCACTTGGGAGGAGGGGGAAATCGAAACTCAACGATTGGTCAGAGGGCGGAGACATCAGGGGTTCACGATATAGTCAGCAGGTGGATCTTCAACGACAACCCCTCTGTTGTCCCTCAATTAGTTACGTTTTCTATCTCTCTTTCTCTTTCTCTCTCTCCGTCTCTCTTCATTTTTCTCTCTCATTCTCTCTTTCTTCGTCTTTCTTCAGCTTCTGAGCTCACGCAGCCTCACGAAATGACTGTCCCGTCAGTTCTTTTCATCATTGAAAAATTCTGCCTGTTCCCCGTCAGTTTTTCAAGTGCCACGAGGCACACGAAAGGTTTTATTCGAGAGCTCTCGTCCTTCATTTTATTTTAATTTCGCCGATTTAACGATTTTTCACGCTTCGAACATCAATGAATAAATTGACGATTGATTTTTTAAGGATGAAGGAAACGAGTTGTCTCTTGGAATGCGAAAAAACAAAACAACCAGCGATGTTATTACAAAAAGAATATATTCATAAAAATTAACGAGTGTGTGAATTGATGCGAGAAAAGTGATTATCAAAGTGTCGTCATCAGAAGACAAAAAAAGTCTCTTATGGATATTTTGAATGACAGCTCAGCTCTCGGTTATGTGTCGTGAACGAAATAAACATGAACAAATTGTACATCCAGTCCATCAATGAAAATCATCACGCGTATCGATGGCCACATGCATAAATATGCGAAATCTGTGTCCCAATAATGACCCCCTTTTCATCAACACTTTTTACCATCGATTAAAAAAAAAAGACCTTAGGTGTTAGACACGACAATTATGACATCTCGCTTATTCCAACTCTGTGTTTAGAGGAGAATTTACGTGCTCGAATATGTTTCTATGTGTCTATCGTTTTTATTATTCCGTTGATTTTTTACGCTACCGTGTACGACGAGCTTAATTAGAGACTTGTAACTGTGACATTGATTGGATATCGTACAATTATATAAGGTAATTCGATCGATACGTTGAAAAAGACACATTTTTTTACACTTCGAACGTTCCTTTACTTATGACGACTGGAGTGACTTTTTACGACGTAAAACATTACTTTTTTTTTTCAATTTCGTTATTGAGCCTAATTCACGGTGAATGAATACTTCAAATTTTCGAAACAATCTCCGTTAATATCGCTAAAAACTTTGCATAATTGACACGCAAACGCATATGAGAAATTTTTGTAATTGCGAAAATTCAAGGTTAATTTTTTTCTGATCGACGAGTCACTTATTTTCAAACATCGATCGAAAAATTGTCAAATTGTAAATAAAAATTTCAACAAAATACGAAATTTTTGAAGCTCTGCTCACGTGTTAGATTTTCTGTCGGATATTGCGACTCCTCTGTTACGAGAATTGCGAAAAAATAAAGAATTCTCTTCAACTATGAACGCGATGCTCGAAAAAGTGTGTCTTTTTTTATTCACCGAAATAATTTTCAACTAAAAATGTTTATGTCGACTATATCAGTGACTTAACGAGTTTGGTATTTGTGTTGTGAATGCTTTCAGGCGAATATATACTTAGTTCCGGAAGTCCTGGAGGAAGTGGATCAAGCAACAGTGTTGAGAACGAGGATCAGTTATTACTCGGTGAACCAACGTTAAACTTGAACGATCACTCGTTGGTTGGTCTTAACGACGATTCACTCGGTCTCAACGACTCTTTGGATCTTGAGAATGATTTCACCTCGGAATTACTGAGCAATGGTCTCTTAGGTGGAACAGGAGTCGAGGGTTTACTCGGCAACGATTCGCTCGGCTTGCCCGACGGTTTCAATCTCGAGGAAGCCCTTCAGCTCGTCGGTCTTGACGAGCCTCAAACTGAGGTTTGTATTAAATATTCATTTAATCCGGGCAAATTACATTTTATGGTTGACATAAAAATAATAATAATGATAATAATAATAATTTATTCGAAAGTCTACATAGACGTCGAATAAAAACCTCTTTTTCGTTTAAATAAAATTTTCTAATGACTTTACCAAATCAAAAATGAATAATTCGAATAAGTTTTATTTCGAAAATATTGATTTATTAATGGAAAAATAATAAATCGTGTAATATTCGACATAAAATTCATTTTTTTTGACAGGGAATACAGACAGATGAATGTTTCTAATAGCTTAGACACTTTTGTATTAAAGGAATTAGATCAGGACACGGAAAAAAAGAAGAAAGAAATCGATTGCGAGTCGGCTTCGTCATCGGAAGATTGCACTGTCAATCGTGACGACGAGGACGTCAAAGACGTCAACAACGAGGAGAAAAGTCAGCCCGAAACCGACGAGGCACAGTCATCCAGTTGCAAAGATTCAGAATCCGACGAAATGATTAACATATCGCATCCCCAGCTTCATCATCCCCATCATCCCCATCATTGTTCGTTCCAGGTAAGATTTGAATGATATTTGTTTATTTTTAATCCAACATTATTCTTTGAAGGCCCATTTCCAAGTATTTTTCAAATATTATACAAACACTTTGAACGTATCTGCAAATTTTTCAAATCCATCAAATGCAATCAAGATTATTTATCCGGATAAAGTTTAAAGGAGCGTTTACCAACTGTACCCAATTTCTTCCATTATTGCAGTAGCTAAAGCTGAAATTTTCAGCAAAAAGAGTAAACAAAAATGAATAACAGTTTAAGTATCAAAATAAAAAGATAAAAGGAAAAAGCGTAATTGCTAGGATGTACGACATTGAATCAACGTAACGACGCTGAGATTTCTTCGAACAATATTTAGCTCGGTATTCTCTTGAGTTAGTGGTGTTTATTTTTTGTTGTATATTTTTATTGTCTAAAAAGAACATCTGTGAACGCTTGAGGGCACAAATGTTGGATTAAAATAATACCGCAAGATTGTGGGGTCGGGAGAGCGCGATAAAACGCTCATATTTCTCATTTCGCGGATGTACTCCTATTGCTATTACATAAACATATATATATATATATATATGTGTGTGTATTTATGTATTACAAAACGTAGAACACATAGCATCACCATTTTCTCAAAAATCAGAAGTAAAATCCGCTAATTAGGGGTTCGCACGCCGTGTTTCTCGCCTCACACAGCTTAATACGAACATAAATATACTCATATATAAATATATATATGTTTATGTGAAGAATCTCAAAGGATGGTGATATACGGAGTAGGAAACGTAGAGATAAGAGTACGACGAAGCTTGAAGGCTTTCTGAAGCGCCGGATAGAAGCGTAGTTAGAGCGGCGTTTACGACCCATAAACAGTACATTCGTTATTTACAACGGTGACCACGAGAACCCGCAGCTCAGGGTACAAATGCTTGCGGTATGATGCTGCCTTTAAAAGTCCATCGGGGGGGTCCTGACGACCCAAGACTTACCCATCCGACGGACGAAACGAACGAGAAATGTAATACCTCGTGTGAGAAAACGAAAGAGGCGAAAGAGAGAAAGAGAGGGAGGGAGAGAGAGAGAGAGAGGGAGAGAAAGAGAGAAAGAAGGGCAAAAAGGAAGAGAGCACAACACTGGGCACCCAACAATTATCCGTCGTAACCACGACTTAATGTAACTGCTTCGTGTGGGACATGAACGTCTATCTACTACTTTTACGTACTACTTGCCAGCACGTCGGTATTGAGACCGAAACGTGCTCCAAATATTGCAAAACGTTGACTTTCCGAAGATGTGTAGACAAATGAGAACACTGGATGAGGGTGTGTTTCAAAATGTGGAAGAAACTTATAGAAATAAAATTTCGATAGCAAATTCTTGAAAGTTTTGTTTTTTTCTCGATTTTTTATCCGAAAATTGACGAGACTTGAATTTCCAACAAAATCCGCTCTCAATTGTTCGATTACTGGGAAAAAATCATTGATTGATGGCTCAATTCCCAAACGTACAACGATAAAAAAAAAGGCAGAACGATTTTTTAGGCATTGATATTGGAGCAAGGTCATTCCGACAGAGAGATTGATATTACGAGGAGATAACCGATATTTTTCTTTCTTCGTTTTGAGTCCGTCGGTATTTATCGATTTTTATCTCTGACTTACAAAGTACAGTGCCGCTGTATCGAATAGAAAGTAAAAATGGTTTGTTTTTTTTTTCCTCTTTGCGGAGAACTCAGCTCAAACAATACAACCGATATTTATAATATCGGTACTTGCATTTAGATGATTTATTCAAACACCGTAGTGTGAAGTAGTAAAGACCTTCAGATAATTGACGTTGACTGTTAATAACTGGAAAAAAGAAAATAATTCACCTCAGCAACGGGACAACGGGCAATGAGATCGAAGTAAAGAGTGCTCGTTAGTCGAGAGAATAGATTAGATGTCAATGTCACGCCTTGTAACGCGGAAAATACTAATTATTATCTCGTTATAAAAGATACGATGATTGCTAGGATTAAGAGGCTCCCCGTGTCCGATATCGAAGTCCACACTCTTCTTTCATAACAAATATAATTTGTATATGTGAACAAACGAATGATTGCTATGTATGTATTTATTTTTGTATCGAACATCAAAACTTTCTTTTCGTTCAGTTACGATAGAAAACCTAGTTCAAAATTGTCTGAATAATGATATTTTAAAAAAATCATATTCATTATTCATTTGTTTCAATTTGCTCTGTTTTTTCATTTCTCATTTGCGTCAAAAAAATTTCAATTGAATTTTTATCATTTCATTTAAATAGTCTTTATATCGATGGGAGTAACAAATTTATTTTTCTATTTCAATTAGAATTATCGGTAGGGGTTGAAAGAATTCTGAATGAATGAAAAGTCGTAGTTCTTTTGATTTGATTGGTCGATACATTTTTTTGCCCTTTTTTCAAACGCTTGAAATTCGACTCCAAAATATAGTTTTTGTTCCGTTTCCTAGTCTCATTACCACAGTAAATTAATGAGTAGAAATGAACGAGATCAGACCTAAGTACCGAAAGAAGCAAAACGAGAAAAGGAAGTGGAGGAATAACGAGTTCAAAGATTCTAAAAGTCGTGATTTCTGTGAGTGTAGGACGTTCATTCGTACACAATGTCATGTTTATGCAGAAAGTGAGAGAATGAGAGAATGAGGGAGATGAATATTAGAGAAACCTGTTGGTTGGTGGAGCATTGATGGAGCACGGGTGCATCGTCTCATCCCTATCGGAAAATATAAAACGTCAAGGTAGAAATTTATCACCTTGGCCTCTGGGCTTTAAAGTATATGCGTGTAGAGTCGTATATACATACAGATATATTTTACGAAGGAGCCCTGTTGGTGCATATACGAGCGTTCAACTGCTATAATCACAGACGACTATTACCCAGTCGTTGTTCCAGAAGCGGCATGTTTCTACTACCGTACACACTCTTTCATCCTTTTTCTTTATTCTCTTCTTCTTCCTTCTCCTCTTCTCTTTCTACTGGCACACTATTCTCTCGTGCTTTACTCATACCTACAAATCGACTCACTCGTTCCTCAACTTCTTATGCAACCTTTGCCAAGAGCACGTTATTTTTACAGAGCGCATTAACGTACCGAGTGTCCTTGAAGTCATCGTTAACGATGACAGGATACGAAGATCATACAATTCTAAGCCCAAAAGTCTTTATCCGTTTTTGGTTTTTTGCTCCAATGCAACGTTTCTGGAATAGAAGTTTATTAGAAAATGTCAGTCTGAGGAGAACTAACGAAAAAAGCTTGGAGTTGGAGCTTAGCCAATCGTCTTGTAACTTGTTCATTTATACGTCAATGAGAGTTTATCGGAGAAAAAAAAACTGTAACTCGTCCCTTCAGATTGTCGAGATCCCATCATCTCTATCCACTGACATAATTTTTAAGACACCCATGAAGTGATGATTGCAATGCTAATTGTAATTGTCGCTTAACCTGCAATTAAACTTACTTCGTTCATGTCTTCTTTGCCTTATATATGAACGAGCGTGTAAAACGATACCGTCGCGTGATCAGCCATAAGAGATCGGAACAACAACAAAAAGACACACGAGTACGTCTTTTGTCTCTTCATCTTGTGATATTAAAGCGATCCCAGTCAATTGATGGGTTCTTTGTTTAGAAAAATAAAATAACCCTTTTTTCACTCTCAATTAGGGTAATTTTGCCGGTATCTCATTCTTCAAGGTCCCGCAAAAATCGGTAGTATTCATATCCGGTAATCTTCCTTGGACAATTAAAAATGTTCTCGTATTTGAAACCGTACACGTTTCTGACGTTCATTCAATTTTCTTTTTCTCGTGTCCCAATACTCGTTCCGTATTTTCGGTTATGTTAGTCGAAATTTTGTTGAAATTGGAAAATCAGATCAGCAGATAAGATTATTTTGGGAATTGACATATCAGCTCGAATGCAAAGTTTTTCTGGTGAAAAATTAAATCATTGAAGTTGATGAAATTCGATATTTCATATTTGAAGAAAAAGAAAAAAGAAGAATACAGTCTCTTGGACGTTTTCTTTCAACCTACATTTTCTCGACAACCGTTATCCTATCGTTAGAGTTAAAAGTGTCGAGCGAAGTAAGAGTCCAAGTGATTGGTAACGACTTGTATTGTATTCACATCAAACAGTCAAATCTTGACAAGAATACCGTGACACTGTTGACCTCGAGAAACTCTGATCATCTCGATCTACGATGGGTGACGTCCCATCGGAGAGAAAAAAAATGTCGTTTATCCTAACGTCAAATAAACGATTGAACAAAGCTTGTGTCCGTGTGGTATATGATTTATCGATAGGTGAAAGAAACATCAATTCTAATCAATCGATTGGCCTGGTCCTCAAAGTCTCCATTGGAGAGATACAACGAGATGAACATGAATCTCGGTCTCGCACGATCTTCTAATCGTTAATCTCGGTAACTTGATTGAAAAATATAACGAAAACAAATCGGTAATGTATCCGGTAAAGCTCGATGTCAGAAAAATCATTTTTTTGACTGTGAAATCTATGAAAAATGTCCTTTGAACAGTTTATCCATAATTAGGCGTCTGACGGCTTTAATTTTAAATTAAACATGACAAAGAAACCGAAAACTTGAAAAACTTGGAGTTAATGAATACACTTTTTAACTCCATTCCCAATAGTAAAAAAAGAAACGAAATTTCGATATAAAATTTGTTCCTCAAACAGAAAATTAGAGCACTGTTTTTTTTTTTCACATAAAATAAACAAAGAAAAACGAAGAGCATACGTACGCGTAAATCGAGACAATGACCCAAACCAGATGACGTTTCGTCTCTGCGGTTATATATCCACGTGGTGGAGAGACACCTGAAGCATTGAACAGCCAATCATGTCGGAAAAATCCCCTCCTTTCAATTCTGCTACCGGGTCTCATCCTGAACAACTACGGCATGGAAGTCTCCTTGGTAGATGTACTTTCTGTCGGAGCGCGCGCGCGTCAAGACTTTGCTTCGCCGTTTTCCCATCTACAATCGTTAAAGACACACAGTTTTTTTATTGACGCGAAAAAATTTTGTACTTTGTAGACCTGAGGAACGAAGGAACAGTCAAAATTTATCATAATTTTGGATTCGATTAATCGAAAGCCGACAGTTATTGTGACAGTGTAACAAAGAATTTGAGATTTTGTTATTTCGCCAAAAAATTAAGCACTTGAATTTGATGATTCGACAAGACTGTAGGAAATGATCGTGATTATCGTGACCGAGAATTAAGGTGAAAGTGACTTCGTTTGTAAGACTATACAAACGAATGATTGTCTTAAACAAAAAAAAGCCAATTTTTTGTTATTACAAAATATTGCGCGGAAAAATTGACGATTAAGTTTTCATCGATCGAGAAACTAAAATCCCCAAGAAGAAACGACGTGTAGAGGTGACTTTGCACGAGGTTCTTACCGTGTCGTGATAATCGTAAGGATTTGAGAGTCGAGCTAATGTTGTCACTGGATTGGAGTGTCCTCTCGAGTGTTTACTTAAAATCCGAGTCCTCTTAGGATTCGACGCACGCGTGTCTCGCTCTATTCGAACTTGTGTGTTCGGCCAATCGACGAGCAAACGATACGAACTTCGTCTGGATACTTCGCAAAGTGGTTTGAGCCACTTGAGTCTCTTTTCCCCAAGTTCTTTAACCGTTTGCTGTATTATCCACATAAATACGATCAATCGCTCGTACTTAATCCTCGAATGAACCCATAACGAACCACATGAACGAAGTGCAGCATCAGATTCTCCGATCGGATAATCAAACGTATCATAATCGGGCCAATTTATCCCCGACGAGCCCAGAATGTTGGAACCTCATTGTCGACGAAGGATTTTTTCAGGTACCAAAAAAATCATCTCGGAACATTATTTATAGACCTGAACAAACAAAAACCAATGAAATGTTGAAAAAAAAAAGTTCATCAATGAAATATCATTATGCATAGTAACCAATAAAACAAATTCGTTAAAATCTGAAAAATAAAACGTCCATATAAAATAAAACCTCAATGAAATCATTCGTACGTTAACAAAAAAAAACAACTGATTTGTTCCGTTTTCTGACTAACATCTAATCGAGATCTAATTTTAATAACGTTGAACGACTAAATCTACCTTTGATGTTGTTGTCGTTAACGCACATAAAAATATCTTGCAATAAAGAGACAAGCCAAGTGGAATTGAATTTCGTGCTAATAATTGTATACGATATGACGACCTTTACTCCACCCGAGAGTCACATTCAGACAAACTCCCTAACATGTAATTACGACGACCGTGAGGCACTTGGAAAAGCCTTCCGATCTTATATAAATATCGGGCATTTTGCGTCAAATTGGCCTCGCTCCAGTCATGTTACATATTTCCATTATTCAACCTTAATAATGAGACTAAAAAAATGAGTCTCTTTTCTAACATATCGAAAAAAGTATAAATCGCAATAGAAAAATAATATTTAGAACAGAAACCTCAATTTGTATCATTCCAATCTCCTTATCTGTCTACATTACAAAGTTTCCTCGACAGACACATTTTTGCTTGAATTCTTACACATTTTTCTAAAGTTAAAACAAATGTCTTCAAAAGCTGCAACACTTTGAATTAAAAATCAGAGTTTTGAAGGTTGTCTTGACATAAAACAGCCCATATACACGCATTAATTACTGGCCCGTACTTCGTAGTTGATTCTACGCTACATATAAAATGGAGTTTACTAAATTAATATATTCTTCGTGACCGGGAAACTTTTGTGCTCCCGCAATGCACAACGACGAAGATGAGACAAAACAGAGCGGTGTGTATGCACTAAAGCCTCACTTATACTCAGTGTTCGTAGTACACGCTCAAGTACGTTATTGTGTAAACCAGGGGAGACATATGTATGTATATATAAATATATATATATACATAAATGTATATATATTTATTACGCAAGTGAGCATGGCCAGTTCGTTCGCAAACCATATCATTTTTGGAACTCCTACTCTCACGCAAGTGTCGTATTAACACTGACCTTAGTCACCTGTAATTGCTACTTCTTTGAGAGAGTACTTGTATATATGTAAGACCTCGTGCTGTACTACACACAGTGGCACTGTCGTACGTAATGTCCTACCTATTATAAAGTCGTATTATAAGCTTGACTCCCTTCTCTCCCTCATTTGCTCCTTTTTTTTCTTTCTTTTTTTTTTTATATCACATCTACTCATTTGTATCTTATTCTGTACTCGGGCATTGTATGCTGTCTTCGATTATCTAAGCCGAGTTCCGTTGAAGCCGGAAAAAAATCAATTTTTTTCCATTTCTTGTATACATTGTCTAATAATAATTTGTCATTATAATATTCGATAATGGGAATGCGTAACTGAAGAAAAAAAAAATCAGAAATGGGAAATCGAGTCTAAAGTCGAAAAAAAATATGTTTGAAACATATTGAAGAACGCTTTAAAAATATTACGGAGAAATCGTAAATTTTTTAATTGCTACTAAATGCAATGTTTTTTTTTTTTCGATAAATTACCACAAAGTGATATTTTCAATGAAATTGCCATTCTGCTTAGATGCCGATGCAAATACTGCAGTGTAAATAGCGGAAGGAGAAAATAAATAAAAGTAACGAGAGCCAACTCTTTCTCAAGTAAAGTCCATAACAACGCGCTCGTACTGCTTGACGATTGACAGTTACGGCGCTTCAACGATTTATGGAACTTTTCTCGTTGGGTAAATTCAACACGTGTTATATATCACCCCGTTAAAAATAGTGGAATCTTTGAAAGGAGTCAACGAGAGATCAGTGGTGGAAGAGGAGGTTCCTCGTCAGCAAATTTGTCAGTGGAACGAACGACTATTTCTTCCTTCTCTATTTCTCTCGCTTTTAGTATTCGTTCGTACTATTTGCAGGTCCTGAACTACAGGAATAGGAAAATAATCTTTGACCTTTTTTCTCTTTATTTTCTCTCGCAGTGTTGACCTGTTGAAGAATATCCGGCAATAGACAGGTACACCACATTTCTCTAGCTCTTCATTGCTTTTCGTTAAGATCCTTTAATATTTAGCCTCGAATGGTCAAAGAGTCGTCAAGTCGGTCAAAAGTTTTGACAGCAGTGAAAGGACCTCCCAGAGTCTTGAGTCGTAATTAAGTGGCCAACAGACGGTGGACCTCCTTTATTCGGGGATTATATCCCTTCCTGGTCATACAAACGTGTCAAACCTCTACTTTCAGCCTCAAAGACAAGTAGCAAAATATATTCTTCTCAATCGTTTACTCTCGTCTCTCCCTTTCTCGCTCTTTCTCTCTCTGTTTAATTTATCTCGTAAGAATTTTCGAATATCCTAAATAAATTGACACAGAAAAAACGAAACGAGGGCGCGCGTCTGTTATTCAATAGAATTAAAACTTTGGATCTGTTTCACACATGACGCCAGGCACTGGAAACTGTTTCTCCAAAGCCGCGAAGTAAAGAAGAAATAAAACTTTGATCGGTAACTTGTCGTCACTGAAATTCGTCCCGGCCTGAAAATCCATTCGCGTTATGATTTTTATACACATGGCCAGCTGCCTCCTATCAAAATTACATTTGTCCAACTCAAACATTGCCAAGGTTTTGGAGGTAATTACTTTACGGTTTTACCGTGACGAGAATTCAACCAGGCTGACATATTTTCATCTCTTTTGATGCGAGTGCAAAAGCTCCAAACTTTCTGCAAGGAATCTGCCAATTTAATCGCAATTTTTGTTTTTTTCTTTCATTTCATTAACTCGAAAAAAAAACTATTCGTTTGTGGCTGTGTGTTTTATTGAAAATCTTTCTTGACGTTACGTGCCAAGTGATTTGCTCATGAGTCCACATCAGACTTCACACACGAGGCGATTATATCCCTCGCGATCGTTAATTACGGTCAGTCCTGCTCTTCCTTCGGGCCTTTATGATTTATGTGTCTCGTGAAATTGTTACTCGCAGCCTCTCTTCCTCGTAAATGAGCTCCGTACGAACGAAAAAGCATCGACCACGAACGATGAATAATTATGAGGCTGCGTAACGCAGAAGCAAAAACGTTAATCGACTTGACAAATATTCGAATACCTGCATTTCGAGCTGATATAAGCAGTTGAATAAAAAATTCATATGTAACAAAGTCTGGAAATCAATTATTTCGAGATTTTTGAAATTCGCATCTTCAGAATGCAACGAAATTTTGTACGTGTGTCAATAATTATTTTGCATTATGACACATAATCATCTTGATCACTGGTTTTTTTTCTTTTTCTCGCCACGCCTCGTCGATTTATAAGATTATCGAGTGTGAAGTTAAACTTTCGGAGTTCCATAGAAAATAGATACAATAAAATAAGGTTGATTTCTAATATTACCAAAGTAAATGTCAGATGGGTGAGAAACAAATTTTCCAAACCTTTCTCCTGTGTGACTGTAAACATCGCATGTTTGCTCTCCGAATTTTTATTGTTGGCGTTCTTCAAGAGGAGACACTTTCGAGAGTCTTCTGGAAAAATAAATCGAGGATCCTTCATCTGCCCACAATATTTACAGACAACAGGCTAAGATTTTTCCACTTGTAGATAGTTACGGATTTTTTAGGCGTGAATAGACAGGAGGATGATCGAACGGATGAATGATCACAAAGCTGTAACGAAAAAAAAATTCAAATATATAATAGAAAGAAGGAAAATCTTCTCCCGAATGAAATATTTATGCCATCGTTCATTCATTCTAACAAATGGCACGACATTTAACGATGGGTATTAAGTTTTTTTTTTTCACTACAAAACGCGGACTTAATTAATCCAATGAATATGCACGGATGAATCATAATTAAAATCGCTACTAGCAAATTCAAGTCTACACTCTCGTGTGTGTCCTGCTCTCTGCTCTCCCACCCAACCATCAAACCCTCATTCCAGTCTTGCGAGAAACGCGTGCTCCTCTTATTTCACTATAAGAAATCCGGCCAGGTCATTTGCTACTTTTCAAATTGAAAGTTTTATACGTTACGAGAAAGCTGAGGATCATTAATTCAAATTGAAAATAAAAATGAAGAAAAAACAAATAAAACGGCAAAGTAAAACCCAACATTTATTGTTCATTCGATTTATATTCGTTGATTATACTTTTTAACCAGCTAATTATTTGTTTTTTTCATCATTACTATTTTTCTCAACGTTTTCGCATTTTTGCAAAAGCTCTAATAAACGTCCTACGTAAATTTGTATCGGGAGCCACAAAACCTGAATTTATCACACTAATTAATCGCTCAATATAATCAAAACAAGAAAATTTGCTTGCAAAAAAATGTTGACACCTCTCGACTCACACAGGGAAATGCAGCTTTGATAATTTTCTACAGCACATGTCCTTCCTCGTTCAAGCGACATTGACAGGTATTATTCAAAGTGGTTTCTCGTCTGTCGATGCTCGCAATCAAGTTTGATTCATGCATCTTCCATAGAACCAAGTTTACTGAAAACAAAAATAATAATAATCGTATCAGAAGAAGGGAAGTCAAGTGACTCATATCGGACAAGTATTGAAGACAAAACTCGGCAAATTGAGCGAGAAGGAAAAAAAAGCGATTGAATGTTTCCGGCGTCGAAGTAAGAAGGTCGCAATTTACGCGAATGAACGAACCGCGTCAAGCTCGTAAAATACACAACGGGGGGCAGAACAACAGTCGTCGATTGTTAATACGAGCATAGGTGCTCCGTATCGCAGAGATGAAATTCCGCGACGTAGCACATCTGTCGCGGACTTATGCACTGTGAAATGCGTAAATACAGCACTAACATTGCGGACGATTTTGCCATTTCTCGATTCCCTGATGTCTAGGATGTGTGAAACGAATTTATTCCATCGTTCTGTCTCGTTGAGTATGACCAGCAGCAAAATAACGAATGAAAAAGCCATGCTTTGCACAGCAAAAACACATAAAAGTAAATTTGTACCGGACTTTGTGTGACTTCGTAAATTGAGGAACTCGACAGGTTTTTCTTTCAGATCCTTAAACACCGTGAGAATTGGACGTCGTTTTTTTTTCTTTTTTGTGCTCTGGGAGATCAAAAGTCGTGGGTATCAAAATATTTCCTCTGCTCGTCTGACATACCTTCGCCTTGATCTTCAAAACAATCCTAATTCCTGCGTCTTGATAATATTTTCATTCACAATGTTTTCTCAAGGTCCCTTTTCGGGCGAACCACGTAGAAAAATATGAAAACAACCCGGACGACGTACGATCAAGCACGAAGGGTGCGAACCTCAGGTTGAAAGGCGACCTGAAGGCAAACGGTAGCAGGTTGATTGATTGATTGATTTTTTTTTCTCTTCGTGGCAAGTGATAAACATCATTCGTACTTTTTGTATTAATTTTGACTACATTGAGAAAATTATAAAATCAATTTAATGCTTGAATTTCGATGAAAATAAACAGAACAGATTAAAAGGATAAAAAAACGTATCCATCTTGGTTCACAAAAGTATTTCGAAACACGAAATGAAACGTTCGTTCAATAAACAAGAGGAAATTTCGTACTCAAATCCATGACTTCCAATTTCTCAGCCTCTTTTTTATTACCGAAAGATGGCCGTGAGAAACAAATGTTACGATAGAAAATTATGTCATTGTTATTTTCGGACCACCTCGTGAGTTTCCGAGAGAAAATTAGCGGATAGAGATAAGAGAATAAAAATAAGAAGCGAGGAAAAGAGAGAGCGAACCTCGTTGGCCTAGAAGGTCCTCGACAGCGTTGCTCAAACATCTGCTTGTTTCTCGGTAGACATATATTTCCTGATGCTTCTTCCTAGGATGCTGCGCGAGAACGTTTCACGGTATACTCAAGTCTCTCCTTGCAAAATCATTTTCTCTTTTTTCTCCTCGTTCACCAAAGGAGAGATCGTTTGCCAGGCGCTCGTATGTGTGCTCCTCTCAGTGGCCGAGTCTCTTGCAGGACTTTGGAAACACAAACAATTTGAAGTCTTGAAATCTAGTTCCTGTGGAATGAAACAATCGTTTGAAATTAAAGTAATTCAGGCGAAAGATGAAGGAGGAGAAGGAATTGGGCTAAACCTTTTTTTTACCCTGGTTATTCTATTTGGAGAAATTATATTCCGAAATTTCACATGATCTTTCTCATACACATAAGCTCCTCAGTAGCACAAATCTGTTTGTACAAACTCAATCTTCCCGAGAATGTGAAGACCTTCGATAAAGAACGACTCTACTTAGTACCAGGAAAAAGTTAGCCCGAAGCTCTATATGAACAGGACAGAGTTAAATATTCAAAATTTGCCTTTATTTGAATCTCGAAAGAAGCTTTTGACTTTTGTTTGTCGATTAGTGAAATCGTATGTGACTTCGTAGCTGGCAAAGAATGAAGGTCCTTGAAAAACATGGATTAGCTTCCGGATTTTGACTAAACCTTTCGAGGTCGTAGAAAATTGGGTGAAAGACGAATTTCTTATTATATAAACACCGTATGAACGGTGTACGAGTGTTGATCGCCTGGTACGAGGCGACAGTACTCGTCCTACATTTGGTATGTTTCTTTCTTGGTGCGAGAATACTCGACAGGTGCGCTGACAAGCGAGAATCGCGCGAAACCCGTCGGGAGCAACCTCGACAGATTGCACCGTGGCAAACCTGATTGATGCACCGGACAACAATCCAACAATTCGCGTTCTTCTCGACCAGCTTCCCTATTCATCTTACGCTTCGGTTTTTTTTTATTTCCTTTTTTTTCGTGCTACGCGCATTAGAGTCTTTCGTACGAGGAGTATGAACATTAGGATGTACCGGTAGATGGGAAAGACGCAATATGAGGTTGCCACACTTACGCCGGATATTGTCTCGCGTTTCTACCTCCAACGTCAGACAAAGAAATAGCGAAATAAACAAGTATAGAGGAAAAAATAAAAATAAAACTACACCAAATGACTGAATTGATGAAAACATTACCGAATGTTATAGCACAAATATTTGTTTAGTTTACTTAATACTTTCATTCAACAACTCTGTTGATATATTTTTAAATAATTCACCAGGGGTTCGTTTTAAACTCGATTTTTTGTGAGCAAATCGTAAGAAGCATCATTTTATCAAGCACTTTGACGATATTATCGTGTTCAGAGGTGGGAAACTTGAGTTTTTATTGCGTTGAATGATTAACCCGCGAAAAAAAACGAAGAAAGTGGAGAAAAATTTTGGTATGTCAATTTTTTTTTTAAATGACACCATTTTTATCAGTGAGACAAGATCGGGCCAATGGTTTCTCTGCTCTGTATCAATGTTTTCTTACCGCATCGACATAATTTCTGGTCTCAACCCTTAATTCGCTTAAAGCTCTGTCTGCATCTCTCTCTCTCTTTCTTTCTCTCTGCGTTTATTCGTTCGTTCTCTCTTGCGTTAGTGCCCCTTCGTAACACGTTCCACATAGAGCGATCGAGTAATATTCATTGTCGTGTGGTGGGCTGGAAATAAAAAATGATTGACGAGCTCTCACGCGATCGTGAAGATTCGTCCCCGCGCATATCCTCTCGCGGACGATTAATATTGTCGAATATCTCTGTGTGGCCACCGACACCTACGCCATCAGCAGGAGGCTTCTCTTCCTCTCTCTCACACTCTTGCGTTCATGTTCGTCTATAACCGGTTGACACCTTGACAGGTAGACGCGCCTGCGGAATTCGTCCGGTTTGACAGCTAATCCATCGATACGACCTGAAAAAAGAACAATGAATGTTTTATGGATATTAAACAAATGTATATTTAGAACCAGTGAGAAATTATGACAACTTCACAACTGGATTGTTATTTTTTTTTCTGATTTACATAGTAATCATTAGAGCAGAAGAGAAGTCCGAAATTTTTCGTGACATCATTGAATTTTTATTATTTCGATCCATGCAAACGTCGTGATTATTATTTAAAAAATGTTCTTAAACTATCAAATTGTGTGATATCGATGTTCGTATGGTTGTAACGCAATGAATTCTTGAATCTTTAGTTATCAAGTCAATTACTTTCTTAAATTGCTTGTATTTTTCGGAATCGTTGAATTTAAAAAAATATTCGAGCAATTTTTGTGGGTGGCACTTGTGAATTAATGTTAAGCTTTGATGAAGTCACTTGATCGTTCAATTTTCATTTACGGTAAAATGTTTCCAAGACAATGTCACAAATTACTTCTAGAAGAAATATTTGATCCTAAAGTTCAAGATTTTATGATCATGTTTTCAACTTCGATTACTTGTAATTAATATTCGTAAGAAACTCTACGTTTTTAAATCATGTTTCAGTGTAAAATTGACCCCACAAATGTTTTTTTGTCATGTCTCAAATTATTGGATATATAATTAATTATTTACGTTAACTGCTTACAGAGTCGCGTGCCATTTCCACGTCCGATGAGCATGGAACAGAGATTGCAGGAACAACGATGGCAAGACATAGCTTCACTATTTCACATGCAAGGCCCCGGAGCAGATCATTTTGGGCACACAGGTCATTCTGGATATTCGGGCCACGGCGTTGGCCACAGTCCTTATGAGGCTCAACGTAATGTTCTTCTTCATAATGCGACCCTTGCACCACCGGTCGGTGATCTCAATAATACCGGACCCTACCACAATGTCGGTGAGTGGCTTCGTCTTCTTACTGATTTACCTTGAGAAAAAAATAAAAAAATTAAATAAACGTCATCGGAGGAAGCAAAATCGTAAAATTCGTATTTTCTAAACTAATTAAAACCGTCAATTTGTTTAATCAATCGGGAAAGAAACATAATTGAAAAAATGCACAGTTTGATAAAAATAACGAGCATTTTCAATGTTAAATAAAAATGTGGACAAATAATCAATAAGCAAAAGAACAATAAAATGATCTGAATAATAGTAATAGCAAAAAAAATTAAATAAATAAATAAAATTGATGAATTGTACGATGCAAATTTAAAAATCGTATTATAAATGACACCGACCCTGATTGATTTGATCATAAGAAAAGAGTAGGAGAGTTGGATGATCAATTTTTTTTCTATTGTAATCCCCAAACTAAACTGCTCACGAATGCAGGTGGACCGTCGAATCTCGGATCAGCGGTGGCCACATCGATGAATCTGACGAACAGTAGTGAACCAATGGGATCTGAGAACGGCGCTGCATATAAATCCGAGCCAAATGACATGATGTACTACCATGCACCAGCTTCCGATACCATCAATCAAACGAACGACGGATTTCTCTCTGCATTGCTGAACGACGAAGATCTACATCTCATGGATATGCCTTTGAACGATGGTAAGTACGGATTTGTTTTTTTTTACGTCTTTTTTTCAACAGCTTTTTCTTTCCATCGATTCTCGTTACGATTAATCACGCGGACATGGAGATAGAAAGAGGTGGGATGCGGTAGTGACTCGAAATGCAATAATAAGAAAAGATGCGAAAACGATCGATTGCTGTATAATCGTAATAATACTTTTATTATTATTAATATTATTATTATTATTATTATTTAATATAAAAGGAAACGTATAAAATTGTCAACGTGGCATCATTGACTTTCAATGATGAGTGATAATATGTAGATTTTATAAATTTATATATTTCACGCACGTTGAGAGTTATCATATTTTAATAATTCGTCAACATTTTCTCTGAATTGAACTTTTATACGTTCTCGGAAAAATTTATTGCTTTTACTTATTGTTTAGCTTTCCAAATCATAATAACCTTACGATTAATCGCCGCAACACTTGATTTTTGTTTTGTTTTTAATGGTAAATGAAGTACCATGGAAAATCGATATTGAAATAATGTCGAAAATGACTCAAAGGTCGAAAACCCTCCGTGAGGAATGTTATTTCGCGAATTATAATCATATAACTATGCAATGTCGTCATGACGCAGACATTAAGGAACGTTTACTTTTTTCAGTCCAGTATTATACTCTCTAATTAATAACTTTAAAGAAAAATGCGTTGTGGAAACGAAGGAAAAAAAAATAGGCTTGCTTATCGCAGCTGACGTAGTATTGTATTTTGATCTTGTCGAAGAATCCTCAACTTTACGGAACTGTGGTATTCTCTTTCTCTCTCATGGTTCTCTCCTCTACCACTCGTCCTCAGGCTCCGGGTTGACAGCAGCATTTGGAAAATCTGTAGGGTTGTCGTACGTTCCATCGTTGCCGAACTGTTAAAAAATAAGTCAAAAAATTAGACGAGTTTTGATGACGCGAAATAAAAAACAAAAAAATCAATGGAGTCAGGTATTAGAAAAAATTGAAAAATCTGAAAACAAACGTATTTACCTTTCGGACATCTCGTCCACCGAATTTCTCGCCGCGACTCGGTGCGCAGCTTCCACCTCCGGAAGCCAACCAATCCGGTACATCTTGTCCAGCCTGAGAAAGTACTCTGACGAGATCGTTAACAAGAGCGCTGTCAGTCTCAGGATCGAAAAAGCTGGTAGCTTTGCCGCTATTACCGACGCGTCCAGTTCTTCCGATGCGATGAACGTATTCGTCGATTTCTTTGGGCATATCGTAATTGATAACATGAGCAACTCCTTTGATATCGAGACCACGAGCAGCAACGGCGGTAGCGACGAGAATAGGCATTTTGCCACGTTTGAAATCTCTCAGAGCGTCCTCGCGTTGTTCTTGGGTACGATCACCGTGCATACTGGTGGTAGGAAAATTATTATCGGAGAGGAAGGCGGCAACGAAATCAGCGGTTTTCTTCATTTCGACGAAAACTAAAGTCCGCGGAAGGTTGGTCACATCGTCACGTTGGATGAGTTCGCGAAGTTTGTTGCGTTTTTCGAATTTCGGCACTTCGTGGAAGGTTTGCTCGACGTCGCTACAAGCACCGCCGATGATGCCGACCGCCAGAAAAACATAGTTGTCTAAAAAGTCCGCGGCTATGTTTTGCACATTTTCGGCGAAAGTCGCCGAAAACATGAGCGTTTGCCGCTCGCCTTTCGGTATCATGGTCTCGTGATCCATCATTTTTTTCACGTCATCGAGGAAGCCCATGTCGAGCATGCGATCAGCTTCATCTAAGACCATGAAACGCAACGAAGCGAAACTTACTCGTCGTCGTTCGACGAAATCGTTTAATCGCCCGGGTGTCGCGACGAGGATGTGGCATCCATCTGCCACCTGGCGGCCCTGATGGGCGGTTGCCACTCCGCCGTAAGCAGCAACGCACTTGATGATCGAATCTTTCGAGAATTTTTTCGCCTGCGTCCAAATTTGAGATGCCAATTCTCGGGTTGGCGATACAATGACGCAATGAGGCTCACAACCACCACCGATCAACTTTAGCTCCGATGGTTTCTCCAGGAGAGTGTTAATTATCGGTACGAGAAAAGCTGCGGTTTTTCCGGATCCAGTTTGGGCACAAGCCATCACATCACGTCCGCTCATTATAATCGGTATTGCGTGTTTCTGAACGGGCGTTGGTTTCGTGTAACCGGATTTGATGAGATTGTCGTACACCAAATTCCTCAAGCCCATTTGTTCGAAAGCTTCGATCGGTGGAGGAGCGTTTTCGCCGGAAACTTTCACGGCTATTGAGTCATATTTTGCAAAATTTATTCCGGCATCGACGCCACTGAATATTTCGCTGTCTTCGGTCGATGGCTCCGGAGGAATGTACGTCACTGGAGGAGGTTTCGAAGGATCTTCTTCGCCGTTTTCACCGGCAGGTTTATCAAAACCGCGATCTCCTCCTCCGCCCCTTCCGCCACCTCGACGCGGCTTGGAATCATCGTCGTCTTGGAAACCTCCACCTCCACCGCCACCCCAGCCCCCGCTGCTTTCACCATCGTTGTCACGATTTTGAAAACCGCCGCCTCCACCACCACGGCCTCCCCCTCTTCCTCCTCGACGCGGTCTTGAATCGTCATCTTGAAAACCTCCACCACCGCCGCCGCTGCCGCCCCACCCACCGCTACTCTCGCCGTCATTGTCACGATTTTGGAAACCTCCTCCACCACGTCCTCCTCCTCTTCCACCTCCTCGACGCGGTCTCGAATCGTCGTCTTGAAAGCCACCGCCACCCTCATTGTCATCGCGATTCCGAAAGCCTCCTCGACCTCCTCGACCTCCGCCACCTCTGCCTCCTCCACGGCCTCTTCTTTCACCATCGAAACCTCCGCCGCCCCCCTGCCATCCGCCACTCTTCTTATCGTCGTCAAATCCACCCCCTCCGCCTCCTCCTTGCCATCCACCGCTCTTATTACCATTGTCGAATCCACCGTTATTACGATTTCCTCCATTACTGAAATCATCGTTGTTATCTGTCCCAAAACCACCGCTGTCGTCTTTGGAAAAACCGTTTTTGCTTCCAACACGAAAATCATCCGTGTCGTTGTTGTTATTATTGAAAGGCTTGAAGCCTCTGCCTTTACCATAGGAACGACCCTCCTCCGCAAACTGCCAAATAACATGTTTCCTTTTAAAACAAAGTCCGTAGAAACTTTTTGACGTTTCAATTATCTAACCAACTTTTCGCAGTGATCAAATTTATATCTTTGAAGGATTGTTTTTTTTTTTTTTTCAAACATTTTCAATGTTGAAGCGCTAGTTGCATTTACATTCGGTCATTGAAACTGTTTAAGTGCGAAAAATCTTACGTTGTCTTTTTTTTTTAAACGGCAAGTTCTATTTCTCAATAGCTTCAAATTTATCGGTTCTTTGATCGGTTGACAATGTTAGATTACGCAAAACGTCAAGATTGTGACCGATTCTACAAAATTTTACAGTTCTGTATTTTGCATCCAACTATTTTTTCATTTTTTGGACTTAAGACGCCTCGTTCGGCGGGAAAATAAATTCCAAACGCTACAGTTTTGGAACCTCAGCACGGTTAATTCTTAGGGAACTAACAAATTAGGGTGTTGATGCATTTTGCTTCGATGGAAAAATAACCGCAATTACATATGGATTTTCATTGAAAGAACCTTTTAAGAGCGTCCACTAAATCCCCGAGACTTTACTTAAAATGTTTTTTTTTTTCTTAATTTCTTTATTCTTCGTGTATTTGTTTATAGGCAGGGTTCATTCAATGAAATGAAAAAGCAATCACAAATTTTTGCAAAGCAAAAAAAACAATCAAGCCCGGGAACAGAATCGTAATCACAAATGTCGATTGTTTTCAACAAAATCGATGAATTTTGAAATACTTCGAGATATTTACACCTGCGTTAATTGGATTAAAAAGATTAATTTACTATCGAAAGAAAAAAATCTTTTTTTTTTGCGATATTCGTAAAATAATTCAATTTTGTCATGGTCATTTTTTATAAACTCACCGAAGAAGTGTTGCTTGGTTCTTCCCAATCGTCAGCCATCTTAAGTCAGTTTATATTATCTATAAAAGTCGTAACACAAATACTGTGATAAGTTTCGTTTTTTCGTAAAAACCGAAGTGATTCAAATTTCGGAAATAATCACGAATTATTATTAATAGAGCTTGTTCGATGACAAGATGTTAATAAAAAGAAATCGAAATATCGCGTTGAAACACTGGACAATAACGAACTACCACGAGGCGCCGGGTAACAAAAGACGCGTGAACGACAACGGCCGATCGGCGAAAGTGGTGGGGGGGGGGGGGGGGCGACACAAAACCAAACAAACTATCAAAGCTCAGGCTTACGCAGCGGTCACCTTCAAGAACAAAGCAGCGATCGTAAGATATACAGGCGACACTGGGAAACTCGCACGAACCAAATATAATTGGGATAAATTCGTGAATTCGATTGCAATGTAAAAAAATTGTGCATTGATGATAAGAGTCTGAAAAATTTACCACCGATAATTGTTTATTAAGGGAACGAATGTTTTCACGCCTGACGGATACACGACTGAATTTCCATCACTAAAACATGACACTTCATGGATACGTGGTTTTTTTTAAATTAAAGAAAAATATTGAACTCGTTACTTATCAAAAACCGATCGCGAAAGTATTCTTTAATGGCGCCAATTTCAACGAATGATCGTATGTAGATATTTCTACATACGATCATTGCGTTTTGTGAGGACAAACTTCGAACGTACCTTGTCAAAAACAGAAAACAAATTCCTTAGAGTCTTCCGAAGTTGCGATTTGTCTAACAATAAGAACGATGAAGATCCTTATAGGCGGACGAACGAGAGGCTTCTGACTGAATGCGATCTCGTTCTCGTATTCCGTCCACCGTTGTCTTCACTTTGCTGTAGCACGAGAGAAAGAACTGTTCTTGGACCAGCACGTGGTGGTGCCACCGGCGTTTTTCTTGTGGAGGGGTCGAACAACAACGCGAAAACCAATCACGTACAGGGAATATTGAGCTTGCCGGTTTAACACTTCCGCTTTCTTAGTTATCATTGTTCCCGCTATCTCGTTTCAAAGCATATGTGTGCTCGAGCTCGTGTAGGTTATTTTTTGGAGGGAAGGAAATTGTTTTTTTTTTTAACCCCATCACGCAGCGAAATTAATTTGTTGACTATGAAAACAAATTTTGTTCATTTGGTTTTTCGATTATTGTAAATTCAGTTTTAGTTCAAACGACGATATTCAAGGATGGCGAATTATCGGTGGCGTTGCGTTAGTTTCCCGCGTACGTGTAAGCGATATTATTTTCGACCAGTTTTTTTCGTCATAAATCTTCGACATGTGAAATTTCAAGGAAACACGGAAATCTTACTTAACAGATATTACAAACAATTACAAATCTTGATCTTCCAAACAGTTGATTGAAAATATACTAATATAATTTTTCATAAACAAGGTGTAATATTTACGCTCGGAATGCCAAGATTTTTATTGATTTTTATTGCGACAAATTTACATTCGGACGATTTTGAACTGAGAAAGTAGGTTATTTTTTTGTAAAGGAAACAGAAAACCAAGAGTAGAACACAATTGAACTCCACGAATGGTTCAATTGATTGAAAAATATTATTTATAAAAAAAATCAATAATAGTTGCCGAACCATATTATTTATGAAAAATAGTGAAGATTTTCTCAGAAACATCAAAAGGTATCTTTTTTTTCTCGATTTGTTCGTAAAAATAAACTCGAGAATGGAAATGCAAAGGCGGGAGTTTTCTTTCGTGGCAACACGACCGTGTTCAGGAACCCATTTTCTCGGAGACAAAAAACCCATATGGCGAATAAAGAATGAAGAATATTCTGTGTAAAATAAGGGAGGGAGAACGAATAAACCAAAAAAAAACCCAGAGATTCTTTCAAGCCACAATAAATCATTTATTTGACGGTTCTCAAGTAGTAGTCCCTGGGTTAATACCCAGAACGGATTATCGAACTGATGAGAGAGTACTTTTTCATTTACGACATCAGCAATAGTTGCTCTGTATTTTACGACCCTGCAACAGGGCTGCAAAAAAAAGAACGTCAGTTTTGAAATGGTTCACAATGTTATTTAATTCAGCTAGTATTTTCCATTAAAATATTTATAAAAAAAAATCATTGCGTGACAGGAGTTGTCAAAATGTCCGTAGAATGAATAATATTATTTCTGGGTTTCAATTGCATCCAACAAAATCGTATTCTTTTTTTTTACAATCTTAGAAAAAAAATAACACTGGTCTGCCAAGTAATGCGAAACCTTTTTTTTCTAATGATATTGTTACCGTGAAAAAATATGGAATTCATATTTAAATTAACGCCATATGAGTCAGCGCTAATCGGCAAGAGAAAGAAATTGAGAATCCATAAGGAGAATGGACATGAAAAATGTTTATATGCAAATACAAATAGCGAGAACACGTCACCACCTACGCTTGACGATGATCGCATTTCTTCTATCGTTGCTACTGCAAAAGTATCTTCCCCCTCCCACGTCCTTCTCCCTTTCTATCTCATGCGATTGGGAGCTCGCTTCGCATTCGCATTCGAGGCTATCGTCGTCGACAAAGAAGTGTATATACACATGTGTATTACGCGGATAGGACACACATATTTCGCCTTCTCTCTGGAGAACGAGAACGAGCGACCGATACACGTGTAGTGTGTCTCACTAGAAGGAGAGAAGGTTGTCCGCAAACTCGATGACTCGTATGGCGAAAAAGCGCAGTTTTCATCGCGACATCGAGCACGTGACACCTTTGCGATAATTCTGATTATTTTCTCTCAGTAAAAGAACGTGACGATTACGAAATTCCGAATTATTAATTGCAGTCACGTGGTATTTTAAAAATTTAAACAGTGTAAAAAAAAATCAATTTCAAACTTTTATGATTTACGAAGTTTATTCATTTGTTACCTCCATTCTTTCGAAAAGATTTTTTTACATCGGGTTTTTCCGTTATTCTTCGTCCTTTTCTTTCGGTTGTTTTTTGTCGCACATAGAGAGTTCTAAACGAGGGTTTGAAGTGCGTGCACGTGTTGAGAGAATAACAGTAAAAACATAAGGGAGGTTTAGCCTGTCAAATTGGTGAAAAGTTTTGAAGTGGTCACTCGAAAAGTGTTGGGGGTTTATATATTTTGTGCGTTTTCTTCCATGCGAGAAAAAAAACGAACGGGGACGTTGTGCAGTCAAGTCATATGGTGTGTAACGAATCGCTTCGTTCGTAAGCCACTCCTCACTCGTAGTCGCGTATACATGTGGCCAATTGATAAATAAACAATGTGACTGCGCGTTGCCAGCAAAGCATCCATGAATATTTATTGCATCGATGAATCGACGATTTTTCTTCCGGTGAACATTCAATTGTGTTTATTATTAACGCACGCTTATAACCATTCACGATACACACCATCTCGTGACGCCCCTCCCCCCTCTCCTCTGCCACGCATTCCCTTTTATGTTATTTAGTCACGATCTACTCGTTTGACCTCTGTTTTTTTTCATCACGTTCAAATCGGTACATTTTTCTTTCGCTTTCGCTACATTTTTCAAAACACCTTATCGTTTGTGCTTCGAGAACAAACATACAATGTATGCAAAAGATATTATTATTTCTGAACTATTCATTTCGTACAATCATTTTATCTTTTCATACGTTCATTATTTTTACAAATTCCCAGCACAGTCTCAACACTACGCTCGCTTTCTCAGATACGATTTTTTTTTTAACTATATACCGCTGACCTGGCTATTCTTGTCGATTTTTTTTTCTCTTATTATGAGCTCGCCCCGATTTATAGTGTTCGTACCTCGCGTTTCAAGCATTTTTTTTTTGCTACCATCTGTTTTTCTCCTCATCCAAATTTCTTACAATATTTTGAAATTCGCTGCGCTCGCAAATCCAAAGTAACTCTTTATTCATTCTTTTTTAGCACTGCTCAAACTTATTCGCAACTTTGTTTTATTTCCTAATTGATATTCTTTTATTCATTGAGGCTGACAGTAATTTGGTCAAGAACTTTTTTATGTTTATCGTCGTTTCTTATGATTAATAATAATCATCATGAATTTTCTTTTCTTATTCACGATAAAGTACCGTTATAACTAATAACAATAACAATAGAAAGTCATTTCTTCATTCAGTATTTAAAGTTTGCAAAAACAAGCATCAAATGTGCGAGATAAGTTCAGCATTGTCTTAGATTACGAGGAATCGTGCAAATAAATGGGTTGTACGCAAATGAAACATACTTTCAATCGTAAAACGCTATTAGATTGAATAAAAATGCTCATTTAAAAATACACTCATGATATATTGTGTACGTTTCGTCGAATGGGATTAGATATCTCAACGGCCTTCAGTCGTATCAATTGTAAGAAACCGTTTGATGCCAGCTTTTGTTACTCCGTCAGTTTACTAGGCTTCGCTTTTTTATTTCTCTTGATAAACAATGAATGCACATAGATAATGCAAACTTCATGTGGAAAAATGATAATGTAGTAGAATTTCGTATAATTTCAAACGAAGTCGTCAGAGTTTCTCTACATCATCAAAGCGCGATTGCATATTTTCGTTGATAAGACATGACGATGTTTAATTTCATTTCAAATACGAACGATTGATAAATTAAACTATTTCCTCTTCTTCTCATAATTATCTACTGCTCCTATGAAATATTTCTCGTTAGCTTTTTTCTATACTGTCTTACTCAATCGTTTATCAGTTGATTGACAAATAAAAATTGACTGACGACCATCCACACATATTCTAAGATCTTCAATTGTTTGGGATTGTTGTTGCCTCGAGGAGCAACTATTTTCAACGGATATTGAATTAATAAGGAATCCAAATGTTCAATCAACTGTTGACAGTTTATAAAATGGCGGAAAATTGTTTATACTTTGATAATTTCAATACTCGATAAAGTCTCGAGAGCGAATCAAGTTTCCTCAAAAGGAAATAATCAGTAATTGCGCAACGTGAATGTCTCATTCGCTACAAAATAAGAAAATTACAAAATGCGTCAGTGAACGTCTCGGATCTCGATGTAGCTTGTTCGAATTTCGCATCACGCTCAATCTTTTTCGAAGAAGTAATACGCACGAGATGAGTAAGACACGCGTTACGTTTTGCTCGGAAAAGATCCGAGTAAGCCCACAGCACGAAATAAACTCATCGCCGTGCGTATAACCGTAAATATGCACTGGATCACTACAGGGTGTCCAAAAAGTCACACTCAAAAAGTCCTACGATCATGACATCTTTGAATTCCGAAGAAAAAAGTCCTTTCACTTTTATCTCTGTGACCAATGGTTATGGGGTTAGAAACGATTTTCGAATAATTCATCAACCGTGCGTTAAAAAGCACAATGGTCATGGGTTTAAAAAACTATATGTTTCTCCAGTATTTTGTGTGACTTTTCGGACACCCTCTATAGCAAGTAAGCTCGTATCGTAATCTTGCTTTGCGTTAAAATCACACTAAAAATCTCATGACGAGCTACATTCGGTCTCCTCGGGCTTTGTATACAATTGTAACTCCCAAACGAGAGTCACATTCGCTGTTTTTATGTTCTCCTCTCTCTCTCTCTCTCTCTCTTTCTTTCGCTGTCTTTTTCGCTCTTCCCTGCCGCGTGTGTCACTAAGTCGTTCGCTAGTGAGTCATTCCCTTCTTTTGCCTTTGCTATGTATCTCGCGAACAACTTGCGCCAGATCGTAATAATAGCCACGGAATTGATTCACTCGAACGACGATGTTACCGGCAATGAGATATTCGTTTTTGCCACTCCTTTCACTCTTGAAAATTTCGTCGAGTACGTAAGTACTACTAATATCAAGAAAATTCGTACTTGAAAACAAAATTCTACCATTCATCTCTGTATTTATTACCATAACGAACGACATGATGTTTACAATAATCTTAAAAGTCGCATTATCTCGAAGAGGACGTCAAAATATTATTACAGTCGACATTAATAGGGTTTCGATTGCCAAAAAGTTTTGATAGGAAACTGTTGACTTAATTATTCCTAGTAATAATTATGACGAAAGTCAGCCTAATTTATGAAGGTTCACTCCTACGAAACATTGTACGTTCAAGTTAAAATGTCCCATGCCTGCAAACAGCAAAGCCTTTCGAGGCTTTGTTCTCGATCAGTTTTCTTGGCCTATTTTATCATTGTGTGACCACGTGATTCGCACTTCTCGTTCGGAGAGCGATAAGGCGCTTCGTATTCGCCTCCTGTAATCGCGAATATGTATGTAGCAGTGACGAAACCGATAGAAGCGGTATGTCGTTAATTCAGACCTCATGCTTTTTTATTTTAACGAACAACATGTACAGAGTGTCGTAAAAGTCAATCTGCATACAATCGTTATCGAATTCTGGATCAAATTCGAGGTTAAAACACTCTCAGCCGCTTTTTGATTGAATTAATTGATCATGAGTTATTATTTACTACAAAATGAAAACAATCAGACGCACATATCTCGGAAATATAACCTCAAATTCATAACTTTTTGACTTTCACTTTTAGGACACCCTGTATAACCAAATTTACTCAACGATATGGTTTCTTACAATTCCAACACCAGCCCGCTTTGTTTGAGAAATTTCTAAGCCCGCAATATAATTCACATCGAAACTGAACGATTCATTTTTATTGGAAGCTTCAAAGTCACATGTATTATTGACATTCTTTAGCTATTGGTCATGCTATTGTAAATGAAGAAAAAACTAACCTATGATCACAAATCTATTTTTGTAAAGGATCAGCAGTGCCTAATGCGCTAATTTTATCCCCGATCTAATTATTCTTATCTTTCAATATAATTTGACATCATTAATGTTTCGCTTATGTTACGTAAAATACTCACCGTAGTTACATTGAACATGTTTTGTGAATGAAAGCGTTCAATTTACGAGTGTTCGAACCGGGTGGAAACTATTGTAAACTTTTCTTTCTCTATTATCCTCGATAACGTGCTTATCACTTTTGAAACTCGAAAGTGATAATAGTTAATGAACGGGTTTTTCGAGAATGCAGCAATATTCGATGTGTTCACTTAGACACTTACACGTCCATTTACAATGATAATCTTCACAATTGATGAAAGTTCCAGTCTTTTTCCTAAACTAATGAATGCAAAAATCAATTATACTAAACAAAACTTTGAGTTGATTTATTGTTTCTTTACAAACGTAATAATGTAATCAGAAACAAATTAAAACACACGAATTATTTTGGTGGTAAAATGTCCATGCGGCATTGGTGTCATGTTGTTTTTTTTTGTTTTTTTTTTAGTGTATCAACAGCACAAAGAATAATCCTACCGTCAATCTTGTTAAGTCAATGAATACTTTCGTAAAAAAGATTCTGAAAAATAACCTTTTATCGTCAAATTCGTCAATATAATTTAATGCGTGTAGTCAAAGCTGAACGCGAATAGTTAACGTCAGAGTCGAGCTGGTCGTTACTCTCGATATAATCCAGATACCATACAATCGGTGAAAAAAAGAGAGAAAAAAACGTCATTATTAAGGCGTGAACGTTCGATGACGTTAAAGTCTCATCGTTCTTAATATAAATAAACGCATGTTTTTATAAATATATGTGTGTTTACATATGCTTATGAATAAATACGTCACGACCCGTGTGGTCGACCGTTGTCCGGCAGCGCAAAGATTTCCTCGTGCCATAACTGAAAGTAATGGAAGTGGCATGCAGTGTAGTTGTAAGAAAGGAGAAAAAAAACGAGGGGATCGCGAGCAATGTGTATCGCGAACGTTTCGTTGCCACTCTTATCGCGTCCGTGGACAAGATTACAAGAAACAACGACGACGACGACGACTTCGAGTATGATCGTGCTCTCGCGATACTTCGCATCGTATCTCCAAACGTAAAAATCGAAACGGAAATAAATACGCGAGTAAATTACAATAAGAAACAAAATAACAACACCACCAACCAAATATTGTTGTGATTACATAGACGATAAATAAAGACACAAGATAAAGTCGTGACTTGTTAAAAATTGTGCAAAACGAACGTAAGGCAAAAGGAACGTTGGAAAAGGTTTTGTTAATAACATTTCCAAAGTGGCCTCCACGTGGGTCTCGAAGAAATCGGCGACCACGTTCTCAACGATCAAACTAATCGCTAATATGCACTGTTACACGCACTACAGTATTTATTACACAGCCAAGATCCTTGAGATATAGTTTAACTTCGGTGGAACAAAGAAAAATTGATCGTTATTCCTGGTCGATTGCAACACCGACCGCTTATTTCCGGCTAACTGGAGGGAAAAAAAAACAAACAAGATTTTATTCTTCCCGTCGTCTTATTTCTCGCCATAGAGAGAATACACTGAACGATAGACACGTTTTGTGAATGGCGAGGATGGGTGTGATCGTGTACGTACCATGTACGTATTTGGACACTTTAAACGCTTTAACGTGTTCTATTTGTTTACATAAATCGTTCGTTTTATAAATATTGCAATTTATTGGAATTTTTAATCTTTAAATTGTGCGCAAATGAATATCAAGAAACGTGAGAATATTACTTTTTTCATCTTCATAATCCACAATTGTTTTTTCATTTTTTAACAGTCGTAGTTTTACTTTTTTTCGTTTACATCTCCACAGATTATCGAATCCGAACGAAATTTAATCTTCGTACGATATTCATTGAGTCTAATCTCATAATTGTCCCGCATGTCTCGGGTTTTTCCAGCGACTGTTCTGCGGTAAACTCTAGTTGTAATAAACCGGGGCGGACTCAAATAAATAACTGCGGAAGTGTTTTCTGTTCTCTCTTGACGGAATGTACGAAATCGTAGAATTAATTTTATTGCATTTTTTTTCTATTTTCCAAAACTTGAAAACTGTAGTCAAAATTTCTAATCCAGGTTTGCAGGCTTTCGGAATGGGCTTGAGATTCTTTTTTTTTGTTAAATATATTTTTATTTTATTTTATGAGAGCACATTCATTTCAACTGTAAACTAAGATTACATCAAACGAAATTTGGAAAAGTTATCATGTTTTTCGTAAATGATGATTTTTTTTATATACAGAAATGACACGGAGAATTATTATCGAATTTTCTTGGAATATTCTGATTCACGTAATCGAATACGTTTTTTCCCTGTTTCTTTACGTTCCCTCGATCAGTTTTCATCGTAGTTCGAATTTGTATTGGTCACATGGTGAACGCAGATAAGCCGGCATGCTATAATGTATCGTAAGCATAAACACATATATATTTTTTATATACACAAAAAGTTGCCGAGTCATAAGTAATTTGAATGCTTAAGCGACGATCGTAGACATTTTCATTTATCGACCCTGACTTTCGACCGCGCCATCGACGAAACGATGGAAAAAAGAACAACTAACAGAAAATTAAGAAAGAAAAAAGTAGTCTGCACTGTATCAAAACTTGTGTGCAAATATTAATGATACAAAGATAACTGAAAAACTAATCGTCGAAAGCTGATATCGTTTGTAGACAGGAAAAATAAAACAAAGTGCGAATGAAAGCGCGGGAAAATATGCCAACGAAAGGCTTTTCGTATTTTTTTTGTAACATTTGCGCAATTGAAGTCTGAATATTCTCGAGTATGTACTCGTTCAGAGTTGACTAACAAATGTGTGTAAACTCTAGAGAATATGCTTACACAAATATATTTAAAATTCCATAGGATCAACAGATTCGATAAACATTCACTATCGATGATAAAGTCTATGACATTCACGATTCCAATTATTGACTGCCAGTTATGCTTATCGACAGCGAAAGTTCGGAACAAAAGTTTTTTTTTCCAATAATGTCTTGCAATTGACAAGTCAACAATTTTATTCTATACACTCATCACTTATTCAAAATCTACCACGTTAATTTAGGAATTTCCGATTCATCCTTTCGTCCGGATTCAGCACAGACTTTCAAGCTTCTTCCAACACAACAAAAATACGAAAGTACTTTTCAGAATTTCACAAAATGAAACACACATTTTTTCACAGTTCGGTCGTTACATCTCGAGGACACTGTAAAATCTGATGTAGGGCTTGATCATTTATTCAATTTTGTTTTGTATGAGAAATTCCTTGTACACAATCTCGGGATTCGAGGTCAGCTACGTAACGCTTTGCCATTCTGTCTTATCTTTTTGTCTTGTTTACATCGTCTAAGAAAGCATAATCCATGGAATTGTGTGGGTATTTATATACATTTTACAGTCGGTTATGCTTTGTTCAGAGATATATATATAAATATATACACATAAGTTCACTCGTGTTACGTATAATCCAAACACAGCTAGTAATACAATATAAACATACATCCTAACCTCGAAAGGAGCGTACGAAACTCGTTTCGATTCAATGACCACACACAAGAACGAAATGTCCAAATATGTCAGTGACTCTCCTTCCTGTCAGTGACCTTTGATATTTATCCAATAATTTTTCATCAAAAATCTGTAGAATAGAATAAAAATAAACCAACAGTTTGTTTCGTCTGTCCTGATTTGGTTAAAAATTACGCCCGACTCAAAAGTCTCAAGTTTTCCTTAGTTTGATCGTGTTATTGCATATACGTAAATCGTGACGCAAAAGGAATTGCCGCACGGTACAAAAAAACAGAGTCAGATATGTGATAATTCCGAGAGTAACGTGAAACCAGTCACGTATGTAATATTTATATATGTATATAGACAAGCCGCTCTGAGATCGTACGCTCTCCCACGAATGTCCTATCAGCATTTTTATTTTTTTTCTAATTCTCTTTATCACGATAATATAACGTAAAAAAAGCACTTTCTGACGTATTCGCAGAAAATGTCAAGATGTATTTTGTGGAATTTCCTAATCGCGCGTACGTTAGAGATTTAATTATAATTCATCAATTCGATATTCGTGTACATCTGAGACGTAAACAGTCGAGTGTAAACCAAATATTTCTTGTTTTCTTCGAGAGACTGATCCAAAAATCGATACTTTATGAAATAACGATTATCGCTTTTTTGTTGTTTATAAGTCGTTTTTCAAAAATTAAAGCACAGCGATACGATAAAAATATGAACAAAAAAGCAACGACGTTGAAAACGTTAAGTACCTTCATTGAGTTTCTCTGCACGAAACGTAATTATCGCAGTTTGAATTCTCGCATTTTTGAAGGATTCATCAACGTTTCGAAACATCGACTTGCAAATTTTTCGTAATGGACAAAATTATTCGAACAGAATGCATTCATTTATTTGATTTTTTTTTTTTTCAACTGGATAAAAAATTTTGTCATCAAATAATGGCTACTCTCAGCTTCGTCGATATTCTCATATTTTCTTTGAGTTCCTCTCGTTCTTTCTCATTTGGTTGGAAATCATGGCAATAATTTTTTTTTTCGTTTTATTTTGATTACAGGCACGTACATGACGATGCGCATGCTCGACAATAGTAGCAACAATGCATCAGGACCGACCGGCGCGGCTGCTCTGCCAGGAGTACAGGCAGCAGCCGGTACACCGACGTCAGCAACAGGAGTAACGACGTTGACCGGTGTCACGGATGAGAGGATGGACGCCTCGAGCGACAGCGCGGTCAGCAGCATGGGAAGCGAAAGAGTGCCATCCCTCTCGGATGGAGAATGGATGGAAACGGGCTCAAACTCGAGTCACACGCAGGCAGATTCTCATTATTCTATGGACTATGCCAGGTAATTTTCAATTATTTTTTTGTTTTCAACGAAGTTGAAGTTCTTATCAACAGAGACCCAACGAAATTTCTTTTTCTTTTCTTGCAAAACCAGAAATTCGCAAGTTGAATAATCTTTTTTTGTTAACTAAAAACTAAATCTGGGACCAAAAACGCGGCAATTTCTAAAACTAAAAAAACAACGAATGAAAGAAAAATATTGCGTTGCGTTAATAGGAACCGCGATACCGTTTATTTTGATGTATGATCTAACTCGACGATTTCGAAGTTCGTTACTTTTCAAAGAATGTTAAAGTTTCATAAATATTTTCTTTTTTTTAAATTATTTTTGTTAGTTTCGCCTAATTCCTTGTTTTTATTCTCTGCAGCAAATACCGGATGCCCTACGACTATAGGTATCCCGTATCTGGTAGAAGTGGTGGTTCGCAACGTTGCCCTACCGAACGTGGTGTTCCACCTGTTGCTCAAAAGAAACATCAAATGTTCGCTAAGCGCTACTTCCAGGAGCAAGGAACAGGTGAATTTCTATTTTTTATTCAAATTAAAAAAAATACCAAATTTATGTTGCAACAATTAATTTCTACTTATAAAAATTATGACAAATTCACGAAGAATACAATTTTTATTATTCCGAACCATTTTTATTGAAGAAAATAAGGTGGTGGCTTTGTTGAATTTTTCGACAATTGGTACGCAGGAATTAACAAATGATTCAACTCGATTTGACGAAAAAAGATGAGCAAATGGAAGTTAATAATGTTTTAATTGACCGTTCGATTGAATTTTCAGGATCGCCATTAGGGGCAAGCGCTCATTCAACAACAGCGACAAAGTATGAATACGATTCTCAAACAGTTGGGGCTGGTGCGCCGGGAAATGCTTATTCGGGGCCGATCGAGGGTGCTGCGGGCCCGCAACCGGAGATGAAGTACAGCTGTAGCGTTGACTTCTCACGTCATCAATCTGGCCGAAGCGCGATCGAGCACGTGCATCACAATCATACTTATCATTTGCCGGCTGAGAGCTCAGGATCTCTCCAACGACCACTCTCTCGTGATAAGAAAGGTATTGGATATTATCAGTTTCAACGATTAGTAGAAAAAAAAAACGTGTCTCGAATTTTTGTACGAAGAGAAAAATGTATAACTTGGCGAATTAATCTGAATAATAAATTGCGTGTTTTCATTAAATTTACTTTTAATAGCTAAATGAAATGTTAACTTTGTTGTAAATTTAAATTGACAAGATTCGCTAATTTTTATTTGTAATCAACAGTTCGCAAGAGTGAAGTGGACGAGCACCTGACACGGGACGAGAAACGTGCCCGTTCTTTGAACGTCCCGATCGCAGTTCACGACATAATAAACTTGCCAATGGACGAATTCAACGAGCGTTTAAGCAAGTACGATCTCAGTGAGGCACAATTGTCTCTAATCCGTGACATAAGGCGGCGGGGAAAGAACAAGGTTGCAGCACAAAATTGTCGCAAACGGAAACTCGATCAAATCATTAGTCTTGCCGATCAAGTCAAGGAAATGCGCGATCGAAAAATGAGACTAATACGCGACAGAGACTTTATGCAACTCGAGAGACAACGCGTCAAAGACAAATTTAGTCAACTTTATCGACACGTTTTCCAGGTCAGTCAATTTATCTTTTCGAAAGATCTGTGATTTTTTATTCATTTATTCTGCACATATAATCTGACAAGCGTATTTCTACGAGGATTCGAGTTGTCCTTAGCCTTCATTTTACCTACAAAACAAAAAGTTTACTGAGTTTTAATAATTTTATATTTATTAAAATGTAGCCAAAAAAAAAAAACGTCATAAAATTCAATATTCTTATCGAAGTCTTTACATATTTTGGATTTTTTCGATATAAAGTTCATTATTTTCAGTCCATAGAACTCAATCAATCGGATTAAATGACTGGATGATATTAAAGTATCTTTTTTTATTTTTAAAATAATTTCAGTCGTTGCGCGATCCGGAGGGAAATCAGTATAATCCTTACGAGTACAGTCTCCAGTTGTCAGCGGACGGTAATGTGTTGCTCGTACCAAGGAACCAAACGAATCCTCAACATTCGCGTTCGTCAACGATGGAACCAAAGTCGAAACCAGATCCGGAGCACAAAGAATGAAAAATGACAGCAAAAGAAGCTGTTAAGCGATTGGTAATCAGGAGACTCGACGTCACCGAAGGCAAAATGCTGTCGGGCAATACCGGTGTTTATTGCATGCTTGCTGCGATTTCAGACTTAGCGAGCGAGAGAACAACTTTTATTAGAAAACAAAACAAAACAAAAACAAAGTAAAATATAGTAAAAAATAGTTTTCGAACTATTCTGAACGAATAAACTACATGGTCCATAATTTCTTAAAGAAAAAAAACGAAGAAAAATACAAAACGAAGCAAAAGCACTTACGAACTATTCTGACAAAGAAAAAGTAAATAATTCGTAATTTCGTTCGCTGCGATGCGAAAGCTCACATTTGCATAATAAACGTATGCGCAAATTCGGGATTTTTCCCTACAACGTAAAGCGTGAATCGTTTATGACTGACACTGGATCTTAAAGACCATGTTAGTTTTAGTATCTCTTTCGCTTTTATAACGAACACGCGCGTGACTCTGAGAAAAATGAAGAAAAGAAAAACAATAATTGTTAGCACGAGAAAATCGTGCAAACAAACAAAATGAGGAATACTTTGTGAATACTTAATATTAGCGAGAATTAAAAAAAAAAAAAAACGAAAGAAAAAAGAAACGTACGAAATAGCCGGGAAAAGCTTAGTTTCGTGATTCGTACATGGCTCGTGTTTAATTCTCTTGAATGTGTGTGAGTGTATCGGAGAATAACGTAAACCGAGCAATTCGTCCGATCGTAAAACTTACTTGATCGTGGTTCCTTGGCGACGAGAATAACGCAAGCGAAACAACGAAAAAAAAAACCTACCGAGAAGTGTTTGTTTGGGGCTTTTTTTTTTGCTTTTTCATTCAAATCATTTCGTTTAATTCTCGTTAAATGACAAACGGTAGAAAAAGGAACAGTGATGTAAAACATTGCGGTTTTACTCTAACGTTAGGCACCTTGCAATGGTTTACCCAAAGTTTTTGCCCATTCATATTCGTCCCAATTGAGGACTTGTTATTGTTTTATACTTGTACCTAATAAATAATATGAAATTGTCATTCGAAATTGTTGCAGCTATAATCCGACACTTCCCATACCTTTCCCGTACAATTTCGCTTACATCATTATTTCCATTTCAATTGAGACTAGAAATATATTTTTACGCTATTTTTCGTTTGGAAAAATTGCAGGTGTCTAACATTTTGCTCCTGGGGGTGCAGATGTGTTGCATTAATAAATTCTTCGCCTTCCCTCTGAACGTGGAATCAATTTGTTGAAATCAACGAACTGCTGCTGGCAATGTCAGCGAATTATTTTATGTACAGCCAACCAGTACGTGGACTTGAATTGACGAAAGAGTTAAACGTGATACATTTGTAAGAGGAGATGCTAAAATTGATGCCGAAAAAATGACGCTGGTTATTCGAAAAGACCCGCTGTATGTACAAAGATTTTAGTTTCTCTGTAAACAGCGAAAAAACGGATAAATGGGAGTTTGCAATAAGCAGAGTTCTACAGTTTGTTCCCTTTTCTCTCTCTCTCTCTCTTTCTCTCTCTTTCCTTTACCTCTGATTTATCGTAGAGCTTGATAAAAAGAGCCCTACGCACGAAGGTTCGCCCGAAAGAGCTTCATTTCTGTAAATCGAGGCGAATCGAGGCGAATTGTGCATTTAAGTGATATAGATAATCGACAAGTGTTATATTCGATAAAAGGCAAATGCTTGAGGTATTTTCTGCATCAATATACCGAGACAAATAAGACGAAATAAAAACAAAAAATAAATCGATCGTATAATCGCAAATACGGCAATAAAGTACTAAACGAAAAACACAAAGTCGAAGTTTGCATCGTTACCATATACATATTTCGGAGTTTCATGTTGCAAAAATTGTCAAACTTTTCATGAGACTTGAAACGTTAAACGAGAAAAGAAATTTTTATAAATCTGCTATTCATAAATGCATTCAACGATGCAAACTATCTCACCATCGAAAACCCACACAGTCTAAACGATAATACGTTTTATAACACAATAGGAATTTTAGAATTAGTGCAATTTTTTGTGCGAATACTATTTGCTACAACGTATGCGTGTAATATGCATTAAACAACAACAATAATCGCATTAATGCTGCGATAATTGTAATAGCAAATGCGAGTTTGTGAGGTGAATGAAACATTAATATAAGTGAACATATTTTTGTAACGCAAAACAGAGACAAAAAACAGTCAGGTATTTCACATTTGCCTTTTTATGTAAATATCGATGTAGTTAGCATAATTTTCTATAAATATTATACTTACAAATAAATATATATATAAATATAACTATATATATATGATATATATAAATATTATATATATATATATATATTAAATACAATATATAATTATAGACATAAAACGTGCGCTATATTTATACATACGGGTGTGTATGTACGAATACGTAATTAACAAGACGATAATAGAATTAGACGAAAAAAGAAAAAAAAAAGAAGAAAAAAAAAAATCGAAGTATATGTCACAACGTAATGATTCGAGCAATGTGGTTTTTGTCGCCAATTTAATATTCAGCTGTTTTAATAAGATTTACAAACTTGATTCGTAATTCTATAAGTAAAGTGGGTGTAGGATACCAGTCGCGTACTGTGCTTGCCGAGCGAGAATCGAACGGTGTGTTTTTGAAACATTATTCATTGAATGAAGAAAAAAAAAACAGTAATAAGAAACCAACTTTTGAAGACAATGCTATGCAATTTGTGTTGTTTGATGGATTTAAGAGACTCTAAATAGTTGAATTATTAAAACGAATCCTTTTTTGCCCCTGGAGTATCCCGTTATTCGACTTCTTATTAAAATGTTCAAATGAAACTGGAATAAATCTCTGGGTTTAAGTATTTACCATTTTTTATCTTCGTTTTATTTCTCACCTTCCTTTTCTCCCTTTTTTTATCCCTTTCGAAATTTTACATTGCAATTTCAGAAGTTGAGAACTTCTCTTTGTTCGAATATTTTCCTTATGTGCGGCGTACGCTGGTATTTCGTCGCATCACGATGGTAGTAGCATCGTGGCTCGTGGCGTACTGTACCGCCTGATTGGTATGATATCTGGGCAGTTGTGGCCAACATCAGAGAGGTCGAGACTACAACGTATAATGTGAAATCTGTAGCGTATCGTTTCTATGGCAGCGAGCAATATTTTTACGTTTATTTAGACATGGCCTTTGAACAGTGGCTGTCAACGATCGAAAAGGCTAAGAAAACAGCAATAATACAAGAAGGTAACGACTTTAACGATTTTGATTACGATTATACACTAAAATTTGTAATAAAAAAACATCTTGTACAACATTTCGCATGACAATATCAAATGATTATTTTTTCAACCGTTTGGTAGAATTTTTCTCTGGATAATATCGTACATTTGTTTGATCAATATTTTGTTTATATGTCGAACTCGATAAATTGATTGGAATAAAGTATAAACAAATGAGCACCAAAGTTATAGTCACCAAATGTCAAAATCCACTTGTAATTTCCATTTTATAGGAAAGAGAAAAGTACATTTTCTACTGGAAGATGGAAGGGAAATGGTTGAAGAGTATAATATGGACACCAATGTCTTGACTCGAAGGACATGGCGAGAAAAAGGAAAACTGGGCCAAAACACAGGATGGAGCGTTGAAGTAGGAGATCCAGAACCGAAGCAAGAAGAGAATCTCTTGACAACCGGCATTCGAGAATCTGCCAACGCTGTACGAAGACGAAATTAAGTTCTAATCCAATTTTATTCATTTGATATAAAAACTTTTTTTGTCTCTAACAGCCTTTCGTTACAAGACGAATAACAAAAACAGCCTTGGAATGGAGGATAAGAAATCTGCCGTACTCAAAGGAAGTTTACAGTGTAACTGCCGAAGATGATGGCACAATAACAATACGCACGAGTAATAAAAAGTATTTCAAAAAAATAAGAGTCCCAGATCTGGAAAGAGTAGGATTGAAACCAGAGCAGGAAAGGATCTCATGGACGCACCAATTCAATACTTTGATAATAACCGTAAGTTCTTGACTCGCAAGATTTGATTTTTTCATTCCAGTTCATTACACGTGTATCTAATATTTTTGGGAATTTTCAGTACAAAAAGCCTCCTCTCGTATTGGAACTTGAGAAGAAAGTTCTTCAAGAAGTGCTGCAACTCAAAACAATGAAAGACGGGGATGTTCAGTGTCCTACTAGTTAAATAACTGTTATGTGTGAAGAATGTTTATATACTGTAATTTAAAAATAAATATATGAGTAATAAATATTTGAGTAAAACTGCACAATCTTGAATTGATGATTTATTTTCCCTTGAAATTGCCACATTTTCAATGTTTATAGAGTTCAATATAATTTTGAATATTCTAGAATATTTCAAAGCCCTTTGATGAAGAAATTATATTTATCAGAAAGTTTAGGATTAAGTTGAAGACACGACATTGATTAAATTCAAGGAGTCAAAAAATCATAATGTCACACAAAAAAAAATGATATGAGTTTACGATTATTTCAGTTCGAAAAGTGTAGGTGGAAAGTCTGACACGAATTGGAAAACGGAACGAACGAGAGGGAGACAGGTTAAATTATTAGTGAAGTCAAAGAAAGCCTCTGTAAAGAGGGAAATTTGGAAAAAATTCAAACGGTTTTCGAACCGATCACATCCACGCATCAAAAAGATTCGAGCAACAAAGCACTCGAGACATTACACCACGAACAAAATCAAGCTCTGATCTTTGATGAAGTACTCAACGATCAGCTGACCGAAGCAAAGACCCCACAGACCGGCCTCGCGCCTTCACATGCGTTGCCGACAGCGCCGCTAACCAACAACCAGACGCGTATAACCTAAAACAACACAGAGAAATGTTTGACACCAAGTGTTTATTCTGGTGATACGGAATGAATTCGTTATTAATTACCACGGAAAAAATCACGGAATCGAAAGTTTCAATGTCAACGTCAAAGAATTGAATTTATTGCAAAATTTTTCGATCGTAACTACACAGAGGACGGAAATATCGTGCATATTCGTCACCGGTGTTGTTTTTAGGTTAGTATAGTCTGGCAGAGCGCGCATTAAACAACGGTCATAGATAAACAATTTTATTGTTAATTGTTGCTTATTGAATTCGAAAATCGTGTGGATCATGTCGGACGATGAAGATTTGGTATACGTAAAGAAACAAAAAACCGTGCATTATGGTTCATTGGAAGAAGCGGAGAGGGCAAGGCTTGCCGCCAATGCTGGTGATTCTTCTGACGATGAAAAAGATGGATCGGGTACAAATGATGTCTCCATGGGTGGGATCGCCATGGGCAACGTGCACATATCCAACGAGTACATGGATCTTGAAGATGAAATGTCCAAAGATCGTCAAGCATTGCTGGAGGAGTTTGAACGTAGGAAAAAAGCACGACAAATTAATGTTTCCACTGACGATTCTGAGGTGAAAAAGAATTTACGACAATTGGGAGAACCTGTTTGTCTCTTCGGAGAAGGTCCAGCAGATCGAAGAGCCAGATTGAGAGAACTTCTTGCTAGTCTCGGCGAAGACGCGATCAAGAAGAAACATGAAGAGGAAGAAAAACCCACCCAACCACCGGAACGCGATACCGAAACCACTTGGTATCACGAAGGACCGGATTCCCTTCAAATAGCTCGATCTTGGATAGCATGTACGTTCTATTTGCTGCTTCAGCCCTTGAGACTTTGAAGGCCAAAAATATTTTCTGCTTTTGTTCATCAAGATTGTTCAGTTTTTACAAACGTTGTTTTTAGCTCATACACAAAATCTTTGCAGTAGGATAAGGCATTGAAATTGAGCTTGTAGTGGAAGGAATTCATAAGTCTTGGTGCAAAAATCACAATGACCCATTCTTCAGAATTATGAAAGAAATAGATACCTGAATATTTCATTGCTCAAATGCCAAGCAAACAGTTTTTATCTTCGATACTAAAAGTTGGATCCTTCTGACATGAAAAATCTTCTGTCTGTACCAATGCCAGAATTTCAATTGGAATGAAATTATACTCTTTCTTCAGCAGAAGCTAAAATACACATTAAGTGTATTCACAATAATTCGATTATTTGTTATGAGACCTGAAAACTGAATCTGCAATAACATTAGAACGAGTTATAAAATTTGTTTAATGATGAGTTTACAAAACAGTTATTTACAAACAGATATGAGCAAACCAATGATAGAAATCGAGACTTTCTTAGAGAAGTATTTGTAATGCACCTAAAAACGTGATTTAATAAAAAAACAAAAATTTTGCAGCATATTCATTGCCCAGAGCCAAAGCAAGGCTGGATCGTGCGAGAGAAGAGTTGGATCTTCCTGGAGCTACACGAACAGCACGTCGACAAGAGCTGTTGAAAAAATTGCAAGCACTGACAATCTACTGTTCACAAATCGGAGACACACGGCCCATATCGTTTTGCGAGTTCAGTCCAAACTCAAAATTGCTCGTGACTGCTTCGTGGTCCGGACTTTGCAAGTTATGGTCTGTACCCGACTGTAACCTTTTGCGAACTCTTAAAGGTCACGCTTGTAATGTTGGATGCATTGTTTTTCATCCTAAAGCCACTTTGAACGAAGAAGTATTGAGCGATAAAGCCGGCCAAACGTGTGTACTCGCAAGCTGTGCTTCGGACGGTAATATCTTCAATTTTTTAATTTCTTCCTTCAATTATATTCATGTTTTTCGAAATACGCAAACAACTCATTTTTAGGTACGGTCAAATTATGGGGAAGTGGGACTGGCGAAGAGCCTCTTGCAGAGGTCGAAGGTCACGAGCCAAACAGAGTTTCGAGAATAGCTTTTCACCCATCCGGACGTTTTCTCGGTACATGCTGCCACGACTCTTCTTGGCGACTGTGGGATCTCGAACAACAGGCTGAAGTACTTCATCAGGAGGGACATGCCAAACCTGTTCACTGCATAAGGTGGAGACAAAACCGTTATTCATGTTTTTTTTTTTTTATTTCTTTCCTTTCAGAGCAGCACATGTTGCTTTTTGGCTTTTAAATTCATTTTTTTAATACTCATTCGAGTACACCAAAACAAACAATGACATTTATCAAAAAAACTCCGAGATTGATAAACATTTGGAAAATGATCTCATTCAATCCTTCTTTGCGACTGAAGTTTATTATTATTGGAAAGAAAAAATAGCCACAATGAAAACGAATGTTTTTTCAGCTTTCAAGGTGACGGTAGCGTGAGTGCAACCGGAGGTCACGACTCATTTGGCCGAGTATGGGATCTTCGTACGGGTCGTTGCATCATGTTCATGGAGGGTCATTTGAAGGCTGTGTTTGGAATCGATTTTTCGCCGAATGGTTATCACATAGCGACTGGTAGCGAGGACAACACGTGTAAAATTTGGGATTTGCGTAAGCGCTCATGCGTTTATACAATTCCGTCGCACACGAATTTATTGTCGGACGTAAAGTATCAAAAAGAAGAAGGACAATATCTAGTCACGGCTTCGTACGACGGCAGCGCAAAAATTTGGTCAAACAAGACGTGGCAGCCTCTAAAAACGTTACAAGGTCACGACGGAAAAGTCATGTCGGCGGATGTGTCTGCGGATCAAAAGTTCATAGCCACGAGCTCTTACGATCGAACATTCAAGTTGTGGGCACCGGAAAACATGTGAGCTCAGTAGCGCGATTTCCGAAACAACGAATAAAACATAAACGAGATAAAAACAGGAAAAAATCAACAAAAAACGCAAATTCAAACGAAAGTCTCGTAATCCAAGAGTGACAATCGCGATTGCGCGAACAAACGTTGAACGTTATCTCAGGAGCATTTGTGATTCGAGGGAAATAACGAAACAATAAAACTTGTAATATTCCGTTGGCTGTGGGAATATTTGTCAATTTCTTTAAATTTATTTTTGTACATTTAACACTGATTCGATAAGCTTTCGGATTAATCGGGAATTTACGAAGCCTTGATCGACATTCGTTGATAATAAATCGTGGAGTGAACTTCATTTACTTTTATTTTGATTGAATTTTTATTTTTTATTTTTACTCAAGGAGAGATTATCGTAAGAAAACAAATAAAACACGATTGTATTTAAAAAGCTGCTCCGTTCTTAAACACTGATTGCAATCGTTTTAAAAAATACCGTTTAAAGTGTCACTACTGACAAACCGTTTTAGTTCCATGGAGAGAATTTTTCGTTTGTCTAGCAGAGATAAAAGATTCATTCAGACCTTTGTACTTTTATAGCGCACACATTGCCGATACGAAGAAACGTTATTTCCACCGGATCCTTCCAAGTTTTATTGGAGAATTTACCATCGTCTCAATTTGCTGCGTCAGGAAAAAGTTTCTCGCTCCGTTTTAGGGTAAATTCGCGAATTTTCCTTTTCCCTCGCTGCATCCGAAATACGTTTCCATTTTTATGTCTTCGCGATAAGGTTTTTTCCATCGTATGAATTATATAAAACATTTTGACGTGACGTTCTTTTTTTACTGTGTTAAAAATTGTCTTTTTAGCTCAAAATTTATTCGGACCGTAGTGAAAGTGCATTTTTTTGAATTCAACAGTTCCTTCGTATTCGCTCAGTTCATCGGAGAAAATATGGGCAATTACTTTCTTGTAAGATAAGAGAAGGAATAAAAAGTTTTCTCGTAAAGTTTTTCAAACTGTTCCCTTTTTCAAAAACTTCGAAAGAAATATTTTGAAGTTTTATTGTTGATTTGATGGAAACATCGTAGCGTCAGGAAGACAGAAAAAAAGAATCAGAGTCTAGAAGTGACAAGGGCTGGAAAAATAAATAGAGTTTTTCGTAGTGATGGAACGACAAAAAGTTGAGATGATATGTCAGAAATGTTGGTTTTTTTCTTCTTCTTTCAGTGACCTGGAGCTTTATGACGTACATTTGTCCCAGGACGTGGTCCAAAGTCCCCTAAAGATTTCAAATGTTAGGCGATTTGTTGTAGGAGTTGAAGTTCTTCAGAAAACATAACGTTTAATCTTCGTGCAATATTTTCTATGACGATAAACCAGAGAATCCTATTAGTCGGTTTTTACTTGCTGCGAAAAGCGCTGCCAGAAGCTTCGGTCAAAGCCAAACAAGGAGACGGGCAACAAAGTTTCATAAAGAGGTAAATGTGAAAATGTCTCGAGCTATTAATAACAAGCTTTTCAAAGTTTCTGGAGAAATATGTAAGAGTTTATAGTGCGAATGCATTCTCGTGTACTTGTGTTCAAGTGCAAGTGGTTATTTCCTATCGCTTTCCCTCTTCGCCCTTTTTCTTTGGTGAGTTTGTTGCACTCGAGTTATTTGAAACTTTCTACGAGCCAAAACGCGACGTTTGTAGTGATTTATAGATCATTCGCAACACTCGTGAACGTTGTCTTTTTTTTCCTTCAACTTAATCACGCATTTGGAGCAAAATTTGTTTTACGAATTATGAACTGATAAAGCGAGATATTATTAAAGAACGCAGTGAACACAAATGCTGCAATTAACAATTCTCAATCGATTATTAACGATAATTTGCTTATTTTATTAACTTTTGTATTTACATGTCGATCTCGTACTCTCACAAACGCTGCTGTTGTTTCCATCTAACTATTTAGTGCTTTTATACGCGTTTTTCTTTCGAAAGTTGACCTACTTTTCTCGATAGGCCGAGAAAGAAACCTTTCTTCTCCTGCGACCCATGAACTCAATATTTATACGTATATATATATATTTTTAATGTTTATGCATACATGTATGCAACTCATTGCTGTGCTTCGAAGTTCCTAAGATATTCTCTCCTCTCGTGTACCCAACGGAATAAAAAGAGAGAAAATCGCTCGAGGGACGTTGGAAAAGCGTGGCAAACTTCCAAAGAGCCTTTTCTCGCTGACCACGAATGATGTACGCACGCTTTTTGTTCTCCTTTATACTCCGCATAAACTCGTTGCAGTCACAACTTTTTACTTTCACTATTTTCAAGGAGACACATTTTTTTCGCTCGCATTGTCCGATTTTTCTCACTCATATTTCCACACGTTCATACACATAAATATATTTATAGACAACCGGCTTTTATTTGTCAGAAAATTAGACGACTCGTTTTTCTTTTTTGTTTTTTTTTTTTTCAATTCTTACTACTTCGCTGATCATAGAAGAAGTAACTTTTTTTTTGTTCCAGCCTCTTTTAAATAATTCGAAAAATTGTTCTAGTTTTGTGGAAAAAGATTTTTTTTCTTTCTTTTTCTCCTACTGCTTCCCCTCAGCAAGCTTAATTTTTTTAACGTATGAAATAAATTGGCTCTAATAAATCTCGTCAGAAAAACTAAAATAATTTTAATAATTTACCATTTTTACGGGTGAGAAAAAATCGACAAATTTGGTCAAGTTCGTGGGGAAAAAATGGAGCGGAGAAATTTGTCAAGTCGTTGGAATAATCCGATCGGACATATCGAGTCGATTTTTTCGACCGAGATTTTTGCTGTTCGAAGCTCCACGTCGTTCAAAGTTTCATGGGCAAGAAACGTCGTCTTTACCACTGGTGGAATAACAACCCTTGTCAAACTTCATGCTGTCTCGTTTACGGGCAAGTGTTGATGAAGCCAAGTTCTTGTGCCACCCTCCACAAAGTCCGAGACAGCGTGCCCGTTACCCTGAAGTACCCACTTTGTCGTTAGAAGACCGTCCACTCCGACTGGTCCTCTCGCGTGGATTCTTGACGTTGAAATACCGACCTGACATTGACAAATTACACATATAAGGTAATCAAACCAAAAACACCTCTTAATAACCAATAACCAAGCTTGATGAGATTTTTTTTTCATCAATCAATAAAAACTGATCTTTCCGTGGAGCAAAGAGCCGAATAAATGACGACTTCAGAATGTATATGAACGAACATTTCGGAAAGGTGTTGAAATTTGCATCGTTCGAAAGGATCAAATTATTTTATTGTCATGTTCTTTTTTTTCTTTCATTTTTTAAAAGGTTCTTTTTTCGACCTTTAGGATTTTGGTTTAAATTCTTTTTTTTTCCTTTCTCTAAATAAACGAAGCACAACAGGGAATTTTGGGTCGAGAAAAAAAAAAGAGGAATCCTGTTACATTCGAACGATGCAAACTTCGATACCAGCTATATTTGGAAAATATTTTAGACTGAAAATGTTTCTTTTGTTGTTTGTGCTCTTTATACTGAGAAGGTCTCGTAACAAAAGTCGAAGACATGAGAACACTCGAAAGGTTGGCTACGACATAAAAGAAAAATTTAGGTAGTCCGAGCTTAAAAAACAAAAGAGAGGAGGGAGGGAGAAGGGAGAAAAACAAAGATAATGTGGACGAACCTCGGCGCCAAGGCCGAATCTGAATCCATCGGCGAACCTAGTGCTCGCATTGTGAAAGACACAAGCGCTATCGACTTCCCGTTGAAAGTGTGCGGCTCTACGTGAATTTTCCGTGACGATAACGTCGGTATGAGCACTGCCGTATTTGAGAATGTGATTTATCGCTCCGTCGAGTTCGGGAACGACCTCAATCGTGCACTCGAGTGCTCCGTACTCGGTCCTCATGCTTTTGGCGGCCGGAGGCCCGAAGGTCAATTGTTCTCGCAACTTTGGTCCAGAGTTGATTTTAACCTGCGAAACATTATTCGCGTGTATTGTGTACGTGCATAAAATACTATAACTGTAGACAATCCTGAGCTATCAATACATATACATGTACGAATGAAGTTAGAGCACACAAGTGAGCGACTGGCCACTTGGTTGGACACATATCTGGCCAAGAGATTCTTCGCAGTAGCATTATTAACTTGTCCCTCTCGACCGAAAGTGCAACTAGTTGGTTCAACTCTCTTAAAATCGAGGGATGAGCGTAAACGCTGTTGGCCAAACGTATCTACAGTTTCGTCCATTTGAAACGTTTTACTTGATTCTCTCGCGACTAAAGTAGGCAAATTCATTGATTCGAAAACAGCAAAATCGTGGTTCTTAGTCAAATTATTGAAATTAATTTTGCAAAATCTAGTCCAAATTCTCTTAAGATCCTGGGATATAATCAAAGAACGATTTTTTATTAAAAAGTGTATATTTCGGAATAAAACTGTTGTAAACCAATAGCAGGGCAGTTTTTTTTTCATGGCTTTGATAACCTTGTGACTTTTTTAGAAAATAATATCCAATATTAATTGATTATTTAACATCAGATCGAAACGAGACTAGGCTCCTTTAAAAACCGATAGTTTCTGTAGGAGCACGATTTTGCTGTTTTCAAATCGGTCAGATGCGCCAGGGATCGTGAAAAAATCAAATGGCGCGTTTCAATTGGACGTTACTGTAGACATATCCATATGCATGCAAATATAAATATATACATATTATGGATGGTTAGTTCTCGTAATTAAAGAACTTTGTTTCAAAGTGAGCAATTCCCATGGACTGGTCTCGTAATGGAGAGGCGAAACACGCCAAGGTCGAGTGCAAGCTATACGCAGTAATGTTTCCTCTACTAATATTAATTCAGTGACCGGAAGTTAATAGTGAAGTTATGCTATAATACTAAAATGATGAATGCCGGAAATCGTACGATAAAACACCGGAAGAAGGTACAATAGGGTTGCGCTCATGTGCAACTCACCCCTTCTTTTTGCAACACACTGCAAACATCGCTGAAGAAACTTCCGGCCATGAGACTCTCGTGTATCAATAAGGTTTCCATTGCGTTACATGCAGCAGGATAATCGCATTTTGAATCCCGAATGATATTCAAAGCCTTGGTAAGATCGGCATCTTTGTCGACGTAAACGTGGCAGACACCTTCCGCGTGTCCTAACACAGGAATGTGCTTCGATTGTTCCTGTATACTTCTCACTAGTTCGGAACTTCCCCGAGGTATAATGAGGTCAATGTGTTTTTCCATAGCGAGCAAATCACCGATTTCTTCCCTCGTAGATACGAGCGAAATGGCTTGCGCTGCACCCACCGAGCTCAAGGATTCTTTCACGAGATCCATTAGGCAGCGATTACTGTGAGCTGCCTCTTTACCACCCTTCAATAATAAACCATTTGCACTCGACATCGCGAGAGCAGCGACCTGTGGCAAACTGTCGGGCCGGGATTCAAATATCACGAGCAAAACCCCAATCGGGACAGTTATTTGGCGCAATTCCAGCTCCTCCGCAAGTTTAGTTCTTCGTAATACACGACCCACGTTCGTTAAAGAATCGTCCGCTATCTGACGAAGCCCTGTACTCAATGATTTCAGTTTTGAAGGCGTCAATGACAGCCTCGAAAGAAGCGGCTTTGCCAAACCGCCACTCGTCGCCTCTTCAAGATCCTTTGCATTCGCTTCGAGGATCTCGTCCTGCTTCGAGTACAAAAGATCGGCAAGGGTGTTTATCGCTCCTGCGCGTTGCTCTGGTTCTAAAGCTTGAAGTACTCGGCTTCCAATCCGTGCTACAATTTTTAACATTACAATTGGATACTATTGTAGAATTCAATAAATTTGCTCGAATGGTTATTCAGATGGAATTATTTTTCAGGGCGCAAAACATTATTAGCTTTTCCCGACATATTATTTCGTCACCGAAAGCGAACGACAGTTTGAGGAACTTAACATTTAATTTTACTAACCAAAAGTTTATTTACAGGCCCGAACCAACAGATTTTAGAATATTCTACTTTTTGTTTTCTCAGTAGACTGCTCAACGATTCCATTACGGTTTGGTCGAGGTTAAGTTTTTGGGAAAGTGTAGGTCGACCTTTAATAATCGATAGTTCCTCGGGCTAGCATAACTGACCATTTGCTTTCGGAGGGTTCCGCCAGTGATTGATGATTCTCAATTGGATGAAGAAAGTGAACACGATATTACGTTATAGAAAAATGTTTTTTTGATTGGGGGATAAATTGGTCGTTGAGAAAGTCTAAAGCATGTGTTACGAGCAATGAACAAAACAAGACGGAAAAGTTGATAAAATTTTACCATTCTCCGCGATGACTTCCACTGGAGCAGATGTGGTGTTGCTCTCGGTAAAGAATGTACCGATTTTTCGTCCACCCATGATACTTTTAATAGCTTTTTCCTGAGTTCCATTGCAAATAACAACTGAAACTCCGCGATCAAGAGCCCAGAGAGCGGCATTGACTTTAGAGTCCATACCTCCTGTTCCAACTTTAGACTTCTGACCGAATTTAATTGTTCCACGAAGATCAGACGTAAAGGTGTGGAGCATCTTCGCTCCATCCTGCCAAGGTGGAAGATTATAAATGCCATCAACGTCGCTCATCAGGATCAAAAGGTCAGCCTGAATTTCAGCAGCTAACATGGCGGCGAGTGAGTCATTGTCCTTGAGGGAAATACCTCGACGACCACCTCCTCCAGCCACCTCCTTGTCAGCTTGTGGTGGCGGCGAGACAGCGTCATTCGTGTTTATGATTGGAACGATATTGAGACTAATTAATTCGCTCAACGTGCTAAAGATGTTTTTGCGGGTTTCCTCGTTGTAAAAATCCGGCTTTGTCACGAGAACCTGCGCAAGTTTTACGCCGTATTGGGCAAACATAGCGTCGTACAATGACATCAGACCGGATTGACCAACAGCAGCTGCAGCTCTCGGATCGAGAAGAGTTCCTGTGAATATAAAATGAAAACGATCGTTTTTCTTCATCCAATTTTACAGAAAAACTCACCGACCTAAGCTCATGCGGATTGCACTCTTTTGTGGTTGGCAATTTCATCACACTTCGAGTACGCAGACAGCGATTATGCGGAATGACATTATGGGTCGATCGAGAAGTAAGAGCAAATGCATTTTATCCCAGGCTAAGAGGAATCTTCGGAAACGGATGGCTCTTTTTTTTTATCGCTCACTCACCTTCGTCACTGAAACTGGTTCGCAGTGCTTCATACCCGTTCAAGCTGAGACTTTTCCATCGCTCTGACTACATATGTTCTCCCTATCTGTCTATCTCGCTATTCTTATCTCTTGCTTTTTCTCCTTTTAAGCTTTTCTGCCAGTGCTCTTGATATCTCGTAATGCATCGAGACGTTCAACTCTTCCTCAGCAATATTGACGCTCTACCGGAGTCGTAAGCCGACTCCAGACACGTCGGAGTATATACTCGCGAATGGGATTCAGAACTCGGGCTAATTTAATACAGCTTCTCGTACTTGCCTTTCTCTGTGCGGCTTATCGGTTAACTGTTTTGACCCAAGCCCCAAATTTGACATGTTCTTGCACTTATAAACGATCCCCCATTTCTCTTGGAAATGCTTGGCTACTCTATGCATAAATCATTTCCACTACTGTAGTTTGAGACTGGTACAAGTACGATTAATCGAGTAAAATTCATATCTCGAAAGCCCTAGTTTCAGTTTGGTCGATAAAATTGCTCATTAATTCATGGATAAAAAGTATCAACTGTATGTTTTGTCAATTCTATACAATTTCGAGTACAAAAACATCCAAAAGATCGCTGTGAAAAATCCTCATGAGATTTATCGACCTACAAGGAAAAATACACAAACCTTTGTTTCAAAATTGACTACTACCCCCGACTGCTTTGAAAACACACATAAAGCTTTTTCGCAATGTTTATTACGAAATCGTAATGTTGACATTGTGCTTCCATTCATTACCCAAAGATAGGAATCACTGTTGGCATTGTTCTCACTATACTTTTCTCATTTTTCTCTACGCCTACATTTATACATAGTTAACTCGTTGAAAAAAGTTGCTCACAACATTGAACCAGAAAAACACAAGCTCGTATAGAAATGAAAATGCATCGTTTGTGTTGTTCATGCTTCAGAAGTTTGATTTTCGATTAACGCATTGCGTCTAAAATGTGGCTTATTTTTCAACGGTTTGTTTTTTTCGCTTCTTTTGTCGCAATAGTGCAGACCGTTGTGAGCTTAAATGAGAATAAAATTAATGAGGCAAACTTATTCTTGAAATTCGTTCAACCATTTGTTTTTCTTCTGTTCCTGCGTTTTCTCTTGTGGTTTTTTACGAGCCTGTCTCATCACTTTAACAGCACTTTACTGTTCCTGCCTCTTTGAGACCCTCCAGAAGTTTCATGGAATCATATTTTTTTATATTTTGATTGTTTTGTCCATTTGTTTTTTTTTTTTTCAATTACACAACTCAAATAGTATCTCTTCGTGCTAGGCTTTATCTCAGTCAGTAAATTCGTTATCTGGGGCACATAGAAATAACTCTTCTTTTTGTGATCTCAAATTTCAGGAGTATCGATACCGTTAATAACGGAAATTTAGTATCGATGTTTCTCTTCATATTGATTAAAAATTCGAAAAGTTAAACAGTCAGGAAAGTCTCATATTGCAAAATCGTTTTATCAGCTCCGGACGAATTTCTATTTTCGATTTCTTATTATCAATTTTGTCTGACTATTATACATTTGTCTAGGAAATAATATAGACGTGTTTGGGTTTCCAACTTAAAACGCGAAATGTTTTCTCCGCTCTCGGCCTCAATTATTTCGTAGTTACAAATTTGATTTAATGCCCGAAATACAACGAGCGAAACATAAATATTATTCCACAGTTTCCAAACTTGATGGATACATGGATACGGAAATGAGAATTTATAAAATCAAGTTCGAAGGAACCCGGTGATATATTTAGATTGCATTACGTTTTTAGCCATCGTCACCGATACGAACAAAATCATAATAACATTTCGAATCAAAAGTCTGTATTTACTCGGTATCAAAATTTTCCGCATGTTATCAAAAAACAAACTCATTGGTCTAGAGCTCTAAAAAAATTGTTATTAATATTTTTATATCGTTCGATAACTTCGTTCAAAAAATAGTAAAATAACGTACGAGGAGCTGCATTTCTTCCATTCATTATTGATATTTCGTTAATACGAGTACACGCTCGAGAAATCATTCAAAAGACGAGTTAACATCATTTTGATAGTGTATATAACGTCAGCTGTCATTCGATATCTTCTGAATGTGAGTCTTCTGCTATGAACTGTATCTCTATGTGGCAATGCGCTTAGGATACATTGAACATTTTTTTTCAGAGCTTAGCATCGACGACGCCATTTGTGATAAATAAAACGTATGTTTACGAGAAAGAATTTCCTTGAGTCATGATTCTGTAAGTCTTTGATATTCGTCTCTTATCGTTATGGACACGCGTTGGAATGATGAAAACTCGACTCGATCGCGAGTCAAGTTAATCGGGCAGAAGATTCTAAAGATAGCGGAAAGTTCGTATATAATATGCTCTCAATTCGTTCTTACAAATATAAACAAAATTGTCAAAACTAAAAAGAAACTCACCAACATGCTCTCGAGTGTGATCGGTTGGGCTCAATGTTTCTCTCATTGAGAGAGACATAAGAAGTTCCTGCGTGAGTTTTTGTTTGCCAAAGGCAACTGCACCGCTCGTTACCATTATACACTCGCGGCCCTCGATCTGACATTCGGCAACTTGTTCAACAATCGATGCAAGACGACCAAGTGCCAAACCGTGTTCATCCTCTCTCGTGATAACCGCACTACCGAGTTTCACGACAAGACGTCTCGCGTACTTCAGCTGATTTCGCTCCGTAAATGTTGCGCGTTTTGGTCTGTCAGCTGTTTGTACCGCTCGTCGGAAATCCACTCGGGTACCCTTAAAGACATTATTTTCTTGAAACATTCAACGAAATGTGCGCTCGATATTGTCGATTTGAATCCTTGTTTTGTTTTTTCATTATTATTTTCGTTGTTGATATTCTTATCGTTATTCGTTTTTATACATGAATGAATTAATGAAAATGTATTCAAAACATCTATGAAGTCAATCGAATGAATTGATCGCTGACACGTCACCGTTCCAATACATTACTTAATTTTTTTTATTAATAACAATATTTTCTTCTTATCTGTTTTTCAATTTGCTGCTTCTTTTTCGTAATAATTAAGTGTTACTGAATCCGATTTTCCGTTGTAATTAATATTTTTCAATCCTTTTGCACTCGGTTGAGAGCCGTGGAACTCGATTCCAGCAAATGCAGGCAATTAATTAAACGCATGCACACAATGGGTAATTACAAGGTAAACGAATGAAGTTAGCGTCGGCCAACCTCAGCGAGTCGACTCTTGGCTAATGCAACAATAAAATTTGGTGTCTGGCAATTGTTGAAACTCATTGAAACATATTATCGAAACATTTTAATTTGTCAAATCGATATTTCGATGAAAACAATTCTCCAAAGGAATTATATAATCCCACAATCAGAATTTTATCGATTGTTAAATTTGCCTCCGACCAAAAAACCAATTCATCAGTCGGAGAATTACATGAATGAGATAAAAACATTTAAAGTGTATTGTTACTTTGCATACTGTACGTACGGGTTGAAGATGATTGACCCACGTTCCCGAGCCAGTCGAGGTGTACCTCCGTGGAAGCTGGTAACTTGCGATTCTCGAGGACCGCACGAAATGTAACCCCGCATACATTTTTTTCTTCGTATTGTTTGACTTTTTTGAAAAAACAATGAAATACTACAGATTTTTGGTTGAACTAAAAAAAGGTATGGACAACGCGTGAGCTGCGACGGAAAACCGAGAGCAAACGCGGTCCGCCTTTGAAAAAGAAGACAGCACACTAGCAATACTCAAAACCACCGACTGATTTGTAAATGCGGAAGAATCTCAGTTCTCTCACAAGTGCGAAGACGTTATCTTGCCGAGAATGGAGAGTGAAGCATCAATAAGCCTGTATCGAGTACAAGAGAGATAGAGAATTCGGTGGAGGGTCATGATGGATAATAATGTAGCTGGAGAGGGGATAAAATGAGATAAACAATCGGTCGTTATTGGCTTGCGGAGCGAGCATGAACGATGAAGCAAAGATCAGTAGTATTGTCATCACAAAGTGCAAGGACGCGAATATAGTTCGTTGTGTTAAATGTCGTTTATTGTTTATACAGTTTGCGTATATATTTTATGAAACTTACATAACTTTTGTATAGTTACAGAAATCCAATTAAACACATCGCTTCAATGATTAAATTTATTATCTCCAGGAATTTCCACACTCTAGTCCCGTTATTGGATTTGGTACTTCGGTAACAGTAACGATTTACGAAACTCGAAACTTTGCAAAACACTCGAAACGCTAAGGTGATTCTATATCAGTTACAGTAATTCAAATTGTACCTGGCAACTTTCAGTATGCATCGATATTGGAATATTAAAAACAATCAACTTTTAAATGAGCTTTTAAACTATATTTTCAAATCTATTGTAACATTATTTTACGAGCCCGTTCTTACACTACAAAAATAACACGATTCGCACGTGACTTTCGTTTTATAATAATGCAGATGAGATTCCTCTAACATTAACCCCAAAAGAAATGAGAACTTTGACCCACAACTGTGGGTTTTGTAAAAAAAAAAACTGAGTTATCACGCTCGAGGCATTCTCGTACGTCGCTCTCCGTACATCGTTTTATCGTGTCTTTTGATATATAGGCTTATAATGACGTATGTGTAATTTGTTTGTAATTGAGCGAATCTTATGACCCGTTCAATTCACGTATGGGTAATGCGGATCTAGCAGAACGCAAGTTATTCGATTAATTTTCTTGCGATTCAACAATTATTTATCTTAAAACTAAAATTCTCTATTTTTTTTTACTTTTCACGAACATACCAACAGATTTTCATGTTTTTTTTCATATTCATTCAATCGAGTTTATGCGCACTTCTTTTTGTCTTTTATGGAGGAACAAAGAAATAACAAAAATATTGGGAGAATGATGAGGACATGGCTTCGAAGAAATGGATCGAAGTGCAATCACTTCATCAGACTCTTTATTGGAAATGTTTCATACACTTGTTTTATTTTTATGAGGGCCTTGAGAGAGAAATAATATCTGATAATAATTGATATATACATTATTTATAAAGAAAAATAAAGTGCAAAACAAAACTCGAGTTGCGACATAAAAATTGTGAATCGATACAATGGCGATATGATTGTGTACAATAATCGTATTAATATCGCTCAACGTCCCTGAAATGGACGGTTCACATCTTCCTTTTTTTATTGTATTATCGTTGAATATTGTGAGTGATATCTTGCCATTGAGATTCGTGGATGCACAACGGTTCGCAATATTAAACAGAAAGATACGATTCTGATATTTTTGCAAAATATTCTCGTCTCACGTGCATTATTATCATTGTTTGAAAAAACCAAGACAGAGTGTTTTTATTGTTGTTACGGAAGCTTGTTACTTTTCTTTCATTTTGACATTAACTCATTGAAGTTTGGTGATAACGAATAAAAGGGTCTAAAGATATCAAAGTAATTGGGTACGATGTTCGATTTTCACCAATAAAATAAATGACCAATAAATTTGACCCGAAACCGAACGAAAAGAATCAAAAACATTCGACAAAACGCATTTTTTTTAAAGTTACCCAAAAAACAAAACGTTTCTTGTTCTTTGCCCAGAAGAAAATTCTGGGTCACGGAGACCCATTATTTTAAGTAGAAAAATATAGAAAATAATAATATAGAAAAATATTACAGTCACTTTGCAGCGGAAGCTCTAAAGGGCCTGAGTAATTGTTTGAAAAGCGCAAATTTGTCTGAATCATTGATTTCGTTGTGAGGAAAAAGTGAACTTTGAACAAGCGTGAAAATCGTCCACTTACGAGAGAAAAATTGCTTCGCTTGATGTTGAGTGGCCTACACGGGACACACTTGAAAAAGTTCGTGTAAATGACACGTAAATCTCGCGTGCATACGATGTCGCAGACAACGAGAATGCGCGATGTTGGACGATATAGCTTATTTTTCATGTATAAGCGGAGATACATGTGTGCGTACATTTGTCGAGGGTTTCAGGACACGCGTACGAGAGCACGCTTGCATTCTCAATTCCTCCCCCAACTGTGCATGACGTGCTCGGGAAGTTCTCTCGACATTTTATCCAAAGCATTCGTACACAGACCGATATATCGATTCAGTCCATCACATCCCTTGTCCGTCATTTATGAACTGTTCCTAGTTTGAACTCCAACACATATGCGTACGTTTTCTTCTCGGTCCATCATGGAATAACTCCGGTCACCGAGTATGAGCGTCAGGACGGTCTGCCTGCACATGATGAAGAATTGTAGAAAAAAAAAAAAAGTCTCTCAACCCGGGGACAATTTTTTGCGCGTTCCTGGATGCCCTGGGGATGAGGTTCCTCGCTATATCTGAACGAGCAAGAATTAATTTACTATTCCCTCTGATTCTCCAACCCATTATAAAGGCTTCGAAGTTCAATTTGAAGGGAAATAATGAAATCTTCAATCGAGCATGCGTAAGAATTGTGCTGGAGAGTTGGGATTCACTAATTTCTTGGGGAACAATTAAGAATTATCTCTCGTAATTTGTACAGAGAATTGAATTCCAAATAATGACTCAGAATAAATGTGATTATTCTAAATTTTAATAAAAACGAATGAGCGTCATAGGTTTGTATGGAATGATTTAATTTGAATAATTATATTATTGCAACAAGATTAATTTATATCATGCCACTTTCACCAAACGTGAAAAAGTTTTTCGATATTTTGTTTTTTTGGGCGAATCATTTCGTTATGATTTGTCATTTCTACGAATATTACGCGAAGGAGAAAAGGTTCAAATGACTCAATAAACAATTTGACTTTGTTTGAGAAAAAGGTTTACCATAAAAACTTTAATCGTTAGGCTCAACCGATTTCCAATATCGGAAACTGACTATTAGTAACTTTGTTCTCCCTCTCGTTTGGTATATATTCATCAGTCATCAAGCGTTACATCCCCCCTTGTTTACGTAGCCGTCATCGTGAATAATACTCAGGGCATGACTCGCGGGACTTATCTTTCGCGACTTTTGAACTCTGCTAAAAATAGCGCAGGTATAATAAATTGAGCTGCGTCATCACGAGAGTATACATTACTTATCCCTTAAAACCCCCAGTGGGAGGCTTAAGGTTATTTCACCTACAGTAATATCCCCGCGCACGTAAACACCGACGTATTCACATTTTTTCTAAACACAAGTGAACAATCAGGTAGACCTATATATTTTGTTAAGTATGAGCTATTTTATTTTCACAAAAGTATACGGTGTCTGAAAAAAGAATACTCTCAGCAGGGTATCACGGGGAACGTTGATTACCCTTTTTTCAAACGGTGTAGTTCTAGTTTACTGTGAAAAAAAAACGATGAATTATTATCGATTTATCATTTTATGGGGAGGCGAATTGCAAGTATTTTCCGCGTGACTGAAAGATTTCGTTTTCCATTTATTTTTACTGTAAATTAAAACACTTTGCATCGTTACGATCAAGAATTCTTATAATCTTAACAGCATTATTAAGAATATCTGATTTTATTCGAAAATATCGTCACAGGTATTTCTGAACTTATTTGGATACCAATTCACACTTTTGGAGTAAGTACATTGATATTTAAGCATGTCAGCAAATTCACTATGTTTTTTGGCAGACCAAACGAAGAATCGATTGATGTGCCTAGAATTTTGAAGAATGGGATCAATATTCGTACTTTTCGGTGAATTAATTTGTTTTTCATTAACGTCATGGCTATACTGCGTTATCAAAATGATGAATTTCAAGTAGAAATAAATCTTTGGTCTTACAGCAGTTTCTATATATGCTTCCAATATCTACTGTATACGTGTATACAGACAAATAGGGGATCAAATTATTAGAATTTCATGACAATGTTCTGCAAACTGCAGTGTGATACGTCTATATGCATATGCTGTAAATTATATGCAATGGTAACAACGAGCAAGCACTATACGTATATTTGGGGACATGAGTATAGTGCTACTATTGTCACAACAAGCTATATTATTCGCCATTAATGCTCGATATTCCGAAATCCCAATTGTCGGGGTTACAAAGGCGACAGCGATAATTAACGGTAAATAAATCGCACATTTTCACCAAGGCTTTTCACACATTTGCCATCAATAATAAAGAAACTTCAGTTCAAATCCTCGCGGTCCAAAATCAATTATGAAATATTTATTAATGGGGGAAGAAAAAGAAGTGGATTTATTCTATCGAATGTCTGGTATGCACGAGTACACGTAAGGACTTATTTCGATGCTCTCCCGAAACTACCACATGAATAATTTGCAGCAAACACCGATCGCTTGCAGATTTTGGGTTTTTGTTTTTGAAAATCGGGGTAAGAGGACAGTGTTGACGAGTCACGCTGGCTATATTTCATAGCTTTCTTTGCGTCAAAGTGAATAGCGAAGGGAAAAAATCTCAAAAATGTAAATGCTTCGCTAAAACGTTGCAGTTGTGGAAGCAAATATAAAAAATGTACAAAAAGTAAGAAAGCTCAAAGCTCGGGGACTAATTAAATTTTCTGAAGGAAACGTTCCAACGCCAAAACGGGTTAACGAAAAGGACGAGCGAGTGGTGAGCTGGTGCGGTCGGTTGTGAAGCTTGAATTGGTGCAAAGGAAAAGAGCAAGCTATAGCTTGCTCTTTTCATTCCTATATATACCAATGAAAAAGTCCGAAGGCGATGAGGAAGAGAGGAATGGAGAAAAAGAGAGAGAGAGAGAGAGAGAGAGAGAGAGAGAGAGATTGAGATAGAAATGAACAAATTTAAAAACGCCCGCCTCCGGGGCTAAGAGAAAAGTTTACTGTGTGCAAAGAGTTAGTGCTTGCGAAGGAAAACGATGTTTAGGCAGAAATGTGGCACATGTGGTGGTTGCAGGAAAACCTGAACACGACACGTTCGAATAATACATTCTGCCGAGTAGAAATTCCGTGATCACCCAATGTCTCCAATTTTCTTCTGGTCCTCCTTACTCAGTGTCGTCGATGTGAAACCAAAAAAGCAATTTCATATTGACCTTAAAAATGAACATAGCAGTGGACAAGGCAAATTTCAATTTTTTTTTTTCCAGGCAATTTTTTTTCGACGCAAGTAGAAAGTACCCGAGTTGTTCTCATGTAATTCAATTTTTTCGTGCAAAAGAGGTTGTTTTTTTTTTTTTTCAAACGAATCCCATTTTTATTCTTTAGTTTGAATATTTCGTTGTAAAATTTAATGAAATTACAAAACTTTTTGGCACAACTTCAACTCCCATGATTTTTTTTTGTATGAGTTACAATTATTCCAAATTTTTAAACTTGAGTTCATTGACACGGCTCCAAATGTTGAATTAAAACATTCCAACGGCTGTAACTTCTACAAAAAACGTTCCCTGAAGAGACGCTGAAAAGTTTTGTCATGCAACCTGGTTTCTGAATAAAATAGAAAATTACGATTTCGAAGGAGACTTTTTTAGAAAAATTTCTTTCCTTCAAATAGATGGAATTCTCAAAAAAAAAAAAAAACGCTTATTCAGCCAAGTTGCCGAGGTTTAAGGATATGAATAAATGGCACGTAAACTTCATCATAAATGCTTCCAATTCTTGGCTCGAATTAGTCAAATGAAATGATTTTCAATGCAGAATTCATGTGCATGAAACAAAACTAAAACCATCTAGAATACGCTGAGATTGACTGAAAGATGTTTCAGGAATGAGCTGAAAGGGATTTTGTCGAACACGTGTTAGAGAGTTTCCGAGAATGTAACGTTTCATCGATAGTACGAGAAAGGTTAGCGAGCAATTCCAACAAGCGACAGAGTCGATGGAGGAAGTAATTGCTGCATCGGTTTTCCCCGGATAACTCAATTTGGACAAAATAATTTCCATCCCTTACAAATGACATTGAGGATGATAAAAATGTCAAAAAGATTATTAGAACAAGTTAAAAAGATAGGACAAAATAATTGGAAACTCGATAAAATTATAATTTATTTATAAATTGCACATACCCTTCGACGAGGAAGAAAAAAAAATCTGGCTTGAAAAAGTTTAATAGAAAAAGAGGCATTTTTTTATGCTGTCGGGATAGAAAGAATAAAGTATACACATTTTTCCACACGCATTTATAGTAGATGAGCTCCAAGTTTTCATCGGGGAATAGAGGAAAGCGGAAAGCCCATCGACCATGAAGTAAATGAGATATAGGGGTTAATAAACAATTCTGAAAAGAATTTAAAAGTCGCCTGGTGCGAGAACGGTAGATGGGTAAATGCTGGTTGCCGAGATGGAACCCATGCACAAGGAAGGGTTAACGACACGCAGGGGAGCCAAGAAAGATGAAAGGCAGCGGTGGTGAAGGTGCTTTTCTACACTAGCTTCGACTTCCGGCATAGCTTGTTACAGCATGGTGTTAGTACCAAGAGTAAAAGCCACTGCTGGAGTAACTCGTCCTTTCTCTGTGTAGGTCAAAGTAGCATCATACAAGTTGAAAGAAAATATTTATACCAGGATGGTTTTACAAGCCAACAGTCAGTGTACGCGTTCCACTTTGGCTTAGAAAAAAGTAGTATTTATAGATCGAAAAAACACTTCGATTATTTCTCGTGTACAATCATAATTCCAGTCTTTTTTTCGGTTGAGCATTATAACTTTTTTTTTAATGAATATTTAATCATTCTTGTCACTTTTATCATCAGTTTAGCGCTCATTTGTGCTTGCATAACCAGTTTTATAATTTTTATACTTAGAAATCGCTTTTAGCGAAGACGAAAGCTCAGTAGGCTTTGTTTCCGAACAATTTTCTCGAATTGTTGCAAGAAATTACAGAAGAGGAGTTTCTTCCTTTCTTTCGGATGCGAGCAATCTCTGTAATAGACACCTTGGGCATTCTTGTGAAGTCGAATTCAGGGTGTACACGGTTTAAACCTAGTCGAAAGGGGGGAATCTGTGTAAAAACGTGTGCAGGAAGCAACGAACAAAATGCTTTTGAACGATAGAGGGTGAAATAAGAGACCAAGATGATAGAGGATAGAGAAATAAGAAGAAAAAGATAAGCTGCAAAGAGTTAGACGACACGGACGCAAAGAGTTTGCAATTTTCAAGAAATGTCTCTGCACATGGCGTTCTTTTTTCTCACCATCTCTATTCTCTTCATCTTTTTTTCTATTTTCTTCTTCGCCTCAAGTTTGAGTGTCTGCTCTGCCTCCTCTTCTTCCTCTAACGATTGCTATTCGACCTTTTCCACTTCAGCGAATTTTCCTCTCGCTCAGCTTTTCTCTTCTCTTTTTTTATTTTTACTTTCTCCACTTTTCCTTCTCACTGAACGTCCTTTTTTCATTTTCTTTCTCGTTTTGGCACCATGCTCACGGCATTCGTAGGTGTATGCCTTAAGTATACACACTATGCTAGCCAATATTCCGAGTATACAACGGAAGGAGAGAGAGAGAAAGAAATCGAGCCCGTATACCGAACTTGTATAAGGTTGGTGTTTGTGTGGGAGTGTGTATGTGTAAGAGAGAAACAGCGAGAGAACGAGAGAGAGAGAGAGAGAGAGAGAGAGCACACACGGCAGGGTGTTCACGTCTTTTCGACGTCGACGTTGACGCAACCCTGTCGCGCAGCCAGAGTGCAAGCCTCTCTCTCTCTCTTTCTCTATCGTGTATATTATCCATAACACAGAGATAAGAGCGAGAGAGCGAGCGAGAGAGAAAGAGAGAGAGAGAGAGAGAGAGAGAGAGAGAGGGAGAGAGAAAGAGACAGAGGGAAAGCGGCGTAAATGGAAAGAGCGCAAGCGATATCACTAGCGCACTAGTAGATCTGGTCAACGCAGTTCAGTGTTACGTCGAGCTCACGGTGCGACGGAACCATGCCGCCGCGCCCAGCGCCAACGAAAAACCGACCACAGGTAAAAGGCAAGCAAGCACGCTCGGAATTTCGTAACTTTGGTGAATTTAAAAACAAAAACAAAAAATAAACGAAAACAAACACTTTTGACACAAATTCATTTAAATGATTTGTTTTTATTATTTGTTTAATTTCTTTTTGTTTTCCATGAGAATTAATTTTTATTTCAAAGTTACGAGGATGATGTGCGAGAGGGCCAAAAACCATGGTCGAGGCTACTGCCCGAAGGCGGGAACGATGAGGATTGGATATATGTGCAACGCGATAAAGAGCGCACGGGGGACGAGAGATTATATAGTGTGAGAGTGGCATGTGATTAAATTGTCAACGTAAGGGAACGACGACTCATGCAATTGAGCCTGAAATCTCGCGTGGGGTAGGTCGGAATCCTGTTATAAACATGGTATAGAACTCGGCACCCGCTCGACCAATTTCCCAAATGAGTTTCGTTTATTTGTTCTCTTTTTCATTAGTGGATACGAACGAAATTCCGGACACGAGTAAAAACCATTTTATCTTAATTAGACCCAGAAATAATTTCTGTTGAATGGTTCACCAAAAGTTTTTTTCTCTTTTCACTAATTGTTTATTCTCCTAACGTGTACTCGAATAATAAAAAGAAATAAAATTTCAGACAAAAATAATTCAAATTCGAATTGAAGAGGAATTTCATTTTTATCCTGATAATAAACAAGGTTGTCTAAATGAAAAACAATATGAATCAGTACCTCGTAAACGGATTTGCTTGTTTTTTCGTCTCTCGTTACACCCACTGCTCGTGATGGATTGCCCTACGTGGAATAATCTTGGAAAATGTCATACAGAGTTGTTCGACCGTGAAAGTGGAAAACGGTGAAGATTCGTGACCTCTTTGCTTTTTCTTATACCCCCAAGAGATAGAAGAGGGTGACTCTGTGAGGAAGATTGGCATGAAAAGAATAGATCCTAGACGGGGAGGATTTCACAGGTCCCAGGAGCATACCGGTATAGTGAATATTCCTCCGCGAAGCGCAATTAGGAAAAAAAATGGATATGGGACGTGGGGAATGGTGAAATAGAAGAGAAAGAAGACGTCCCACGGAACTCTTTTTTGATCCCACATTGCCGGCAAAGAGATACCGCGTCCTTCGAATTTACTGGAGCTTGCACTTTATCCCAGATCGTTTCTCGCGAGAGGTCCGAGATTGTCTATGAAAGCTACAATGACTCCGAAAGAAATCCATTCGTTTCTCATCGTCAGTTCTTCCCCTTGGGGTGAAAAAAACAACAAAAAACAATCAGCGAAACATACGCATTGTACTTTCTCGTTATGTCCCACAATTGTACATTACGGACTGGAAGAAGCGACAGGAAGCAAGAATGAGAGAACGCTTTGGTGCCTTTGCCTCTGATTTTCGATTTCCACATTTCATTTTCACTCATCGATATTACTTCGTATTGGCATTTTCAAAAAGTAAAAAAAATCGCTTTGTTCAAATTCTTGATAACGTGCACATACATTGGACAAGTTTTAATTGAAAACATACATTTTTTGTTCTCGTGGTTCGGTAAAACTACGCTTTTCGGATCTGTGATGATTTATTATCCGTATCGACTTTCATCGTTTATTTTTGTTATTCCATACATGACCAATGATTTATTGATAGAGGCGAAAAATAAACATGCAGAATATTTCGACACGAAATTCTGTTTTAAAAATGGATGTAAAAGTTTATCTAGACAATATAACAAATTAAAAAATGTATCCATCATTTTTTAAAGCACAACAGAAGCGATGCTTTTCAAGTCAAATATTGTAATATTCAAAAACTGAAAGTATCATATAATTATCATGGAATTAACGTTATCGTAACGAACATGATAAATGTATTGACTTTAACGTCAAATTCAGCGAAAAATCGGCTGTAGCGAAACTTCCTGAAAAAGAGTAAACTTTCGAATTGCGATTTAGGTTCATGGCAGCTTGTGCAGCGAAAAGTAGTCCTGAAGAAGATTATAACGAGGTCGATCATTCAAAAAGTTTTGCAGGATCAGCTGCACATCCTTTCATCGTAGGAGGCAGATGAATCAGCATTTTTATTCGAGTGTTCATGTCGTATTTGCCCTCACATATTTTTTCGTACTTAGAAGGACTGGTTAGCTGAAATAAATAAAAATCGTAGTCGTTCGTGGGCGAATAAGTGAAAAATACCGATATTTAACGACCGAGAAGGGTGTAGAGCTCGCGATTAATCGTTAATAGGAGATTTTTCGTTGGTAAAAGTTGTCGATAGACGGGGGGGCCGGTCCAGTCGTTGATGTTAAAGAGTTTTTTGGCAAAATGATTTTATCGCAGGGAGAAAAATAGATGGTGGACTAGTGAGATCTTGAAAAGAGTGAGTAGGATAGAGAGAGACAGTTAGAAATGTGAATGCAGATATAAAGTCGATTGTAATCTGTTCGAAGTTAAATCACACAGCAGAGTTAGGGGCAACACGAGCGAATAGTCCATTGGACGACAGATGAAAGCAGTCCCTATATGGTTGCGTTCTCAACCGAGATGAAGAGGCCACTCGATAGAAGAGGCCTATCGATTATTGCGAAACTCTTTATAAATAACCGATAGCACAAGTACACCCACCTGTGTGTATGTTGCTTATCGTCAGCCACAGGAAAATATCATCCACAGCCACGTATACACCCATAAACACCCACATCTACAAACTCACACTTGTGTCTCGTTAACTTAACTCAAAGCGGATGAGAAGAGCCGATAATCAAGGCTGCATGTCACACGTCGCATATTATACTATCTGCTCTTACAAAAATCTCAATTAGAACCTCACGATTATACCATTATACTGTTTTCACCACTACATTAAAAGCGCTTTTCTACTTTTCTACTTTTCCAACATTATTCCGGATAGTTTTCTTCGCGACACATGGAATACGATAAGAATTATTTCAGCATCACTGAATCTAAGTGTAGATCGACTTGCTTTTAATTCTGTCAGACTCCATTCTCATATTCTTAAAACATTTGTGAATGCCGCGTTATTTAATTCATTTATACCTCAGTTTTTTCAGTTAATTATCAAATCCTGATATTATTATTGCTGTTGGTATTATTATTTTTAATGTCATTCGCATGATTGTTAGAATTAACTCTTCAGCTGCACATTGGTGCGAATTCGTTCCACCAAATTACCATTTTTCTGGATTTTGTGTAAAAAACTCATTTAGGTGCCTTCTTCAAGGAAGAACAATCATTTTTGAATATTTAAAAGATTGAAAGTCATTGTGATAAATTCTAGTTCGATTACTTCAATAGTAGAAACAAGCGATTGAGAAACTGCTTGTGGAAAAGGTGTACAGCCGAAAGAACTTCAATCCTTCGGTCATATTGTGATTTAAACTACATTATTATCATCATTGTTGTTATTGTTGTTTTTGATTGTATCGTCGTATATTATGATTAGAATTTATAGTGAATCTCGATATTGATTCAGATTGAAACGTGTTTATTTTGTAAGTTATAGATTTAAAAAGAAATTGACTTTGACTGAAGCACGATGAGAAAAATTTGTTCAATGGATATTCGTATATACATGCTCACAATTCGTTTATAAAAACGTCATATTGGTCAAAGGCAGTCCTCGAGGATTGACCCTCTGGCGGTTGTGTTCGTTTACTTACATTGTAGAATGGAATACGGTTCGCAGGGTCCTGTATTCAGTATTTTAATATACGAATATTTTCACATGCTCCGATTTTGCAGAGTGGAAAAATGACGCAAAAAATGGATTAAAATTTCATTCAGCGCTCATGTGTTTTTCATGAGGACTTGAAATTTTTGTGAAAAAATTCAAATACGAAGTAAAAAAATATAAACGCAACTGCCGTAAAATTCGTGATCGTGTTTCTGTGAAGTTTTTCATTTGCAAATATGCAGCTTGTTATTTGGAAACGAATTTTTCTGACGAATGTTATGAGTAATAACGTCATATAATATACGGAGTTGGGTAATAGCCGCGAGAGCTCTAATTAAAAATTAGACTCAGTCTCTGGCGTCTCTCTGAAATTCGGTGAAATTGCTTAAGGGGTGAATTCTATTATTCTTTCTATTTAAATTAGCAATCGACGCGGTAGTAAGTGGGTTTCGTTCTGTATTCGTAGGCACCAAGTTTCGAGATGAGAGTCGTGCTGTAGCTCTTGGATCTACTTTAAAACCGTTTCAAATATTTTGTTTTCGCGCAGTATCTGATCTTTCTATTCAAGACTCCGGAATATTCATGGACTTGAAATATTTGATATCTTGATATTAAAATCGGAAGAGGAATAGAAAAAAAAATATGAACATTAAAATGGCTCGAAAATATTAAAGTCGTGGTAGATGCAAAGTGCACAAATGTCTTCAATCGCAAGTCAGCTTTACCATGAAGTTGTCAACCGAATACGTCAAGGTAGCAGTTAACCTGTGGATATATAGGCACGCGCTTATGTGTAGGCCTTTTCAAAACTGTGGGAAGACATGAAAAACAGTCTTCACCTTCTTTCGTCATACTTGTTTTACCAAAAATCCACCATTCACTGCATTACCGCCCTCGCTAGTTTTAATGCAGTTCCACTTGGAAACGACAATGGCAGCGTAGTTATTTTTAGTTTTTGCCACTTCATCCGTTGACAGGTTGAATGTTTACCAAGTATAGCGACAAAAAAATCTCGCGTCTTGTACACTCAAACCTGCTCCCAGTCGTATGACATTAACCAGAACTTTATTCCGTGCACATAACGACCATGAATGGAACTGCGGTTAGCAACTTTTTTTTTCTTTTTTTTCGCCCCTGTTTTTCACATAAAAGTTATTTTTTGTTTTCCCGCGTTACGTTCCATGTGTATTTACTATGAGCATTAATATTTGTTGTAGAAAAATATTGTGTTTTCGAATGGAAATTCACATCCTCTCTGCGTGGATATCGTATCAATTCCCATTGTAGAATACTGTATATTTTGATTGATACGAAATTTTTATTCTGCAGGATTTTTTAAAGCTTTTTGCTGTATAAGGCACGCATATCAACCTCAAACATTTTGAATCCATGAAGCTCTTCATTCGAGCTCATTACATGTACGTTTTTGTAAAAAAAACCAAGAGAAATTCGTAAACACACCGTTTCGAAGTTTTTCACTTCATGCCATTTTTTTCGATTTTTACGACTAACTGAATTTTAGTATTGTTTGTTTTGTATATTGTCAATAAAATCGACAAAAAACGGAACATCGTTGGGACTGGGACAAAACTGTTTAATTTGTTGTCGTTTTTTTTTTGACTCTGTGAAATTCCATGAGTTTGAGAGCTCATGCGGAATTGAGGAAATTCAAATAACTGCACTGGAAAGAATCAGCCTACTCAGAACTTGCGTTTGATTTTTTTCTTTATAAACTCATTCAGCTTTAAAAAAAAATCGCTTTTTATCAGGAATTCTGTTTGGTGTGCTGAATTTCACTTGGAAAAAGGAAGTCTTGTTTCCTGACAACCCTTGTTTAGGGTCTTGTCTGACAACGTTGTTTCCAAAAACATCAAACTTTTTCGGATAAATGATAGAAAAACAATGGAATTTTTAACCATTGACAAATTTTTACATTTCAAATGATTGTTGATTCTTTACATCCGCGTATTTTTCTTTCTCTCTCATTTACCTTCACACTCGAGGAATGTGGATCTTCGGTATAGTTGCATTATAACACTCAACTACTCTCTGAAATTGCTATCGTATTCGACCAATATTCCGAGGAAAAGTAACTTTCCAATATTTACTTACACGGGCGTGAAGCAATTCAATGAACCGCAACTACTTTTTCGCACTTCACTTTGCACTCTGACCGATTCAATATTCGTCTTAAATGCTCAGTGAGTTGAGAAAGCAGTCAGACAGTTTTCTTATGGTTAGAAGTTGGTCGATAGACTTAAAAATTTTTAGTGGACAGGTCTTTACGTAGTCTCGCATAAAATGAGTGCATGCGAATGACAGGCAAAAGTTCTTCGGTTCATCGCATTACTTTCGCGCTTACTTTTTAAATGATGCGCGTGGTAACTTCATTTTGCATCCGGAAAAAACTAAAATTGAAAAATTAACGTTGATGGATAGAAGTGAGGGACATTTTTCAATTTTGAGTAATTTTTACTGAGAAAAATGTGAAATTACATGGAGATGTACGAAATTGCGTTGTTGTTTCATAACAATTTACATATTTTGCAGAGTAAAAATGGCCCAACATTCAAGGTGCTCATTTCTTATGAATCATTTTTATGATAAAGTTTGTTCTCGACGATAAATTTGAAGGAAAAAACAAGGTAAATGATGCCATCAGTGCTTCCGATTATATAATTTCGATTCCATAATGGAAACTTGAGTTTCTACTTGGTTTCCTCTTTTGTCACGATAAAAATTTTACCGATTGAAGAACGAGGCACTTTGTCTTAAAATGAATTCCATTTTTCACGCAATTCGCATTCCAATATCTTTCGATATATGGTCGTGAATTTTCCTCACGTAACCGCGAAAGACATATATTCCTACTGGTAATATATCAAAGTTTACGGGATACAGATCGAGTTTAAAATAACAAGGAAGTTGGATAGAGCGAGCATAGAGTCGTGTTACTCATTTATTTTGCGTTTTATTTGCTTTGTGGTTTGGATCGTATTCGCAAGTTCATTCTCCGCAGTAGTACGACTCGAGATTTCGTCGGGCGATAGAGCGACAGTTATTTGTCGGGTAGTGTACGACGAGTACGGGATGTTACTGGCTTGACTACATCAAATTTGATTCCCTTGGTACTTTGGTCGCGAACCTCTCTGGCCGGAACTCGGGTCTCATCGTGGTTTCCCACGGGACGTTAGATTTCCTCCTCCTGACGTGCAAAAGACGGCCACATCCTACGATGTACCGAAATGTGCTGCGGTGTACACGTATAACTGTTGGTACGTGCGAAAATCTCGTACACCGAAAGTACCAAAGTTTTATAAGCTGTCGAGAATCACTGAGACAGATCGGGACATTTGCCTCATCCTGTAACGATAGAAAAACAAAAACAAATAAAAACATTTTATTCTATCATTTTGTTTCACGCAATAAAAAACATGTACTCACATACGCTCGATAAACCAACCTCGAGATTGAGCAACACAGATGTTCACATAAAGAAAGACAAACGGTGAGCAAGTCGGAGTGAAATAAAAAAGCGAGATCGCAAGCAAAAACAGCAGGAATAATAACCTCTTACAAATATTTCGAACTAATTTAAATGATAGAATAATTATGTTCCATTTCCTAATTCCGATAATGAATTTGTGTTTTTATACAAAAATAATTAAACTCGATTAATAATTATGGACTTTTATTTATTTTTATTATTGTTCTGTCCTTTCTCACCGCGATGCTGGCTTGAGAATATCGCGTAATTCTGTCTTTTACCTCGTTTCACACCCTTATCAATGTGGTGTCAGTCGAGTAATCTTAAAGTGCATTGGGCTTTCTGTGGGCGAAAGGAAACTACAGCAAATCCTGCCGATTCATTCGGTACCTGATTGATCCCTTCGGGAGCGATACCAGCACGCTCAAACAAAGGCAACTGAGACTTTTAGGCAACTTCCTCGACTGTGATGCAGTGAGTTAGTCGGTGCAAGGCTAGAGGGTCACCATCCCAATTGGTGAGAATCATCCACGGAAGGCCTCCAAAGCCAAACACAGACCGCTCATGCATCACAGAGAGGTGCGGACATGCATGGTTTTACGGAGGTGGGGTCGAAACTAGGAATTGCGGTAGAAAGACTTGGAAAAATTTACAAATTTTTATCCACGTTTTGCCGGGATTCAAGGCCGATATCCGCGGCGTCCAAGTCCGAGCCCTTATCCACTGGACCATCCGCTTCCCCAAATTTGATTAATATCGATGCAGTTGTCCCAATTTGTCACTCGATTTTCGTGACCCATTTATGACGTCTAGCAGCGTTCGAAACCCAATTTCACGATAAAAAAATGAACATACGTTATCAGCAATGGCACTGGTTGCACAGATGTGGAAATTGTAACTAACAAATAATTAAATTACAGTCCCGCTTCGGATTCATTGAGTGTGTAAAACATTTAAATTGTTATTTTTGAAATTATATCACATTCAGCATGGAAATTATTAAATGGTGTTTTGTTTGATATTCTACAAAACTTAATAAACACGCGTATCCTTTGTTATTTAGATTGAATAAATTATCGTTTGATTCACACCTGATTTGGTACTTTGTTATTAAAATAAAGTTGGTTCACTTAAAATATACAATTATTAATTATTGAAACGCTACTGGTGCGTGAGTTAGACTGGTACAAAGTGGTGCTCCAAATTTGTGTTTTGTTTCGAATGATATATTTCATTAAATTCCATGATGCGTATCTCCTGCCGCTTTGCTACTGGTTTGAGATTTCTGTTCATTTTGATTACAACTGATTGCAAAACATTGAAAACTTGTTCTAATTTTTCGATTTTTTTTTGTGTCAAGAATCAGCTCAACACGATGTGGTAAACTTGTAAGGATTACAGCCCCTTCAGCACGTGTATGCTTCATACTTCTTTTATATGAAACATTTTATTCGATCAATGCCAACACTAGGAAACTAAAAATTAGTTAACGATTAATTAGGAAAATAACAGTAAATTTTTCACTAGTAAATGAGAAGGAAATAGCCAATTGCCATTAACATCAATAAAGGCAATATAATTTGAGGAATTCCGTTTTGTCCCCATCTCTCCTCCAAAAGTTTATATTGGAAGGAAATGATAATTTATTGAGGAGATGAAAATGTTGGTGGGCATTGATAAAATGCAAAATCATGCTGTACCTTTTATCGCAATATCTTTTGCTAATTGCTTAATACGTCATAAAGATATTCAACAAGCTTTCTCTAGTAGTTTCTCCCATCACGAGTCGTTCCCAGTTATCCTTAGACGAGTTTCGAGATCTCTCGAGGAAGAACCAATTATTTCACACGATTTTACGCGCTGAGGGTCATAGCTACTTCGTACAAGCACCACCAGCACGAGAAGTACCGGACCGTTTATAACAAATAGCTAGCCGAACAAGCGTTTTCTCTTATTTCTCGAGCTCACGCTATTAACGCGACGCGGCCACAGCAGCCACCGAACACGCCAAGGCCGTGGGCATTAACTTTAAATCGTTACAACGGTTACCCCACACACTGGCTTTGCTCTCTCTCTCTCTCTCTCACTCCCTCTCTCTCTTACTCTTACTCTCACTCTTCATTCTTCTCTCGCTCTCTATATTTTTCTCCTTCATCGCTCTCCCTTGTAATTCTCTCGAGCACCCTTGAGACATTAGCATAAACGTTTTATGAAAAAAAATAGAAATCCCCTTTTCACCCTGTAGTCATTGTACGCTGTGAAAGCTTTTTTAACGTTAATTTTTTTTTAAGTCTTTTTTTATTCATTCTCTTCCTTTCATTTTTTTTGTGCGATGCCAAATAAATTATTATTCCACCAGGAAGGCACTCCGAGTCAAGCTTAATGGGAATGTCACACTAAATATAATATCTTTCCCATCGAGATTACTTCACTACCTGACTATTGCTTTATCCCATTTCGCAGACTCGAAGGATTGAATATATCTTTAAAAAAATATAGCCTGCTATCTGATTCGTAAATATATATATTCAGACGCAACGTAAATCTCTTGATAAGCAATTCCTCGAAGTTCAACGTTGTGTCTATAATAAATAGGAACATCTTCGGCCCCGTTTCTCCTTTCCAAGTTAACGAATACTTCGGGGTTGAACATTTCGCGAAATAGGATTCCCTCCTGCGCTAGTAGCTTAATTCCTATTCATTCATTTTCTGCACCTCCTCCTTCTTCCCTCCTTGTCCGTAGCTCTCTCGTATAATTAGTATAAGCTGTTGCGTACACAAGTAATGCAAACACGAAATAATTTATATTTGACAAGTATTCCCTCTGACTTTTCCGTATAACAAGGCATTTTCTTTCACGGACAAACTTTTTTGTTCAACAAAAGTACGAGATTTCTGGATGCTGCAATTTATTGCAAACACATTTTGCTGTACGGGTTGAATTAATCTTTTTCCTTTTCAAGATACTTGCGTAATGAGACACTTTGTTTTCAGAGTTATTCTCTTAAGAAGGTAACAATCATCATTCTTCATGGTCTCCTCAAAAAACTAACTTTTTGGGATAATTGCAGTAGCTCGCAAAATAAAAAATACGTCTTCATAACAAAACAAAAATGATAATAATTGTACCATGAAATTATATTTTGTTTCTCGTTGGAAAATCCATTTGAGTTATGACGAAAAATTCTTGAATCTTGTCTATGACAGCTGTATATATAATCCCTGAAAATGAATGGATACCGCGACTATGTGGGGATATTCCTTATTGTACAATTTGTTTGAAAAAGTTAAGAGGAAAAAAAAGTGAAGCAAAATAGTTTTCTCCACATATATCGTTTGGGTAAAAATTATCATAAAAACGAATGCACAAAACGTTTTTGGCAGTGCAACGATGTGCTGCTCTTTGTTCCAAACATACGTGAAATAATTTGCAGGTGAAAAAAAAACAATGCAACCGCTCGTACCCCGAAGAGTTCACCATAGTTTACCCTTTCATCTCGCTTTAGTTAAACTTTTACTTCCACCTAATGTAACTTCGGGGTTTTCTCGTCCTTCTGCACATCCTTACACATTACATCGTGTGCCCGTACATTGAATTTCACTTGCGAACCATTTTAAGTTTCACCAAGCTTTTCTCCAAAGTTTTACCGCGAGAGCCACACCGATCCCTGTACTTCTCGGTACATCAAATATTTCTATATACGTATACATGCATATTTTGTCTCTACTGTATAAATATATACATGTACGATATGTCTTCATACATGAATATGCACACCTCAGTGTATATAAATTTTTGGTGGTATAGACATACACCCCTGCATGTGTCAGCTGCCTTGCTATCTCCATAATGAATACGAGTATTAACGCGTGATATATTGAAACGTTACGGTCTCTCGACGTTGAATTTTTTAAGTACTTTTTTTGTTCTGCTCATATTACTACAAAGATATTAAGTAAGCTCACAAAATTTCAGTATAATGGAATAAATCTCGATGATTTTTTTTCTCTTTTTCACAAAAGTACTGGTATCGGATAATATTCCCCAATAAGTGCTATGGACCGAAGAGGAAGACGAACAAAGTGAAGCATTGTGTAGCTCCAACGTAGTTACCGTTTTGCAACTTTGCTATAAGCGAATGGTGATTACGCTGTAACTGCAATTTTATTGTTAACCTCCGTATAATGTAACTTTACTGCAATCAATGCTATTCTGCAACTGTAAAGAGTGGTGAAGCAATTGCTGCAGAACTAAGTCTCAGAACACGAAAACAATCGTCCATCGTGCTCAATGCAATTCATTTCACTTTCTCGAATCGGAAACCCTCTTTATTCATTTGTAGCACAGATCTTTGTTCACTTTTTTTGTACGAAGCAACAGCTTTATAGTTATAAATACAAATATGTGTTCATATTGCTGTTTTATGAAAATTATTATATAAAGAATCCCTGCGGGAACATGAGTGTATAATGCTCTGCTCTTTATGCATTACACGTTCTCAAGGGATTTTTTGGAATTCCACCACAGTACGAACGACGCAGATTAAATAGCCCGCTCTCTACATTCCAGTGCTTCTGTATTAAAAAAATCATCGCCGTGAGATATGAACAAATATAAGAAATTAGGTATAGTGTATAAAAGTCTTTTGGCCCGAAAGTGGAAATTTCGTGATATCGCATAAGGTGCAGAGTCAAGGTGAAATTGATTTTTGAAAGCACTGCTTAATATCGCTCGTCCAGGAGTTTTCAGGCTCTTTGGAATTTCGTGGAGTATGGGTAAAGAGCAGGTGTCGCGGGAACTGCTGACGTAACACGAGTTAGTTTCGTCTGTTTATTTATTTATTTTATTTTCATTTATATGCGGCCACTTTTCTCCTACTTCACACGACCTTCGAAATTTAAAAGACGGATGAGCACGTGAGAAAAAAGAATCAGGAGAATAGTAGGGCGTCGAGTATTCGCCTCCTCAAAAGATTTCCTTCCACGGAGAAACTCACCCCTTTTCTCGAGTCTACAAAATTCTTACATGGAAATGAATATCCCGTTGCGCTCTACTTGCTAGTCGCATACATAGGGAAACACACACGTACATACGTTTATATACTTTCAGAGATATACATAATAGTCGCGAGGTTCGGGATAGGAAATAAAAAGAAAAGGGAGACATTCGTCGTCGCTAGATTCCATCCTTTCGAAGGCAGAGTCTTAACCCCTAAAGCTCGGGCACGTGCACCAAATCCTTAAACTTGAATAAAAATCTGTCTTTTTTTCCAGCCGCGTGTGTATACGGATCAGTTGTATAAACATTATCTCTTTTCACATGAATACCTCATATGAATGTATATGAGATCCTCCATCCTACTTCAGTTACCCAACTTTTCCAAGTCGTTGAAATTTTTTTTGCATAAATCAGATCGAACGAATATTTGGCTGCGCAACCGACGCATCAATTTACATGACATCTCGTGTGCTTCTGTTTACGACACTGAGTGTTATGCGTTTTTTATGTTTCAGAGCGCTACTTTTTTTATGGTCTTTCGGGAAAACAAACTTTTACGTTTTTAACGTACGAGGATGGTGATTTGCAGCCTTCTTTCTTGCCGAATTATTTTTTACACGGCTTCCCAGAGGAAAATTAAAAAAATAGGCTAATTCTCTTCTAAAGAAATATTCATATTTCAGCCTCGTCGTTTTTCACAATACCGAGTTCGATAATATTTGATTTTTTAATGTTGCAGAAAGTTGTTGAGTAAATGATAGTTTTCTCAGTAATGAACTTTTAGACGAGTCCGTCAGAGTAATACACTCACGATAATATTCCTTTAGTAACGAGCTTTGACGTTGTGCAGAGCACTACGTTGAAGGTTGTTCAGTGGAAATGATAATCTTTCTTTTTTATTATTAACATTGAGCTGCCGAGTTGGTACTTTGTTGTTATGTTGGATGGTTGTTCGTGTTCATTTTTATTTTTCGAAGTTGAGGCTTCACCACAAACTAAACGTACATGATCAAGTGCATGCAAATTAGATGCTTTTCGTAAATCATGGCAGTAATACATCAACAAGGGAAAACAGCTCATGAGATTCTCTATCAACATATTGAATGCTAACGAATCAAAAAGGCACGATTTCCATAATTTAACATGTAAAGTACAAGAGGTTACGCCATTTTGTTTGCTAACGGTTATTATACGTGTATATAACTCGCTCCAAAGCTCCTTAATATAATAAGTTAAGTTCATAAACCCTTCTCATCATCACAACATCTATAGAGTGTTGAGTGCTGGCATCCTTTGATGTGAAAGTTTACTTTCACATAATTTCATCCTCCAAAATTCATGCGTCTCTACTCGCTGAACCGAACTTCAGTTTCGTATGCATCGAGCTATGTCATGGCTACCGGTCAGGGCATTTTCTCGTATTTTTCTAAACTAAACATTTCTTAATTGTCCCACTTTTCATAGAAATATTAGGTCGTCACCACGCAAACATGAGAAACAAAAACCTGATAATTATAAAAAATTCTCTAAAAAATGAGCCCCATTATCAAAACGCAATTAATCCAATCATTTTAGTATTCATCGGAAGCAAATCTTCTTTAAATTTCATTTCATTTAATTGTGACAAAATTGACCTTGTTTATCCATGTTGACTAATGCTACACCTGTATATAGCACGAATAAATGTCTCTGGATTTCCGAGTTTCCTAATTAAAACAAAAATGTAACAGCATCATAACAAAAAGCATATACTAAAAAAATATGACAAAGTTTCGAATTAATGTTTTGCATGTATACTGATGAGTGCATAAAGTTGATAATAAAATTCTTGAAGCCCCCTTCGCTTGTGTTTTAAACTCACTGACGTTAATGCAATTCGTCGGGTCGTACTCGTAATTAGAGCGCATCGTAATTCTAGCAAGCGCGAAGTAAATATTCCTCGCGAATATTCTATATGCGGAAGGTAAATAAATACCTGTAATAAGAATCGCCATGACGTCCCTCAACATGCAGCTTTCATTGAATTCTGTGATTATATATCAACGAGCAACTAAACGTGACAATTTGTGTTGATTCGAAAATAATAAAAAATACAAATCAAATTGAGAAATAAATCAGGTTGAATTACATTGATTTTCAATGAATATAATGGAAACCAAAGCCCAGCTTATTCTCGTTTCCAAATATTTTACACGTCAATTAGTAACACTCGAAGAGACTCGGAGCTGACATTCTTATAGGACTTTCATTCATCCTATATGTACAATGAACGAATGGTCTTTTGCTTCACCCTCTCATTCATCATCGTGTCGGTTTTAGCCTCAGGAAAAGTCCAATATCCGAGCGGACGTTTTGCTCCCAGTTAAACTGTGGAAGCAATTTTTTATTCTCTCCCCCAAGTGCATGCAGGCGTTAAACCCTTGAATGGAAATGGAAGGATCGTTTATAATAGTCCCCCTCATTATACATGTTTGATGCTCTGAGAACCTATATGGAATTCTTGATATAGCATCCAAGATTACCTTTTCAAAGGGCTTTACGAAGAGACATCTCTATTTATCATGGCTATAGACTATATAGAATATATGCTTTGCTCAAGTCGGACTGATCACTGCTATTTCAAGGACAATGTGTCAGCGTTTTTTAGTATAAATAGATATTTATAACAAAACGTAGACGCAAAAGAATTGAACTGAAACAGTAGTCCAATTAGCAACTGTTGCAATGACGATTTCTGGCAATTGTTGAAATATGTAAACAATGAACTTACATTAAAAATGCTTTCCAAATAATGTCCAAATTTAGTTGATTCAACAAGTTTATTCTGTGTCGTTCGTCAATCAAATCGGTCAAAGACGAGTTTTAATACATGAGCATCGGCATGTGGTATTCGATAATCTTCTGCATTCATTAATCAAGCGACCACCGATCTTCATTTTCTTCATCACTAAATGGTATTTGATAAGTTTCTGCATTTATTAATTAAGCGACCACCGATATTCATTTTCTTCATTACTGGAATCAAATATGCAGCATTGAGAATTTTGATTTATCTTCCCATCACCAATGGTTTCTTAGAACCAAGCACATAATCGCTATTCCAACGAGATCGGTTTCTACTGAAAGGATGCAATTGGTGCTGTAACATTCCTCGAAGTTCTACGTTAATGAGAAAAATTTTCAATGCTTGGTGACCTCGAAAACTTTTTTAATCGACGTTTCCTTTGCCGCGCTCTAGACATCGGTATAATGAGCGACCAACATAGCGTTGGCAATTTTTTTTCACAATAACACTAGCGTAAAAAATGAATGTAGTTCTGACTCGAAACACACGATTGGCCTAAATCGAATTATCTAAACTCAATTTGCGCCTACTCTCCCGTTTGTGGGGTAGACTTGGTTCTACGAATACTTTATTCATGAGTTAACCGTTCCCGCTTTGTTTCATTTTTCCCCTTCATCGTGAATTATACATTTTACGCGGAAAGTGCTTCCTACAAAATACAACAGTGTTTTAGCCACACAAATTTTCCGAAGCTTTCTATTTTGTGCATTGGCATCGGTATGAAAAAAGTAGTAAACAATATTCATCTCCGGCATAGATCAAGTTTTGAGCCTTTTTTTCCACAAATCCTTTGTTTTATTTGTCCTGGTACAATTTAGAATCAAGGAAAGTCCGATCGAAGAACAGGAGACTCTTCCCATTTCATGAATAACAATAACATCGAGTAATCCTTGGAACGGCACTAATCTCCTGTGGGTACAACACCAAGAGAATATAATACGGTTCCGTAGCTCCTCTAAGTCCGTACTTTTTTTTTCCAATGAACCTCATGCATTACAATTAGACTCTGAACGCCTCTTAAGCACGATATCTTGATTTTTTTTACAAAACGTCGTTAGGGAACCCATGTGAAATCCGCGGATAAAGATCTTTAGGGCTAACGAAGTATATACGCAATTTGTTATCAGTCTGTGTGGAGAAAAGACGAGCCAATCAGGACATTCCTTCGGAAAGAATTTTGAAACTGAATTTTCATACAATATCTGACGAACAGAAAAATACAACGAACAGCTGTAATCTTACGTGAAAAACTTTCGGTATTCATTTTCAACTAATTATTATTCTAAACTGATTCTCGATTCATTCCAAACGTAAATTTAGAACAAAATCCCATTGGTTTTCAAAAAAACAGACTGACATTAATAGTTGCAAGTTCGGTCTGTGGCTCTGGTGACTTTCCAAGGTAAGCAGCCTCGTGTAAAGCCAGCTGTAGTCGGTTTAGAGACACCTTAGTCAAGTAGCGGCTTGGGCATCAATCGTTGAACAGGAGGCAATTTTTCGGAGTTTCTGATGGTGCAAATGAAACTCAATAAAAGTATAGCCACCTGTAGCTAACGGGTCATCTATAGTTTTCTTCGGCTCTTGAGAAATTGTGGTAGAGGAATGTATTGGAATAGAATGCTGTGTGCAAAACTCTTCGTAGCTCACAGGAAATTTGCCACCAAACCGAACACAATGAAAAATGAAACACCATGGGTCGTCTATTCTCTTTATGATGAAAATTGCATTAAACATTCCCGCAAATGAAAGATAGGTCTGTGTTTCACGATGGAAATTTTACGTGAAATACCACATACGGTGTCTAAATATATGTATGCACTGTAAACCGTAACCCCAACGAGCCTTTTACCAGAACTCGAAGACAAAGTATTGTTGGAGGCTTCCTTAATTGGTGGTTTTGTTATGAAGCTGACTGAGAAATGATGGAAATTTTAATCGTGGTCGTTGTCGCAAGTCATAGCGTGCCCTATATATTTCCGGTGCACGTTTCCGCGTGTAATGCGAAACATTGTATTATGTCATTTGTTTTTTTTTTTAAATGACCGTCATTACATTTTTATAAATGTCGCTACGTTGGTTACCACTTGAGTCAAAATAATTGTTATGGTTTGTGTTATAATCCGTGCAAGACGAAAACAGTCCTCATTCTATACAAAAATATTTTTCCTTCCTGATTCTACTACCATTGCTCACAACACTGCTTCGGGTTATGAAAGTGTTTGGTTTTTTTTTCCGCAGAACGTCCGGAACTTTAATCGCCAACCGGGATTGTAATATTTTGGCAATAATTCCTATGCGTTCCAAAACAAACAATAAATACGAGTACAAAATAATTGCAGGAACAACTCAAAAATTCGTGAAATTTATGTTATTCCGAAAATCGTCTCTGCATGAAAACTTGATGAATTTATATGAAACGAGCAATCTCATTATTTTTAGGGGCCGATAATAATCAAGCTTTTCATTGTAACTAGTAAAATGTTCTCGTAATTTTGTAATATGTTAGTTTTTCCACGGGGCACTTGAAATCGTCAAAACTTGTTTAAAACTGGCTTAAATAGAAAGGATTCGACTTCGTTCTTTTTCCCTAAAAAATTGAAGAGTAAGGCTGACTTTCACGAATTTTTTGAATGCCCGAAACACGTGACGAAACTGTCTAAAATCCCCGGTGTGCTGACGTATCAGGTTTTAGAAATACGTTCGCTGTGCTGAGGGTTTACTTAAAAAAAAAAAAAAAAAAATGCTGTGCCCAGATTGCACGAGAGGAAACTAGATTGCGACAGATTTAGAAAAACTCTTCATAAATTTGAGAGATTCAATTACCCGATTTTATTTACCGATACATTTTTATTCAAATGCGTCGTTAAAAGTTATGGGAAAAACTTTGCACTGCGAGAGCAGGCGGTGAAAAAAGTATGGAAGTTCCTTACAGTTACTCTGCAGAAGACTTTCCATATATCTTTCGTAAATTATGTATGTATAGAAGCGTAGCAACGCCTTTGCAGATGTATGTGTATCGATATATACATTCATACACGATAGAAGTTGCGATGAAATGTTGCGCCTCACGTCGTCAAGTTTTCTCTCGGAGAACATTTTTCCTCTCGTCCTTTCATTTCTCTACTTCCGCACTCGGGCATCTGCTCAGCGTCCTATCAACCTGGCATTCTTCGTAAACTGGTTTAAGACTTGGATACAAATTGTCACGTATCGTAAATTGAATCTGAAACCACAAACTTCAAAATTTTTTCAAACTTTTTAACAAATAAAATGTACGAATATTTGCTCAATGCAGCGAACCTGACACAATTACTACATCTCAGCTTTACAAACGCATGAACACTTGCAAAATAATACAAACAATGTATTGACGTCAGTGTGATGCATTCCTTTTCTACTTTTATTCCTGGTTCACTGGGCCCCGCGCTCCGTTTGATTTGTCCCTGCTCGCTGTAGTTCTCTCTGCCGACCGCCTCACACGAGGAAAAGTATGTGAAAACACTTGTGTCTCGACGTTTATGGAATAAATAGTCATTATAATTGTGATTTATTTCGTTGTGTCGTTCCATTAATATTATTTATATTAATAAGAATTAATAAAATATTATTAGTTAATATTAGTAATAAATAATCAATACTAAAAATATTAGTAATATTAATTAATATTATTAATAATTAATCAATATTACTAATTAATTTGATTAATTATTGGAATAAATGGTGCGTATAATTCTCAATTATTTTGTAGCCTTCTACTTTTCTTACCTCTATTATTTATTATCGAGGTAGAGCTATACCTCTATTCAAGCTATCGATGAATTTAATTTAATTGAGAAGATTTTGTGAGAAATTTTTGTGTGAACAACGCATATCTATAATGACGGATAACATTATATTCCAAAAATTGTTTCCGTTCACATTATTATCCAACACTCTCGTATTATACTCTGTGCTTCAACCCTTCCGTGTATATCGCACTTTCACGTCTGGTGAATTTCCTGCCCAACTACCTTCTTCCTTGCTCGTGCATGACTGCCTTGGATCATGAATAGTACCAGAATTTGGAGAATCCCACCCAGAATTTCTCGGGTTTATACATTCGAGTATGAACTACCCTTTGTGTCTCGAGTCTCTAGTTGCACCAAATTGTGCGTTCAACGGATGCAACCTTCTCATACCTCTACGATTGTATGAGGAGAGATTCATACGGGATACTTGAACATCCATAGATATGAGATGAAAAGAATTGAATATTATTCCGCTATTTGTCACATAACTTTTAAATGCCAGAAGAAGAAATGATTTTTTTCAATATTTCGTAAGGGTGTTTAGCAAATGTCATATTATCTTGAACATTTTTTTTTAATACAGTGAATTAAATATTTACATGCAAAAATAATTTTCCAATGTTCGCGGATTTGGTCGAACCTGCGGATGTAAATATTTCGATGTTGATAAAGTGTCATGTGTTTGAAATGTGCCCAAGAGCAGAGTTCAGGAATAAACGTTAAAATACTGGTTCGCGTGAATGCAAGCGATGTTTCTTCTTATTCGTGCACAAGCCCTTTGTTATTCTCGGCTAATTCGAAAATCGATGAGCACCGTATGACCCTTTCAATTCATACTGTTGTATACAGACGAGCCTCTTGAGAGCTATATCCGTTCGATTCCGTACACGTTTCCCTATGGGGCTTAATAAGACAAAGCAGGAATTTACAAATGGCTTTCCTCGCGAAATATTCCAAGGTTCTTCTATTCTTCCTCAAGAAATTAACTCGCCTTTACCATTTTTGTACTCTCTCAAAAGGCTCTTTCTTCTTTTTTCTCTCGCTCTCTCTCTTTCTCTTTCTTCGTCATTCTTGGGTCGTTTCAGAAGCAACGATTATCACAACCCCCTAATCGCGTAAAACGTTCGCTATACCTACTAATCGCCCAGCTCTAATCACCCTTATCAGGGATTAGTAAGGGTGATTATCCTTATCAGAGCTTATTAAGTACTTTAAGAGACAATTTACCTCTTAGACGTATACTCGACGGTAAAAGGACTGCGTGTCTGAGCTTCACTGGAGTGACACCATCGATGGTTATATATATATTCACGCTGCTCCCTTTAAAAATATTTTTGAAATATCAATCGTTACAAAATTATTATCAAAACTGTTTTGAATACCCATAAAACCAGAAAAAAAAGTATTCTCAAAGGTTTACTATTTTTTAATCAGTATGCAAATTAAAGGAAATTCTTAGTATAAATATTTCAAAATCTAGACGTTTATAAACATGTTGGTAAATTTTGCAATGGTCGTAAAATTCGAATAATTTCTAGAGCCTTCCTTTCGTGAGAAATAATTCGATCGGCTGCGTGAGGCTCACAAACTTTCATTTTTTTGACCTTTTCCAATGAATAGTTTTCAAATTAACCTTCACAAATCATTCTTCACGATATTTCTTAGCGGAGTATGGAAGCTTTGTTTTTAATCACTCTACATTCTTTGAACGTTAATTTTTAAATGACGGTGATTTTCTTAATGTAAATTTAAAAAAAGGCCTCTCTACAGTTTTCCAGAACTTTTTCTGCTCTTCTTAGATCCGTGCACAAGTAAAAAGGGTCTTTCTTTCGTACGTACGCATGTAAAAAGTTACTCTAATTTATTTTGTTGTTTTTACATTTTTTGTATTATTCTCATTGTCGATCACGTGTGTGCAAATCAAAAAAATGATTTATGCCACAATAAATCTGCCTGCGCAGGAGCTATGAATAAGCCAAAGACACAAGGGACCGCTGCCCGTTGCATTAAATTCGTTTACCGAGCATTACCGACGCACACTAAACAAGTATTTTGGATTAACGCGATCAGCTTTACGGAGCTTTGGATATTTTGTGGTCGCTGACGATGGTCAAAGCGTTTAAAATATTTAAGCTTTTGTTTGCCACATAAATGTATAATTTACGTGTACACGAAGGAAATTTTAAATGTTATCGACCACACATATTTATAGTGTTTCTCGAATCGAGGTTTTCACGAACTTTAAAACAAACGCCACCCGAAGCATTCTCATCACATAGTAAAATATTCGTACTAAAAGTGGCCTGTAAATTTCGGTTGAAAAGCGTACTTCTGCAGCCTTTATTTGCCCGGTGATCAAATAGCGTGGTTTATTTTATCCGAATGGCGGTTTATTTTCATTCGAAAATAAATGTTGAATTTTGATGAACAATAAAAAAGATTCCAAAACGAATTCTATCGTATCGACGTGAATATTTTAATAAGGGAAAATTTAGAACGGCTTCTTTAAAAATAAAAATTATATTTTGCGATTTTAATCACTCATCCCCTAGCTGAACCTCACAAATTTTAATCTCTTAACTTCGCCCTTCCTGAAAATGCCTCCCTTTTAAATTCTTTCCCGAGAATACTGCCATTAAAGTACATCATAGAATATATCATAAAAATAAGAAAATCGATGCTACTGCACGCTCTACTGTGTGGTTAAAAGGCAAGTCAAGTTTCTACTTAAAAACGTATAATTTAGCTCTTCAATGGTTTCTCATCAACACGTACATTTCATCGTATAGCTGCATGCGTTTACGAGTTATCAAAGTTGAATTGCAGGTTGGCACAAACGTCGAATTAGGGTGGTTTGCATGGTAAGCTTTCTCTCACTGTGACTCTCCTTCAGTATCCAAATTCGTGGTCTCTGTATATAATCACGTACTGTTTTACAGCCTCCGTCAAGCAGGAGTGTGTATAGAGATGGAGTAACAACAAGGGTCGCGTTTCTCTATCTGTACCTACGAACCACAGAGAATCACCACCTCGAGTCTCCTTTTCTCCTCTCATCTGTTTTCACTGTGTTTGCACAAATCTCTGAGAAACCCCAACAGAGTACTTCAGCTGCCTTGTCCTTTCGTCTCCTGCTACAGGGACGAGCAGCTGGAGAGTAGTGTTCGTTGTGTATGTAAAAGTACACAATGTTATTGGATTAATGTTAATTCACAAATGCAGCGAATACATGGGAACGTCCAAAGTTGAACGGACGAAGGGCTTATCTAATATCCATACATTCGTCATTTTGATAGATCCAAAATGTTCACAGCGTTTGGTCACCTATACCTATTTATTCACATCGCATTTATTGATGCCTCCGAAATATGGTCGAGCATATTTATGTATGCCGTAGCCCTATAATGTATGTACACATAGATCATTCATGGCATTCCATGCTCGTGCTTGTGGTTTCATCCCACTCAGCGAGCCATAACGAATTATCAGAGGCATGGACTGTCCTGTCGTTGCTTCTGTTCATTCTCCCTCATCATGCGTAGATTTCGATGGTCGATCATCAGTAAAGCGTTTCATTTTGTCAGCAGTTCGTTCACGCTCATATTTCTCTCCGGATACGTTAAAACCAACTTTGGGTTTATAATAATAAATTTTAGTATGAAATCAATGATATGTTTAATAATAAATCCAATATAAATCGAGAGAAAATCTGATTATACCTTGATTGCAAAATTTCAACGTGAATTCATTTTTTTTCGTTCTTTTATTCGTACGAATTTTATCATGTGATTTTCTGTGGACAAAGGTAATGGATTTTTCGTGATAGCGAAGCTGTGACCTACTCAGTTCGTAATAATGAATTTTAATATGAAATCAATGATATATTTAATATAAAATCTGATATATATTCCGATAAAATTTAATTAAAACTTAATTTCAAAATTTAAACGTTCATTTGATTTTTTATTCGTTGTTTTATTTGTACGAATTTTAACGTGTGATTTCGTATGCACAAAGGTAATGAAAGTTTCGTAATTGCAGAGCTATGACCTACTGAGTTATAAAAACAGAGGAGATCGATTTTCCTTTGAATAACAACATTTTGATTTTTGTTATAAGCGTGTTTTTCGCTAGCGAATTGGAATTTAAAACTTGCTCATATGAAGCAATTTTCCATCAAATATTAATTATATTTTTCCAAGAATGAACAATTTGCCATTGTAACTTGAAATTACGATGAAACAGAGTAAACTCCATTGTTGGAAAGAATACGGAGAAAAAAAAAATTGTTCATTAAACAAAATCCCATTGAGTTTAGGTTGAAAAATGGCGGATCCAACTCTTCCTTTGGTTGGTTCAACACAATCGACAAAATGCGACAAAAGCGGTTGGATCCACGATATTTTTCGGTAGACTAAATGGGATTTTGTCAAACGATCCAATTTTTTTTTTCAGTTTTTTAAATCTAAAGCATAAATTATAACGAATTTAAAAGCCCCGTATGTTAAATTGTCTCGCTCCCGACACCTTTGCTCGTTATTTTGATACGGCATTATATAGTGCGCTCACAAATTCTACGATCTCTGAGACAATAAATGAGCGTCTTTGTTCAGGAATACGAGCATACTAAAGTTCCATCTATATATATACATATATAAGCGGGTCTTTCGATTATGGAGTATGCTCCAAACGTGCTGAAGCGTCGAAAATTACTTTGTTCAATTTCGTGAAAATGTACTCGTGCGAAAGTCCGCTAGAGAACTGCTTTACTCGACCGAAACTACTACATTTCGTATCTGTATTATCTACTCGTATCGCCTTCCGAATATGGATGTATGTGGTAAATGTATATACACACGTGGTATATATTCGTGTATGTATCCACGTATGTCCACTTTCTTTTTATCGCGATACTCTCTCTATCCCCTATTTGTCCGCATGCTCCTCGTCTGAAAATTTATTTGTAATGGACATTTTATCTTCTCCACTCACGCTCTCTAGTCGACTTCTTTTGTCGGAAATATCTTTCGTACAGTTTGCCTTGAGAAAGAATCTTGCTTTCTGTCTATGCGTGGCCATGGCCTCGTTTGTATGAGTCAACTTGATCTTTTTGAGAAACTGCAAGTGTCGATTGCACGGCACAATGCCGCAAAAGATTTTCGATAGGAATTTTTTGTCGCGAAATTGAGTATAAAAGGTCTCTCAATATATCCATTATTTACCATGCCGAAAACGTCCCTGAAATATTTTCACTACCTATTCAATATTTGATCAGAGATATAGAGCCACAGTTCCAAAAGGGATCATTAAATACTGCACGGTACTGAAGAATTCGCGGTTTCGAGCTTTTACGAGGGTAAACAAAAGAAATATATACGACATCGTTCCCTTTTTTCATTGATCCAGTTGATAATGTGATCTAAATGTTTTACGATTACGTAGAAAATACTTAATCACTATGGTATTAATTATTTTTCATTTCATTAAAAACTACGGTTTCTGATGCACTGCTGCATGGGCATGGGTCGTCCAACTATAACTTATAGCGATGATGTACAATAATAAACGTGACCAGAGCAAACAACAAGTAAACTGGAAATTGCTTTCGATACCCAGTGGATATGCCTCCAGACTCACTCCACACGAACAACGACAGTGTTAACAGAAACGATCGATAATTATTAATACAAAATGAAATTAGAAGCCAAACTTTCATAAACGTTGCCAACGTTAAATGAAGAGTGACAGGCAGATATTCTCTGCAAAGCTGTCACCGGAAGGCAATATGTTTTTACCTTCAAAAATGTATAACGTAGTCATGGAGTTTCGAAATAGACGGTTGTGCATGTTAGTGAAATATTCGCAGGAGCTAATTACGAGCAGGTTTTCCAATTATCGTTTCCACAGAAGCTGAGGTTTCATGAGATATGTCGCATGGTCTGGCTTATCAGGTGTTTGGGGTCTTGCTCGATCGGAATAGTTGTATGTTCATGAATAAGATACGTGTGAGCGGATTAAGCTTTACATAATTGATTAGTGATTTTCAATCACCAAGAAATCAGATTACGAAGGTGTACTCCAGGCAAAAGCGAGTTAGCTAAAAAAGCTTCGTTTCTATTCGTAACAGGATCTCTTGGAAAGACCTTCGGCCAAGTGTTTTTTTTCGGCTGGTAGAGCACTCGGTACTCCATTTAGGATTAAATAGCGAAAGGGTGGGTGCAGGTGATGGAAAAAATAGTAGCTGGGATATTTTTCATCGATATGAATGGAAAGGAAAAAAATATATTCATCGACGCTCAAGGTTGTGCATATAACCAAAATCACGATTTAATTTATTCGGATTTCTATCAAGAGTTTTGGCACTGAATAGTCTGATGCCATTTTTTTCTTTTTTTCCTGACGCTCTTCCCGTTTCCAAACGAATTCAATTCTCTCGTTCGTTGCCACGTTGTTGTGCTGGTTATTTTTGATTCCTTTTTTCTGTTTTTTTTTTTTTTTTTTTTTTTTTTCATTCTCAACTGAAATGGAATGGAGGATCGATTCCATTCAATGCAAAAACGGCTTTCACGCTGGATAGAAGGCGATGAGAGGGAGATATATAACGGAATCGATGAGTTTAAAGAAAGCGAGAATTTCAAGTGAGTTCCGATCGTGAATCGAGGAAACAAATGGCTACAAGTCGCCATCACACGACTATAAAATAATGTCGATATATTCACATAGAGATAACGTTTATACGAGAATGTACATGTGTTAATATTATAGCCATGCGAGCGTCGTTCATTCCCGAGAAATGATAATAGTGCAGATACATCCCATGCTCGTGGCAGGACAATTATCCAGAGGATTAAGTACTGTCTGTGCAGTTCTTATTTATATATGGAGCAAACGTTTTTAAATGTACATTTTTCCTTGCAGAATCCTCCGTTAATATTTTCCCAAGCCTCATGAATTATACCATCCGACTCAACATGCGAACAAGAGTTCTTTATTTCGAAAATGATAGAAATGTCTGTGACGTGGAGGACCCACAAGATAAAATAAGAACAAATGGATAAAAGATATTTCTTCTATGAATTTCCAAAGGCACGAGCAAATACAATCAGAAATTGGCGATCTGAATATTTTTAAAGATTCTTTTCCACACCAGAATGAACTTTTTTTTAATTTGAAGTACTTCCATATTTGACGAGCCATTATTCTGCGAATTACAATCATCAATAAATTAGACTCTTATTGCAGCTGATTGATGAAGTATTCGAATCACTTATATTTTTTTTTTCAAATCAGCTACAAATTCGAGCTTAACTTTTTCTGGTGTTTAGCATCATACAAAGTTAACCTCGCCATATATACTGAATGTAATCTACCGTCAGTTAGGAGTTAAAATCATGAGGTATAATTGAATTTTCATAACTCCTGCATGAGAGAAGTGTGTTACAGGTTATTTCCGTAAGGCCTGCGGGCATTAAATATCCGAGTTTATACTGATAACGAGGTAAAAAGAAGACGTAACCTATTTTTCACTACATCATTTTGGATATATCGTAAGAGTTACGCTCTGTTGACCTCGTTTTCGATTGAGAGAACTCGGGGAAAACTCCATCAGAGCCTCAGGTCTGATAAAATCCTCTCGATAGAATTGAAAGTTGCGGTGACAAGTCCGGAGATCCTTCGAGTAATTAGAGACGGCCACCACGTCGAACCGTCCAACTCTGAAGCTTTAACGAGTATCGAGCGTGGAAAAAGGTAATAAAAAGAAAATTGACGGTCAGAAATGGATTTTCGCTCTGACGCCGCCGTACCGAAGCGCTTTGTGACGCACATACTATATATTCGTAAACATGCAGGACGAGCCCAGTAGATATTTGCGTTCGCCCGTTTACCCGAGTTAAACTAGCCCGCGACTATATGCCATGGCACTCGCGCGGAAAGTCTACTATCGAAGGAAAGAATATTCGGCATGTACGAATGAAACGAGAGTGCTCGAGAGCAATGATGTAATGAAAGAGACTTTTATTTCTTTTACATTTTCATAAAAAACTATTTTTATGAATAGAACTTATAATCTGGTGCAGTCCCGACCATCATTTCTCAAGTTTAAATATTATTTTACTAACTATTGCAGGGATCTGGTCTCTCTCGGAGCCACGCAATATTCAGAGAGATTCGTTAAAAATGGTCGACCAATTATCACTACCGAATCGGGATGAAATATTCATGCTTGCGGAGAAATAATGTGCATTGAAAATTTCATTCTTGGGCAAATGTTTATTCGTTCGATCCACCGGTCATTCGAAACAACTGTATTTTCATTGCCAGCCAAATGGACATGTTTTTTTTTCTTTTAAAACAAGTGGACGTCCCTTCAACTCCCAGACTCCCAGTAATTTTACCGTCAATTTATTTTTATGTCACACACTTTTCGTTCTTCAATTCGATGATCATGGAAACGTAGCTTTTCTTTTCTCATTTGAATTCTCCTTTCCAGTTTACTCATTTATCACAATATACACGAATGACACAAATGACACAAAAGCAATGAGATAAGAGCAGCGAGGATTGTTCAACGTGAAACATTGGTGCAAAAAGTTTATTGTATGAAACATCAGCAAAAAATTGATAGCTACATATGAATCAATTTGATAGACTTTAAATGGGTTTTCCGAATGTATAGCATAAAACAGAATCTGATATTTATGTCATTGTTCTAGGGGAAGTGCGATATGAACTGTTGCATAATGTAACAAGAGGTAATAAAACTGGCGCAGGAAAAAGCTTGTAAGGGATGAATTCGAGCGGTGAATCAGGCGGTACGATGGTCGACGATTACGACGGTGGAGGGAGTGGTGGTGGGGACGGTGGTTGCAGCACGGTCGAGATCGAGACTGGCTCGACATTGCCAGCCTGGGAAGCAATAGCGGCCTCACTGACATTGGGTTTTCTCGTGATAGCGACCGTACTTGGCAACGCATTAGTGATACTGAGCGTATTTACGTATCGTCCGCTTCGAATAGTTCAAAACTTTTTCATCGTCTCATTGGCAGTTGCCGATTTAGCTGTGGCGATACTGGTGATGCCGTTCAATCTGGTTTACCTGCTCCTCGGCAAGTGGATATTCGGTATACATTTTTGCAAGTTGTGGCTGACGTGCGACGTGCTGTGTTGTACAGCGAGTATATTGAATTTGTGCGCGATCGCGCTCGATCGTTATTGGGCAATAACGGACCCGATAAATTACGCGCAAAAGCGAACTTTGAAGCGTGTGCTTGGTACGATAGGCGGTGTTTGGCTGTTGTCAGGTGCAATAAGCTCGCCACCGTTGGCCGGATGGAACGATTGGCCGGAGGAACTCGAGCCGGGAACACCCTGTCAATTGACGAGGAGAAAGGGTTACGTTATTTATTCGTCCCTTGGTTCTTTCTTCATTCCGTTATTGCTCATGAGTCTCGTGTATCTCGAGATATTTTTAGCTACGAGAAGACGTTTGCGGGAACGTGCGAGGCAAAGTCGCCTCGGTGTTGTTACATCGACCAGGCATCGTCACGAAAACGAAGATGCCGAGGAGTCCGTCAGTTCGGAGACCAATCACAACGAGCGCTCAACACCGCGTTCGCAAATCAAACCCTCCCTTGACGATGATGAACCGACCGAAGTAACTACGGGTGGTGGTGTTGGTTGTAGTGCTGGTGGACCAGCGATTGGTGGACACGGCAGACGTGCTGGCGTATCCGCTGCTGGTGGTACTTCGACCACCGTTTATCAATTCATCGAGGAACGACAAAGAATATCATTGTCAAAAGAAAGACGCGCCGCGAGAACTCTCGGCGTTATAATGGGAGTTTTCGTCGTATGTTGGTTACCGTTCTTCCTAATGTACGTTATCGTCCCATTTTGTCCCGCTTGCTGTCCATCCGAGAGAATGGTTTACTTCATCACGTGGCTCGGTTACGTTAACAGCGCACTCAATCCTCTCATTTATACGATTTTTAATCTTGATTACAGAAGAGCCTTCAGAAGGTTACTGCACATTCGTTAATTTTAATACGTTGGTTATATGCATTAATATTATATTGTTATTATTATTATTATTATTATTATTATTATTATTATTATTATTATT
>JACEOJ010000079.1:5561838-5755789 GCA_013761285.1 Campoletis sonorensis
TTATTATTATTATTATTATTATTATTATTATTATTATTATTATTATTATCATAATTATTATAATAATTATTATATATCATTAATCTTGAAGATACGTCTCCAAATACTCCGGTCCAGGTGACAATATGCAAACATTGCACCCCAGGTATTGTAGATATCGTGAAATAATTGTTGCAACAAGCGCGTATATCCTAATACGCATTCGTCAACATTGAATGGACGATATGACATAAGCATTTGCATAAGAAGAAAAAAATGAACGTCATGTCGGCGAAAATAACGATGACTTTTTCTAGTGAAGTCATTTTTAAATGATTTTTAATTTAAGCACCGCATGGATTAAACAAAACAATAGGATGATCTCGGGCTTAAAACCACTGGAATGGAACATGGAGAATAATGACCTAATTGGGCCAATATAAATGTTCCTCGTTTGGCAGTTTACACATGGCTGAGTAACTTTTAATTACCTTCACTGCTTTTGATTGAACAATGTTATAATGGGGCTATAGTGTTGCTCATATATAGTTGCCTTTCGTTTCACCATAAATCGAGTGAACGCGACAAATACGATATTGATGCGATACGAAACGTGAGTTTTCATCAATTCAATTACGCTGGGTAAATGGAAGAGATTTCATTATCGTTCACTCGCGTATTAATCTGCGAACCGCGATCTGTCCGGTATTATTTGATGGTCAAAATAATGCACTCAGAAATAGTGGACCCACTATTATATCCGCGTTCAACTTTTTCCTTTTACCCTCACCTTCTCATCTTTCTCTTCGACGTGTGCCTCTCATTTACGATCAGTTTGCGGTACATGACTGTACATCGTTTCAGTTTGGATTAACGGTACGCCCTCTCGAAACACCCCAGTGATGTTGTATCCGCAGTTCCTGAGTCTCTCCTGGTTGACGTGATTTATTGGGAGATACTATATCTCGGACCGTACACGATAATTATCTCGGATCCATGCTCGCGTGAATCTGCATTCGTGGCAACGTTGGTACATGAACTCCTTCCTCCTCTCCCTCTCCCGCTCTCTACCTCTCTCTCTCTCTCTTTCTCTCTGTTTCTGTTTCTCTGCATATGTATATTTTCTTCTTTCTCTCACACTCCGACATTTCATGCCTCTTCCTACGACTGTTTTGCCGACGCTGTTGCTGAACTACGCTCCAGGCACTTTGAATATCCGGTCGAAACTTTGTTTGCCGGGCGGTATAGTTTATCGACGTATTCACTCTATCGGCCTTAAAACAAAAGTTTCGCGATTCCTGCCAGATAAGCTCCTCTCGTACACTACTTTTCCTTACATTACTCTCCTAGCGTAGCCTGCTTTTGTATCAACAAATCAGCTCTATTTGACATCGAAACTCTCGTAACGATGCTCGAGTTTAATTGCCACTTATACAGAATTTCCTCCATCATTAACGCACCACATATTCGCCTAATATGCGAGTTAATTGCCATTTTCGTCTTGCCTGATCGTTCTATGGGGAACATGAAGACCGCAATGAACTCGTTAATAAACATCCGTTGATAAAAACCAATTAGATTATTTTTTCATGTTCTTAGTCTGAAGTCAAATCCCGTCCCATACCAGCCAAAAGTGACCATGATTTTCCGAAAAAGCTTGTAATTTCACCAGATAATTATTCTAAGTTTGTACTCTTTAGACCGTTACACGTACACACCTCGAGATCGTAACGAAGTTCATTCTCACCAAATGCATGGCAAAAAGCGGCAAAAAGTTTTATTTTATCTGCAGAATTGTAGATTTCATCCTTTTTCAAGCCATATTAAAATTTCACCAGAATTGTTGTCATAAATTTCGACTCAAATGAATATTTCAAAGTTTCGGAACCATTTCAATATTAATATCCTCAACATGCATCTACAAATCGATTCTGGTTGTATAATGAAGGTCTTGGTAGAACAAGGATTACCATAAAAAGCAACTAGTTAGTAAACTCGAAAAAAAGATGAAAAGACAATACTGTTCTTCGTTTCAAGAGAGCTTCATTGAAATAACACACAATTGTTTTCATCTACAGATCTTTCGATGTCCAATTTATGCACCATTTGGAGCAGATCCGTTGAAAGAGAAATTGAAAGTAGGAAGAAATGCAAAGTGTTCCAAGAGAGTGGGAAACTCGGTCTTCTCGTTTCTATTAAATTCTCAAACTTTAGTCAATCCAATTAATTGCACTAATAAAATTTCATCCTTTCCGACGATCAACCAATAATCAAATCTACGCGCGTAAATCCAATGAGGAATGCAATCGAGCGAAAAACTCGTGTAGAGGTGGATCATCGTGTGCTTTCATCGTCAAGGATCATTCGTTTAAATCGCTTTATCAATTCGATCCCATAGTTCTAACCCACACGCGTATCGACTTGTCTGCTTCCTAATACATGTGGCTTTCCGAGAATATAGCTTGTGAATGTTGGATAATCCAATTTATCGCATTACTCGAGGGTTACCAGTGTACTAATGAACATCCATTTGGGGTTAATCGCACACGCGCATTGTCGCGGTTAAATAAGCCACAACGATATCTCCTCTCAACCGATATTCAAACAAACGCAAAATTTCCAACTGTTCCTAATCTAATTAACGGAAATTTTCGAATTAGCCCCGACCACAGAGCGATTTTCACTTGAATTGTTCACTAAATCGCATTCAATTGAAAAAAAGCGGAGGTAATTTTCTGAATGCAATTAAATTCGAGTTTCGAATGGCTTATCAATATATACTTTTCAACGATTACAATGTCTTACCCATTGCTGGAGAACAATGAGGAACTTTGGTTCGTTTGCCCCACGAAAGCATCAGTTGCCCGAAAGTTGAATATTTAGAAACTTTACGTCTTCTCTCATTCGGCACATTGTTCACCTCGGTAATGTATATACCTACACAATATTCGCTCCGTCTGCATTCCCGTGTTATGAATTTCGCACAGATTGAAATTTCCAATCGATACGACCCTCTGTGATGGATTAAGGTAGACCGACTATCAGACAAGTAAATACAGTCCCTCATAGAGACCGTCTCTTCATAGTTACAGGACCATTCCAACGTGCCCAGCTAAGTAATTGAACCCCTTGAAAAGTTGACGTATAATAATTTGGATGTGACGGCGCATGAGAAAGGAAAAGTCTTTCTCTCAGTTTCTGGTGTAAATGACACTCAACGACAATAATATTCAGCATTCGTTGAGGCACCTATAACTTTGTTGACAAGACTATGCTCTCTATTTCAATACAATGTTGTTCTGGATCTCTTATATTTTCGATATTATGATATCGAATTTCCAATGCAATCATTTTCGACCGAGCAATTTCCAGTTTGAAAAAAAGTGCATTAGCATTTAGGCGATCGGTTCTATATAATTATCGTGGGAATCATCACCCCCTCCTAACGATATATACATTTGTTCTACCGCAACGAATGCACTGCTCCGGTATTTTAGTTATCCTCTCCTCCACCTCTTTCTACTTTCGAGTAGTCAATATATATTTATATATGCATAGAGTATAGTTCACTCTCTCGAATTCTCTGGGGCATAGTCGGATGCATTAATATTTCGAGGGTGCAATGGCAACGACGGAAAAGCATAGAGCAAGTCCGATCCTTTCATCGTTGGGTGGCGCCAGTCCGGATTACCGGGATGGCGAAGACAGCCTGGCGAAACAACAGCTCTGCACTTCGGTCGGTCTGGGCATTAACGTTGCTTTGACAATCGCACTCACAAAGCTCTCCCACACACACCAGACAAGATTACTCAGCCCTACGTTCACGCGGATTTTCTCTTCACCTTTCTAATATTGTGTTTATTATTTACATATACATACAATCTCATTTATATATTCTCTACAAGATTTACCCATAGTTTCACTCCCCTTGAATCATCTGGGAGTTGCGACCAAATACTGTCTCCCTGGGTAACCCACATATATATCGCTACATGCTTTTGAATCCATGAATGCAATAAGATGAAATATGATGCTTTCCAAGTCAAATCGAATAGTTGACCCTCGCTCTGCTCCTTAGGATTGTAACCGCAATGTTATGCTTTTCCGGAAGATCCTAAGAAGCAGACAACGTTTGTCCTACATTTTTTAGATGATTATATGAAATTTCATAAAGTCATCGACGTCTTATGAGTCTTTGAAATTAATCCAATTACCAAAAAGCTAATTAGGTGGTTGACGATTTATTTATAGTTCTTGACTAAAGCAAAGGGGTGTTCATTTATTGAGCAATGATTGAGGCTCGGACTCGACCATTTAATCTGGAATATGCCAAACAAGAATGAGAGTCTTTCAAAATTAGACACGTTTCCAAAGTTTCGAAAGTGGTCGTAAGCTTGAGATCATCCGGCGATTGCGAGACATCTCAAAATTTCCAGCTAGAATATACGACAAAGCCTCGAGACAGCAATATGAGAACAAAAGTTTCACTGCATCGGTGGGCACAGAGCCCCGCGGGACCGAAAATCGTGACAATGATGAAAGATTAGAGAATAGAGGCGACTGAGAAGATTTAGTAGCGTGTAAATATACGTATCATTTTATTATTCGATTACGAATTTCCAAGTGTAAAACTTTCATGAATTTAAATATCTAATTGTTCATTTGATAAGATATTGCTTTCTCCCAACGAAGTATAAAACATTTTTCAGTGTACCAAACAATAAATCATTTTTTTATGGATTACGAAGCAAGCAATATCTAGATTGTAATTACAAATGAGCTTATTTACAAATGTGTTTTCTTAGGAACTGTCGAAAGTTATAGCTCTTTTTATATTTTCAATATTTTTGCTACTTTTGTTCTCGTAATGTTGCTGTTCAGAGGCAAAATACTGTAAATTTTGAGGATTGTTAATTTTTTATAAAATCGACCAAAAGTTCCAATAAAGGGTTCGCGAAATAACATATAAAAGTTCTCTCATGTACAAATACACAACGCGTACATTATAATCGAAAGAAAAACACAAAGGTCAATCGTGCTGGTAAAGGAATAAAACAACTTCTTGCTGGTTGGTCGTCTTTGGTCTGTATTTTTCACTCCTCGTGCATTTCATAACTCATTTTTCGTTCTCTCTCGCTCTCCTCGAATAAAAAAAAGCAAACAGTGCAAAGTTCACAAACTTTTTACTTCTTAAAAACTCGAATTTCTTTAGCTGTGTAAAATTACTTAATTTTCCTCGTGTATACGATAGATATCTTGATTGCACTATTTGTCGAACTTTGGCGAAAAACACGCGAGCAAAATTACAGACTTGTACGTACTTAAAACTTTGCTATACCCACAAGAATTTCTTTGAATTTTTTTATTTATTAAAAAAGAAAAGAAAGAGTTCAGCATGCTACGCGATCAATAATTCGTGAGAAGACGTTTCTCAAGGAGTAGCATACTAACTTAATCGCGAAGCGCGCCCTGTCACCAAACTCATGTTCGCTCAAGACTTAAGAGCTTTCTCGTGCTTGGGAAATTGGAATTCATTGAGCTCGTGCACGAAATAAAAACTCAAAAGCTTAAAAACGTTTATTCATCATTATCTTAATTTCGTTCACTTAAGAAACGTCTCCCACGCGACAGAGAGAGAGAAAGAGAGAGAGAGAGAAAAAAGAACAAGATCCTAAAGCATACATTTTGAAATGACGGTGAAAAAGGCCAAAAAATTATAAGCTTGTATAGTTCTGATTGATTAATTTCTGAAAATCTTATTGTAGACAGAGAGAAAAAGAGAGCGAGAGAGAGAGGAAGAGAAAGTCCAAAGGAGAATGAAAATGAAGAAAAATGATCATAAGAAAGAAAGAAAATATATAGCGAAAATAAACGAGAAAAATAGTGCATATAGTACCAAAGATGACGTTGAAAATACACATCACATAATGCAAGGAAATCTGAGAGAGACCAAGCACGCGATTCAGAAAGCCGCGAAGCACTCAACGGCCTTGGGGTCGATTATATTATACGCAAGCTGTGCTGAGTACGTGTGTCCTTTAGAAAAAAGAGGACAAAGAGTTTTCCAAAATAAAAATAAATACATTCTTAGCCCACACAACAGTCGTACGAAAACGAAATCCCAAGCTCGAGAGCTTTCGTTTGAAATCTTCCGATTATAATAAGACAGATATGAAAAGATAGCAATGAGAACGACGACCTGCGTTAAGCAAACCATTCGTTTATAACATAAACGTATACAGATATATACATTTTAGTGATAAAGAGAAAGAGAGCGAGAGAGAGAGAGGGAGAGAGAGAGAGCGCCAGAAAGAGCGGATAAAATGCTGAATTTTACCTACGTTCATTATAAATTGTAAGTATTAAGGTTGTGAGTATTATTAACAAACAAGCTAACCGTTTATGAATATAATAAATTATAAGGGAGCGATAAATAATAATATAGCAATGATCACTATAAACGTTGTGAATAATAATAATAATAATAATAATAATAGTAATAAATAGTGATAAACGATATTAGCAACGCGCTCGATTATCATATAAGTTGCATCGTATAAATTATATTGCAAAAAAAAATGCAATTCACAAAAAGTCTGTTGCGATGTTTTGATCACACGGATGCTGCGATCGATTCTTTATCCAATACCGCATTATCAAGTCTGCAAGGAAAGAGTAAGGCAAGGAAGGTGAATTGATAAAATTGTTCGGCATTGTTGAGATTGTAAATTATAATTTGTCCCCAGCGATAACAAGGAAACTGACGTTTCTCGGGCAACATTGAAGATCTCTTAGTTTTTATCAAAGAAAAGTTTTTCTAAAGCAATTCTTACAATACACAATGGAATCGGGTGAGATATTCATCACATTATTTCATGTCTCCAACGTAAACTCGATTAAATTATTCCATAATTATACAACAAGGAACACGCTCCGTCAAACATTACACATGTAATGAAAGCGATAACAATGAAACAAGGAAAAAATATGAAAATAAAATAATTGTCGTTAAAAAGAAAGGGGAACATAAACAAAGCAGTTGTGGCTCGTCAAATGTACAGACACTGTTTTCTCAGTTATCTACTAAGTACCGAATAGTGGACTCAGTTACTTTGCAAATCGTTTGCAACCAGCGTGGGCAACTTATTATATATGATTGTAACGTATAATTCTTTACTATGTAAAGATTTTAAAGCGAAACGAGTGTTGTGAAAAAATGGAACATGCGATAATTAAGGCGAGATTATAAAAATATATTAAGTTATAAAAATCAAGAGAATCATTAACAATTATATAACACCGAAACAAGAGGTGCTGGCACTCTTAAATAAGGTTGTGATAAGGTTGTGAAAAACATTCTTAGCCGCGCTTTAAATAAAAGAAAAATTTCAGAACGAAAATAAAAAGCAATCATCAAAATAACTAAAGGAAATATCAGTTGGAAAATACACGTCACTGTTAAATACAGTCGTTTGGCACGATATTTTCATCTCACATGAGCTCGTGGCGATTCGATGTGAGAGAAATGATATCATTCTTTGTCATTTTTATTTCGAGGATCTATGAGTAGCTCATTTGAATTAATGAAACTCGAGAAATAATGATGACACTGATTAAATCGCGTCGCGAATAAAACAAAAATCTATATTTAATTCTTCGAGACAAGAATCTATTACTGAGCGAAAAAGTGGGATCAAATGGCAAGAAAAAAACGTACTCGATTAAAGTGTAATTTTATAATAACGTTTCGCTCAGTGACACGGCGTCTCGTTTTAATAGAATTTTCATGAGAAAAAAATATAACTCAACGTGCATCATATTCGTGAGGCAAAAGAAATGTTTCTGGGAAACTGAAAATGTATGATCATCTTATGTACCGGGAAAAGATAAATTATCTATATTATCTTTTGATTAGCGAGTTTCAGAGTTTTTTTTTTACTTCCCCATTCCTTTCGCGAAGTGGTTCGCGGGCGACGGAGCTTTTTCATTCTATTTTTCATCATTTTTCTCACTTTACATTCTCATCTCTTTTCCTTCGATCTCTGTGCATTCCTCGAAGCTCTTCTTTCCGTCTTATATATCCAGACTTCATTTTTTCCACATTTTTTTCCCGTCTCTTTTCTCATTTTCCAACTGCACACACCTCGGTACACATCGTCCCGGGAAATATCAACTTTTCGTTTTCTCATCTCTTTTCTAACGTTCGCAGCACACCAGCCGCACAGCATCTCTGCCATTTTTTTTCTTTTCTCATATTAGCCTCGTCTTTTATATTCATTTTTCGCTCTTATTCATCTCAAACTTTTTTTCGTCTGTGTAGCAAGTGACAATTACAAGATGTCTAGAGTCTCAGAGTGAACAGGAGTGCAAAAGCAACCATCAAAACGAGAATTAATGCGCTATCCGTTGTAGACACGATGCAAAAGAGAGATGGATGCGTATACAAGCTTTGAAGGTGCCAGTGAAATCGTTACTTTGCCGCTGACCACAAGAGACTTTCCCTACATACGAAACACTCACGCGAGGATGGAAATTTCGTGCCAACCAAGATATCTCTATCCTAAGTCGATTTCCATCGGGAATACTCACACGGGAGGCGTCAAAAAGCGAAGCAAAATCAAAAGACCAAATATAAGTTACACATTCGTAGTATGCATTCTAAAATAATAATATTACGAACTCTCAAAAAACAGTGGAAAATATAACGAATACATATTCGGACAAAAATAGGGGCACTTGAATTGAACAATCTTGAAATGTCTGGAGACATTTTTTTAGAGTTTCTGATGGTAATTCGAACCAACGATAATTACAGTACTTTTTGTACAGACTCAGACAGAGGATCGTGCAACCTGCAAGTGGTCCACTTACTTGATTTAATAAAAAATATTTAGGTCACAAAAGATTCTATTGACTTTCAACAGTTTGACAACTATTTATCTTTTATATGCTGTTCGAAATTGTAACACTTTTTTCGTTGTTATTTATATTTACCTTTCATTGTTCGTTCACATTGCCTCTCTTGGAAAAACGAGGTCGTAGGTTTTCATAAGACTGCCGCTTGAATTCGACAAATATACACTACCAATGTGGACTCTTGACTTCTTGCCCCAAGGAACCACTAAGGAAAGGGAAAAGTTGATTACTCGCGAAAAGTTGAGAGCGCGTCGTGAAATGGTTTCTTAGAAATTTCTAGATTAATATTCTAGACGAAGAAGTTCGATAAGAGGAGGCAGCATTCAGTCAAAATGTTAATCGTGAAAATCTTTCAGCTGAATCTCTCGATAAACTTCTCTTTAATATATCTCTACCTTCTCAGGTTACTACATACGTTTTATCCCCAGCAGCGAAAGAAATGGCTTAAAGCTTTTTTTATCAATTTCATTTCTCGGAAATTTTCAACGTCAACGAAAAAACCTTGAATTCAATGCCTATTCCATTTCCGTTGAATCACAATAAAAGCAAATTCAGTCTTATTTCGAGTCCGAAATAATTTAGATTATATTCTTTTTGTAATAGTTGAATAAACAGTGAATCGATCGGAAAAATTCTCCCAGCTCTAAACATCAATGTTTCAAGCTGACTAAGTTTTTCCGTTTCTACTGTCGAGTGTATAAAAACTCTCAATGGACAACTGTGCTCGAAAAAAAAGCATCATGAACGTCGCCGTTTTCCCAATTGCTATCGCGAGCCAATTCAAGTTTCTCGGTCTCAAAGACACGGGGTGTTTTCTTTAATTAGTTAACAAGCCGTTAAAATTTTCTTCCGGCTTTCTAGTGTTTGCGCTTATTGATTAGAGGATAAGAAAGACGGTGCGAGATCAGGAGTAAAGAAAACAGTAAAGAAGCGCAAGTAATGGAAAACAAATAAACATTAGGCGTGACAAGAACGGCGGGGATGTTTTAAAGTTTACTCAGTCGTGCAAACACTTGAGGGGCGTCATTACGGGGCAGCGGTAACAAGAGCTTTCGAGGTCTTTTTTCCACCAGATCACGCCACAGTCGTTACCCATATATAAAGTTCATTGATAACGAAAAAAAAAGAAAAAAAAAATGTCACAACAGCAATAAATACACGTACACAGCACAACTGTACGTTTATATCTGCATTTGTATATCTATGAAGTAAATACGCGTGTACGGTGCACGGTAACAGAGAATGTGACAAATGATATACGAGTTTGGTAAAACGCAACGAAACGGAGCGGTGAATACAACTAAAACTCTCTGCAATTGCCGTCCTCGGTCGCGCGAAATATAAAACTTAATAATCCTCGTTCGTAGTCTCGTGTATTGCCGTAATGTCATGTGAAAATGCGTGACTGTGACAGCCACAGTAACCAACGGTATATCATACTATGCGTTTCTATATACATTTAAATATATAGGCGATTTCACCAATCCCCGACGCGGTAAGTGGAAGCATCAGGTGCTCCGATCTGACTGGATTTTTATTGTTTTTGTAGCAAGTTTATTATCCTCTCATACTCCTGATTATCATTTTGTTTTTTTTTTTCATCCTCAAAACGTATGTTATTTTCGGTCACGTCATTATAATTAAAATATTCAAAAAGCAAGAAACATTTCCGTATGCTATGAACCCTTGGTTTTGTCCCAAGTATTTTCTGGTCATTTTTTCTTCATTAAAAATTTAATTTTCTGTTATACCACTATTCAGGTGAGGATGACAATTTTTATCTCAAACTCAATACACTCAAAAGCATTTTAGAGAATATTCAGTTGAAAATTTTGTTACGGTAGTCTTTGCTTCGAAAAAAAAAAAATTTCAATTTCCAAATTTCGAGTTCCGATTCGTAATCAGCGAACCGAAAAGTCCTCGAGTACCAAATTCAAGAAAATTGCGCTTGAAAGTTTATGACTCGCAGGGTGGAGAGGCGCACCTGTGAACATTTAATCATGATTTCTTCGCCCTTAGGAATAATTTGTACATCGAAGAAATATTCATGCTGCTGCCATGGCAAAAACTATAATTTGACATTTACGGGATAACATTTTTTCGCATGACTTACGGGTATTTTATCAGTAACATTTTGATGAATATCACGATCTCTAATATTTCTCACATGTGAAAGAAATATAGTAAAGATCGGAATGATGCTTTTTGACCAACTCCGTTAGTTTGTGTGAAAAAAAAACTTTGATATAATTAAAGATAATTGTTGTATGGCTCGCAAAAGAGAAAAACTCACATTGACTGCTTTCGTGACGAGTTCTCGAGTGGAAATCCATCGGAGAAAATATTCACCTGATGTTTACATACAGATAAATACGTGTACACAGAACCACATACAACAACCAAAACACGTATATTGAATGATATCACGAAAATGTGACTCTATATATATTTGTATATAGTAAATATAAAATAATACAAACATCTCGGTCTCTTTTTACACGGTAAAGATGCTTATCGTACGAAAACCAAATATAATAGAAAAACTGGATGAATTAAGGAAAGCAGATGAAATAAAATAATCCATTTACATATACAAGAAGTTTTGTAGCAAAGTATAAAACTTGTATAAAATATTAAACACTGCTGTCGGTTATAACGTAACGAAGAGAAGATGAATGTTAAATATTTGTTGAGAATATATGCAAGCTTTTCAATGCATACCTGTTCCGAATGAATATTAGCTTGAATTTTTGCCAGTGGGCTACATCAAGTAAATCGTGTTTAAAAACCTCATTGAGAAAAAACCATTAAAAATAAAACTTGTTTTTTGAACAATACCGTGTAAAAAAAGACCCAGAAACGTTTCTTCTTAATTTTTATCTTTGGTTAACCCATATTTGATACGTTTAAGGTTAGAGTAAGATATATTGATTAAATTGAAATGAAAATACGATGGAAGGCATAAAAAACATGAAACTAATACTCCATTGGTTGTGATTTACAAGTGTAGCAGTATTAATATACAGATAAGCTCTGAAAACGTGAGTGTGCTGTACTATGAAACAGTGATGTGTATCGCGAAATCTGGATAATTTATACATAACAAGACGCAAATATATGTTATAAATCTACAATAAATATCTTAAAATAGTGCCTATCACCCTCACAGTAGATTGCCTCATATCTTTTTCATCGGTCAGTCGTTTCTGACCCTTGGAGATTGGAATTCTGTATGCTAAAGGGAACGATCCAATTACCATCTCGTTAGTCAGCGGAAAACACTATGTTGCAAGCCAACGTCAAACAATAACAGGGAATAATAATTTTACTAAAAAGTACGAATGGAAATTCTAAAATGTAATCCGAAGAAAAAATCGAGCTCTTTTTAATCTGCTTGTTATGGTTTACATAGAATTCGATATTTTCCAATGACGTTTCGGAACACTCGTCATTTCGTGCTTTATCGATGGTCATCAAATTATTGTCATAAAGTAGAAATTATGCGTTGTAGGCATATTTTTTTTTTTTTAATAAGCTCGATTCTGCAATGATGAAAAAATATCGGAATGGAGAAGTTATTATTTTGCGATATATGGATAAATTTGAAGAATTATTCGAATATCTTTTGTACAAGAAGAAGCAGAAGAAACGACGCACACGTTTTTGGAGCGTTGTATAAATTCTGTTTGCTCTTTCCCTTCCTGCTTCTCGTACATAAGCACTGTCTACGGTATTGTTTGTAGATTTCGCGCGGACTCGAGTGTAGACACTTTTCACGCGAGTTTTCCCCTTCTGTATACCATTAGAAATACATCACGTGTATAGCAAGAGAAGAAAAAAAGTGGGAAAGGAAGAGTTTTATTGCTGTGGTATATGGGACAAACTACGTGTTTCCGCAACGGGTACGTGTCGAATATATATATCGGCAGGTATGAATTAAACAGTCGTATCTTACGAGATTTGATGTATAACATTTCTCGGGATATGCCCTTGCAACTCTCAGCAATAATTCTCCCTGCTTGGGAGCATAAATGCGTGAGGGTGAAAAAAGGGAGGAAGCCACAAAAAAACACCCTCGCGAAAGTTTCCTTCCTGTTCGTTAAATAATTTTCCTCTTAGATGGACCATATATCCTCAATCACGAAAGTGGTATTCCCAATTTCATAGACAATCAAATTCACTGAATAAGTTCAATATTACGATTAATTTGCCAAACTAAAAGTTCGTATCGTTCAGATAAGCTCTCTTCATCCGATAAGACAATGCACAACTTTTCAATACGTTAAGGGGGATGCTCAAGATTAAGTTTTATACCGTTGGCTCTTCCTAATTGAGGGAAGCAAATAAAGCGTTGTTCATTTATTATTGATTTATCGACAATTCAGTAGAGCCGTGTACTAACTTACCGCACAACTCCGGAAACAACAAACACGACGCATACCCAAACTACGAGAAATGTTTTTGATCATTTTTTCCGACATGTTATTTATAAACGCGATACACATATGAGAATTCCTGAATCACGAGGCAGGAGTAACTGAGAGAATAAGGATCGATCATCCGAGGTTCGATTGTGTAAATATGTGAATTATTATTAATAATACTCAGTCATAATAATAACTAGTGCCACTATTATCGTCACCTTGCACGTATGTATGATAACATTGAATTAAGCAAAATTGAGAAATGTTGGCGATTATTATGGATTGATAACAGTGCGATCCACGTAATATATTATATAGAATATAAATATATATGGCAAAATGTATAAAGTGTGATTAAATGAATGGATGAGACGTGACAATGTCGTAAAGCCAAGTAATTCAATAAAGAAAAAAAAATTATAAGATACGTATCAACTAAATAACCTTGCGACTTATGATTGATTGGAATAATCATTTAGTAGTCTTGGTTACTTTGTATTAATTGTAACAACAATTGTACGTGTTAGGGAAATAACCACAAAATGGTTTTCTAGGATACTGAATTGGTTACTTGAACCAATTAGTTTCCCAGTATATATTTGACTTCGTGACTGGTTATTCCGATCAATCGTTTATTTCTATGTACATTGTACAATTACGACGAGGATATACAGACATATTAAGGGAAATGGTAAATTGTCTTTCCACTTATACATACATATTGTGTTGAAATTTTGTCATATGTAAAGCGAGAGAGAAGGAGAGTATATTTGGGACGAGGGTTGAGCGGTTACACAATACTCGTCTAAATGATTGTGAAAGCCGTCATTAATTGTGGCATGCCCGCGGTATAACGACCATTTGCGGAAGTGTCATGGCAGCCACTGGTACGCAAAATTAATCCGTGTTCTTGGTTCGCGTGTGCGTTTGTATATTGCATGTAGATACGTTTACTGCAGGTATCGACGATGGATGTGGGCAAAGGTTAAGCCTGCTACGAAACATCCCGGACACATACGGTCAATATTGGTGAAGGAATGGAGAAAGCATCGATTGTTTGTATTACGTTTCCAGCCAGACCAATCACATGAATACACACGAACAACTTATCAAAGGTCGTTAACAAGACACGACGAAATCCTTTTGTATATAAAAATCGATCGAAATTGGCAATAGGATTAATGTCCTTCTCCGTCTTCTGAGAATACTCTCCATATTACAACATCTGACAGCTTCCGATGAACATTTATAACGGATAAAGATTCGTGAAAAAATGGAACGATTATACAAATCAATAAAAAGATACAACGCGCGAATATACTCCGATAGGAGGTGGCTGAATATTTTTCGCCTATTCCAATGGCAATACATTTCGTCCTTAGTTAATGCGTATAAATCTCCCTCGCTTTATGTATGTATACATATAGATATACATCTGAATTCGGATATACTTGCGAAGGAAAGAGCATGAACATATGTAGAAGAAAAAAACAAACTGAATAAAGAGCAGAGAAGAGATAAAAACGTCAGAGTACAATTGAATCCTTGGGTCCTCGGTCGCTGTGTGTTGAATTATGTGCGTATGAGAGTGTTTGCTTTACTTGCACGTATGTGAATGTGGATCTCTTTGTATGTACAGAGGACAAAAGAGAGAAAATAAAACAATGAATCCTGTATACCTGATCTCGTGAGCCGAGAGAGTGTTCCGGTGGCGAAGGAGAGGTTGCGAAATCGAATAACGAAAAAGAAAATAAATCTATGAGAATTAAACGAGAAATCATGAAGAGAAGAGGGACTATTCTTGAATGGATGTATATACATTCCTACAATGTATGTATATATGTATATATATACTTGTACATTATGATATACAATCATTTCTATGTACGAACGATTTTAGTGTATACCGCCCCATGTGCTATATCCATCGATGTGTATTACTGTACAGTATCTTTTTCTTATATATGTATTGCCATTTACTCAACGATTGTACGATCCTACTATAGACGTTTCTGGACCCCCTCAGTACCCGCTGGATCCCAGTTTTCTATTCGAAGAGTACAATAGCATCCGCCACAAATTTGCTAGGGCCGCATGCGCGCCTCACTCGACCGAACATAACGACATTTATATATCTACCTCTATATTTGTTCCTCTATGGCAGGTTCCAAGCAACACCGGGAATTCGCCTGACGTGTCCGATAGCTAAACGGGTGTACTCAATATCGTCCTTCCCCCCTTTCTTCAACCCTCTACCACCGATGCACAATTTCATTTCGAATATTCTCCAGCTTCTCCTTCACGCGCTGAGGGTCTGACTACTCTCGGGCTCTTCTACTAGCGTCGCCCCACCTTTCCTCGATCTTCGTACAAACGTTCATACCTCAATATGTAAAATATTCCAGAGCCTCCCATTTATTCCGATATTGCTTTCTTATTGGAAAAGCTTCGAGACGATGCGTTTTGCATTGATTTCTTTTTTGCAATCTTCAAATTTCATAATCTTACGAAACATTACATAACGATCGGTATCCTGATGAATTTTATGTTCACGTCACGAATTATAAAAGTCGTATTTGTATACGATGCCGTTAAAGCGTTATATGAATCCTATACGAGACTATGTAATGGCCCTCGACTAAACGTATCAATGAAATTGAATTTTCCGTTCAAATTTTCTGACATTTTCATTAGTTTTCAGCTCCATTGATAGCTCTATCTGCGAGATTTAGGAGAAATCGGAACAGGAAAAATGCTCGAACCATTTGGCCCATTGTTTGAAAACGTTCGAAATTCAATTCCAAGATAAGCGATCGCAGAAAATAAATTCAGACGAAATCTATACATCACTGATTGGAATAATACGTTCATGTGACACAATAAATTCTCTATCAGCGCATTTAAGGACAAAGGCGGTCAAAGTCCGAATATTTTTGAAAAACATTACTTTTTCGTCAAAAACTTGAGAATGATTATTCCAAAATGAACGAACACATTGACGGTTCTTTTTACATGAAAGATTTCCTATTTCGATCAATTGAACATTTTTGGCGCAACGATAGAACTGCATTCATGATTACATGAACTTTTATTTAAACGTCGTGCATCAACAGAACGAGCTCTGTGCCTTTGCTGAGGACATTAGAAGTTTTGAAAATTTTTGACCTTTTTGATCACGGTTCGCGTAACACTAATATGCTTTGGGACCGACTTCCCGTTAACGCACGGCAGCGGTAAAATTGCTGTAATCAAACTCTAAGGTACCGTAAGATAAAAATTAGTGCGTATCATTTCCAAACGAATTTTATTTCTACGAAGAAAAATAAAATGAAAAAGTTGTCGGTTCAGCAACAAAAACAGCCTTGAAACACCATAATATGAAAAAAAAAAAAAAACAAATGTTAAACTTAATTTGTCAAATCTTTTACTCCAAAGTGACTAATTTTTCAGTACAACTGGTACTAAATTTTGGAGATTTTCTCTTATATATTACAACTTGATTGACGATGAACAATTATTGTTTGTTTGTAGATTTATGGGTCTTGCGTTTGAGTTAAATTACGTCGCTGAATAATGTACATTTCAATATTAAATATTAGTATCATACAGAGGATTAGTAGGCTGCATATAGTGCACAATGTAATTTACTCTTATGTGGCAATAACTCTGATTATATAGCTAGCCGTTTGGTCATTTACGAGGGTGGGCGTGTGGATCGAGGTTAAAACTCGTTGACTCTCTCTCTCTCTCTCTCTCCTCTCTCTTTCTCTCTTTCTCCCTCCCTTTGTGCATAAATGCGACGCATATTTTCACGCATCGCCCGCGTTTCTGAAAACGACCCCTTTTGTCGGGAGAACTCATGATTTCATCCATTCATTTTCGTTTGACCGATCTAACCAGAGACACTTCCGTAATTGTAGTATAGCGGATATATACAAATACGTGGAATTCCATGTCAAATCGGTACGATAGACCGACGATTGAAAGCACGGAAAAATGAATAAAGTCGAATTCGAAAGAAACCCTTTCTCGCGTAAGCAAGAAATGAAAATGTAAAATGGTGAATTTCCAAATAGTTCGATCCTCGTGTTCTTTTCTCTCAGTACGAAAAACAGAAAAATAATAATAAACTGTTTCAGTATACACTTCGATCTAAATCGGGGGATAAGCTTTAGTTTTATTGCGCTAAACCGATTAGCGATCAAACATTGACATTCCGTACTGATGCTTCGCGTCAACGTTTGGTCACGGATCGGATTACTACAACGAGTCTGAAGCTTGCGTCCATAATTTACTTTCAAGTGGGTCAAAGCAGAGAGATTTATCTTATCCAGGAAGCTGCTGGAGTCAAGGAAATCGAAAACCTGCTTGTTGACGGTATTGCGGGGTCTTGGTTAGTCAAATTCTGCAATTCGTGTGGTGGTAACTGCGAATATACAGATGCATTCTACTGCACACTTGCTTTCTAAGTCCAATATCTTAAATTAATCTTTTCAGATGTTTCAGTAACATTCAAATGATGCTCATTCTAATCGACGCTGGAGGTAATTTAAACTTTTAGTATTGTTTTTATTTCAATTGAGACGGCTCGATTGAAAATATATAATTTTATATCAAGGGGGTAAGTATTGCATTTGTGTGGTAAGTATATGCAAATTTTTATATCAGAAAGTCGAAATTTATAAGATATATAAACACTTTTTTTAAACTTGAAATACGAAATTTCCCTAACTCCTCTCTCTCTCTCTTCTCTCTTCTCTCAATTTGGATCAGGATGGATGTGCAACAGATTGTTCTATTGTAATGAAAATACACGACATGAATAATGATTAGTATGAACGATAATAATTTTTTGTGCATCTATTATGTCAGACTAATTAAGTTTTATTAGCGTGAAATTCGAATTAAATTAAATAGATAAAATTTATTCTTGTTACGTTCAGATGAGGAAATTGTAAAATGATAAAACAGAAAATATAGCAAACTCTTTTTCATTCAATGTCGTGATTCTCGCAGATAATAAAATTTACATTGCCGCTTGTATCTATGTATCATTTTTCATAGATATCTGGATGAATCACTTACGAATTCGAGCTCGATCGAATAATGAATCGCGATTCGCCGGGAGAATGATATACGTCGTATAGACTGTGGTACTTTTTATCACTGGATTTGATTGAAAAAAGAGTGAGATTCTGGTGTTTCAATAGTGACAAATCACACAAGATTCGTACTGTGTTTATCGTGGAGAGGAGGAGGACGAGGAGAGAGACAGAGATAGAAAGAGAGAGAGAGAGAGAGAGAGAGAGAGAGAAACGGGATTCACAGCGAACAGGAGGGTGGAAACTCAATCCAATCGGCAAAAGCAATAGCTGTCCTTTTTTCGTTTTGGATGCCAATATCACACGAAAAGCTGCTATGCGTTAGATGAATTGTACAAACTTGAATACGTTATTTGCCAACCGGCCACGCGAACGAATTAATTTTTGTGTGGGAGGCAATATTTCCTACTCGCGCCCATCGCAATGGCACTCTCGCCAAAAGCTTTTTCTCTCAATTTGATTCCGTTGCTCTAAAAATTCTACTGAAGGATTCAGAATAACGATGTTATCCTACATATTTTAAAGTGAACGAGGCTACGAGTAATTGCAATACGGAGCAACTGCTGCACTGACGTTAATGATGGCAACTGCGCATTGACGGATTGATGTCGCACCAAACGTATACGTTCATAGAAAAACATATTCTATGCACAGGAAAATGTATGCACTGAAAAAATTACACTTTTAAATTACTTTCGGAATCCCAGAAACGAAGAAATATCTTGATATTCCATTTAATTCCACATTCACACACTTGTGTTGTTTTAATTTAAGTCTAGAGAAGAATAAAATAAATTGACTTGTTGAGGGTCAGAAACCTTATCGATTTCTCGCCTGACTAGTCAACGTTCATGACGATTAAAATACTGATAACAAAGGTTAAAGGATTGCGACAGAAAAGTAAATTTTTACGAGCCGCTGTCTTAGCTGATACTCGGAAAGCTCAATATTTCCCTTGTCTGTGAAAATTCTTAATAAAAAAAGTCCAATTTCAATCTAAATTTCAGTATGCACGTGAATTTTTCTGAGGAACGTCAGATGCGTTTTATTATGTAGCATGGTGAGAATTCCCGGAAGGATCTTATTTCTGGAGAAAATGTAAGAATAATATGAAGAATATTGCTTAAACTGAACGAAAGTGTAGAATTTCGGGAAAAAGCTTTTTTTAAAGAATGTAAAAAATGCTTTGAATTTTTGTATTTTTAATCCTTATAGCATCGTCACAGCTTGAAGGCACAGGGATAGAAAAATATAAAATGGAGAGAATTGCTGAATTGAAGAAGCAGGAGTGTGGTTGAAATATTTTTCCCACAAAATATAAGCATGTATATTCATCGTTCCATTATTTTTTTAATACTTTTTTAATACCCGTCTCTTGCTGTTATATTATTTCAAGCTAGTGTTTCGCTGTTGGAGCTCTTTGTTCGAAGTATGCTCAAACAACGATTTTTCGAGGACGTAAGAAAAAATCGTTAAAACAAGGTAATTTCGCAAAGTAATTAGCTCATTACTTTTCTCATTTCTTTATTCAATTACCTCTCTCTATATAATGATTTAAATTATACGAGCTACGGCGAGTTACGTTGAGATTACAAACAATCATAATACTAAAAGCAATATTACGAGAATAATTTTGAAAATATGAGTTTTCAAAATTAGTCTTTCATCTCTGGAGATAATTATACTTTTTTACTCGAAAATGCTCTCCATCTGTAACCTTTTTTTTTCATTTTTTTTCCTGTGATGCTTTATGTATCTGTTTTTTTTTTCTTTTTTTTTTTTTTACTTTTGTAAGATATTTCATTTGACCTCAGAGTTCGTTTGATACTCCGAAGTTTAGAAACACCGAATCTACTGTGCGGATCAAAATACCTTGTTTCTTCATTGATTTTTCATCATTCGTGGAGTTTGGTAGATGATAGGAACAAAACGATTTCTCTGAATAGAACAAAAAAATACGGTTTACGTAACTCCTACCAATGTCACTCAGTTTTATATGTCGACAATGTTATACATCGTTGGAAAAACGAACGTTTTTAACTTACGAGCTCGATTTCATGCTTGCGCTCATTTGGCCTCTGGGGATTTCCTCGTATGCACATATACACAAGCGCGATCAATTTTGCGAGTACTCGAACGAAAATTTCATACTTTGTTAGCCCGGCTGGCCCGAGGCGCCCATTCATCTCTTCTCACTTGCCTTTGTATATCTATATCGCCCATGAAGAAAAAAAAGTAAAATGACGCTATATAAATTTAAATAATACCATGTTGGATGTACCGAAATCTGTCGACGCACACAAAAATCAGCAAAAAAAAATGTATATTCGCAATTCGCACATATGAAATGTTAACGGTGACCCGTCGGGTTTATGCATTGAACGGTATGATACAACCATAGTTTTTTTTTTTTTTTTTTTTTTACTACGAATACAGCTATGCAAACATGCCGTGACGTTTGGTATAAATTCTTCATTTGCAAGTGAAAACTCACCCTATGCAGGCCATATCTTATTAGATTCACATGAATTTTTTCAAAAGCTGCGTAACGCGACTATTTTTATCTGCAAATGATTTCAATCAGATTTCGTCCACTTCCTTATTTGCATGTTCCATAATAATGCAAACATCATTCCTAAGGAGTAAACGTTTATCGAATTTTATCCAATCATTCATGTGTTCGTTGATGTAAAAAGGACAAGTCCGAAAAAACTAATATCAATAGATAAATATTCTCATGGTGGATTCATCGGGTTTTACAATTTTTCATTGGAGCAACGTGTACTTGACACAATGAACGATTTTATTTGGATAGAAAGCGCAGGGACGATTGACAGGAGAGGTAAATCAATATAAGAGGTGAGTATCGGAAAAAATATGGAAAATACTTTCCCCCGGTGACTTTTCGCACGTTTTTACTTTCGTCCGGGTCATATTTTATCCTCGTTTCGTACGTAAACTCACACGTATTATAATGACTGTTCTCTCGTGTTGGTGCACCCTCACTTTTTTCCTGTATACAGACTGGCACAAATTTTTCCAAGCACGTAACGTCTATTTATACATTTATACATGTACAGCAGTACATATTACACAGACCAGAATACATACATATATCGCGGGTATTACTTGACAAATGTTTACACGTGAATTCCATACGGAGATGCTTCCGCGCCTCGCAAAACGACTGACGTGTATGTTACATGTTTGCAGTGAGCGCCCGTTTTGTACGAGAGTTGAATTCAACGTGAAATATTAGTGGAGAAATGCCCCAAAAGCATTAATACTTTCACATACACGTACATACAAATATGCACTCACACAAACGCACGTACTGCTTGTTAAGTATAATCACGATAAACCCGAGATGAAAAATAATACGATGCGGTGAATTTTGCGACGAAAAGGCCTAGAAAAACTAACACCGAATTTTCGCCCTTGTATCTCGACAAAATGATGTGGCATTGGTTAAGACATAAAAGTCTGATCGAATATTCATCAATGAATGATTTGAATCGTCAACGGTATAGTGACAGATTAGAATATATCAGTCGATAGTTCGATTCGCGAATGATAAATCCTTTGATCGTGGATATGAGAATTTCTTTGAAACGCTGACATCCGTTCTGCGCTGATAGATCTAAAGGATCTACTTTGAAAGACACTCGTATTCATTTATGAAAAGCAGCAGAATTTTTTGTGCTTCATTTTTCACATATTTCCGCTACCTCAAATAATCGATTTTTCGAAATACATAAGAGCTTTTGCAACATGCAGCTTTTGATGGGAATTATTTGTTTCGAAAACAATGAAATATACGCGTTGGTAGTTTTTGGAAAAATCTCGAAATTGTATTCTTCAAAGATGTCTTTTCACCATGTGCATTTCATTCGCTACACAACCCTTTGAAATATGCAATGAAAAAAAAAAATAACAGAGATTTATGAATAAAAAATAGGCTGAGTTCTCTGGCCCGAGATGCTAATTCGCGACATCGAAAAAACATTTCAAACGACACTGCGAGAAAAAGTGAAAAAAAAATAATAGTAATAAAAAAATAACTAAAAATTCGGGACTTTTCCGATGGAAAATACATGAAAGTGTGTATATGTGTGTGAAAAAGAAAAAGAGACTGTATGCATGCACGTAAGTATTCATGCAAATTCAGTTAAAGCTGAACTGCCACTGATTTCATATTGAAAAGTAAGAAAATCCTTTGAATGAAGCGTGTATGCAAAAAGAAATGATTGTTTACGAAGAAACAAGCTTTTCATTGATGTAAATTCAAAGAAATTTATTTTCCATTCTTGAACGATTTAAATGACAGAAAAGAATCAGTGTACGAGGAGCACAAAAATCAGGTTAATGTGAAAGTAGAGAAAAGCAGCATCCTATCAAAGCCAACGTTAGCTTGCAAGCACGAAAACCTAGTGGAATAAGAATGATAATAATAATAATAACAACAACAACATGTGTACACCCGAAATCTTTTCTCGCCAGCGTATTACTCAAATATAAAATTTCCGTGGACTGAAAAATATTCCCCGCTTTTTCTCAACAGTTTCCACTCGAGCGAACACATGGCGTTTATCCCAGCACGAATAACCGAGCATCTTGACAACCGAAGTAGATAAAAAAAAAAGTAATAGTTGAAAGCGTATGGCTTCGATTGAAAAGCAGTGTTGAACATTTTTCTCACAAATCTTACAAATCTATATTGCACTTACTTTTACTCAATTATAACTTGAACCTCCACCCACGCCCCTTCTTCCTTTTCCCATTACAACCTACTTAGGAACTCTATCATTACATAATTTTCCGCTACAAAACCCTGTCAGAAGTCTCTCCAGGCACAAGAAATATTTTTTAAATTGTTTCCCCCGGTTACACAACAACTGCGTTAAATTAAAATTAAACAGAAAATCCTTCCTTCCACATTGTCGATTCTTGGATTCTTATAAGCCACGTTTATACAGGGTTCGAAAATATATTGTGATATTGAAAAACTTTTAAAACGGCAAATATTTTGATCCTCGGATATTTTTCCTTCTTTGTTTTCTTGTAAATTTTGTTTCAAATGAAAGTGGTTAATTGTTGGTTTTTTTTTTTTTAAGAACGCGAGTTCTGAGTATGAGAGGAAAAGGCTTTTTCATAACAATATTTTTGATTGAAAAAACGTGAATCTCAGGTTTTTTCAACTTATTGCATTCCTTCAACGTTCGATTAATTATGTCACTCGATTCCTTTCGCACTGTTTGTTTCGTTTTCATTTCTCATATTTTCTTCTTCTCATGCTGTTCCCACTGTGTTCTTCTCAGCCCAATAACACATTTAATATTAGAAACATTCAGCGTTTTTCGAACAAAGAAGCATTATTTGTTTCATAACATCGTGGAAGGATAAATAATATCGAAGAATCATAGAGGAGCTAACACACGTTTGAACAAATATTGAATAAAGTGTGTGGTGAAATTTGTGACCGATATATAAACAAACGACACTATCGAATAAAACTTTTGATCATCGAAACAACACAAAAATAAAATTTTTCGGCAAGCGAAAAATGAAGCTTCTCAAGGTTGACAAAAAGTTGAAAACCCTAGAAATTAAGGGAAATAAGCTTCGGAGAGGCCTTTAGATCGATTAGCTGATGCGCGAAGAGTCCCAGCTGTGTGCTCAGTCATATTATGGACCGTTCCTTATGGGGGAGGGGGGGGGTGTATATATATTTATACCCATGCTTCGAGACGAAGTCAGTCGTAAGCACAATCGATCTTCTCATCGTCTTGTATCCTTCCATCAATTTCCGTCACTGAGCAGCCGTGCATCTTTGGCTTCACTTGACATTTCGAAGGCAATCACTGAAAATTGATGGATGAAACGAGGGAGCTTCACCAAAAATGTTTCGCAGTGGCATGACCATACACGGTTCTTCATCGTATTTTTCATATTTTATTATAATCATTTGTGTCAAACAGCCCAATTGATTGGATTGATATCTTTGCTCTAATTTGTCAGGCACCCCTTAAAAAATCGATGTAAGTTAGTGCTAAAAAAATCTGTTCACAAACAACCACTTGCTCGAAGAGTAATAAGATTTTCCAACGTTCTTGTACCACGAAGAATATAATTCGTAGCTGAAAAAATCTAGAAGTTGAAAACACTTCCTGAAAACCAAAATGAAACTACAAATTCTCACCGTAAAAGATCTAGCAGTCGGGGAAAATCGACCAAGTTAACATGACAGGGAAGTATGCTGGAGAACACACATTTTTAATTGAGCGTGAGGGGAAGAAAAGGTAAAAGGTAAAAAGAAAAAAAAAAGAAGTGAAAGACCGAGAATTCAAGAGTCTGCAGTGGTTATGCATCCTCCAGTGCATGTTCTCAATTTCGCTCTCGACTCTCGTGAGAGAAAACTGCACATTATCGTTGGCACACGTGAAACCGACCAGTTTATCGCGTTTTTTTCCTCCTCCGCAACTTGCCTGGAGAATTTTATTTCATTTTTTCCTTCTTCTCTGTATTTCACCATAAAAATACTCTCTCACGTACTTTCTCTATCCTCTTCCGTGATATATGTATTTCTATCTGGGCACTACTGTTCTGTATAGACGGTTGGGAGAGGTGTGCAACCAAATGATAAAAAAAATATATACATCGATATATATTTAACGTAACTGAATACGGTGTGCATACCTTTATACACGTATTTCCTCTTTCTCGGGTCACGTTCGAAATCGCGTTACGGCTTACGCGTATTTTCATGCAATATATATGCGTGCTTGTCGGTTGCACACGTAAAGGCATTCTCGTACATATCCGTAGATACATACATTGTTGTCTGCGGTTGTACGCGTAAACGTACTCCGTTAACAGAGCATGCGAGCTTTTTATAAGCACGTATATGTATTCACCCTCGTTGCAAATACACGCGTTTACCTACTTGCCATACAAAAAGCTATATATATTAGAGTACGCCCTTATGTAACTATGCCTCTAGGCCTTATCCGATAGCTGGTCGTGGCAAAAACATCTCGCGGGTGTATTCTCGCCCGAAGATGCGATACCTTCCTGTGTATAATATATACTTTATCCTTCGCGCATATTTGCCTATAACAAATATTATTCATGCATATATATAAGGGGTTAAAATCAAATGGGAATCACTGCAACTTTCAAGTTAGATGCAAAGAATTCGATATTAAATGAAAATATAAATATAAAATGGCTATTTATAAATATATTTATATAAATTATATCAAAATAATAATTAAAAATAATAATAATAATAAATATAAATAAATAAATGTATATAAATTAAATATAAAAATAGGCTTAAATATAAAGATTACAAAAGTTATACATGTTTCTAAAACTTTTCATATTTTCATGAGTTAATTATTAAGCTATCAGAGGTTAACCAGCAATAGGGCCATGTGATTGATCAACATTTTCAAACATCTGTGACTGGGTGAAGAACTTTCTGGTTGTTTTATTTTTATTTTTTATTTTCATTGTTACTGCGTATACCCTTGAGGGTTTTTACGAGCAGATCCCATCGATTTAATCCCACTTTTTTCACTACTTCACTCTTTTCCTGTGAGACCCCCCAAAGTGATTCGCACTGGCACTCTTTCGTAATGCACTGCTGTATTACGTTTCACGAGGACCAGGGGCAACTGTGGCAAACCTGGTCGACACAGATCGCTAGATTTCTGCTGACTTTTGATTTCGTAGCCAAGGCTTGTGCGGGCTATTTAACTCTGGTGATCGCGCAGGAGCCACACATCGAGAACGTGCCCGTCGCTGTCAATTGGCGGAGAAACTGTTATTTCATAGTATGATGACATATGTTACACGGTGACGAAGACATCGGCAAGTTTGCCTTTTTTTTATTCCCCTCAGAATTACCATTTTCGAGAAATTCGAGTTTGAAAAAAGGTCCAGCTAACCGGTGTACAATAGTTCCATAATGTCCACTGAAAAACCATTTTTCCTTCCAATTGAACTCCCAAATATGTTTAAACTTAGAAATTACAGTCGCAGCTGAATCAAGACGTTAACAAAATCGTATCAAATGAAAAGAATTTTATTATATAAACTTGTCGTTGCGAAGAAATAGTTGACTCGTCATAGAATGTCTGTATAACTGTACATTGAAAACTTCATCAAGTATGGTTTACTATAAAGGTACAATAAAATACGGTTCTCATTTGATGCAACGGATCCCGAATAAAGGTAACGCTTTTGAAGCAATCACAGAAAAGTGAAATTGGATAGGGTATAAGGCAATGCTTCTGATTTGCTGAAAGCGAAATAAAAGATCGGGGTAGAAATAGAGGAGAAAAGAAAAAGAAAGGGAAAAAGGAGTTCGACGTATCGAACTTTTTAGAATGGAGAACGTGCTCGGGAGGCGAATGAATTCATCTTAACAAGACATTGACCATTCTTCGAGCTACCTTCAGATTAGCTCCGATCTTCAAAGACTTGTATTCTTAATATATATCTACACACTGTGAACAAAGCTTTATAGATGACGTTTCGTTACTAAGTTTAAAGTTGGTTTTTGTTCCGAGCCAGGATAGCTTGCTTCATAAGATAAATCCCAAGTTTTGTCACGTCTCTTTCGGATCGATATATCTGCCAATTGTTTTCAAAGGACTCCTAGCAATTGCAATGCTTCTTTGTTACATCAACGGATTGACCTCCACTGATTTGGTGTCTCATGGTATGTTTTTTACGTCTATTTCGACGAAACAATAATAAACAATCACATTAACTTTTGGCACTGACATCGACATTTCCTTCTGCAGGGCAGGATCAGCCGGATAGTCAAGATCTTTTAGCTTTTATTTCAAACCTTTTGTTGTTGTTTCTTTGTTTTCGGACAAGTAACTCCAATATTCCTGGCAGAAAACTGAATTCGAATATTTATAACCCAGGTTCTGAGGTTTTACTAAGTGCTTGAGTTGGGATTTGTTTCAAGAGGTGTTTTTCGTGCAATTAAACTTGGAGTGGGCTTTTTCGAAGCGGAAAGTATTTCAAGGATGTACGTGTATTATTTTTGTGAGCTCACGTTGATTGAAGCAGCTGTTGCGAATAATGTGACATCAATGTTGTATCGATTTTCGAATTTTTTCACACATTTATTATTTCTGATGGAAATGTGACTCTTGCATTTTTATTCAACATTGAAGGTACTGTGTACAAGAATTTATAGCCGAGAAAAAACATGAATCAATAGTCATTGGGTGTCCTTGTGGTTTTCTCGGAATCACGATTTATTCGAGGAAATAACAGCAACGAGGTTGTCTTAAAGTTGTGAGACTAAAAGCTCTTTGGCCAGGCGGAAAAGCGGAAGCGTAATGAGATTACAAAGAAATATGAGCACGTTGTAGTGCCGTACGAACATGCTAATAATACGAGACCCGGGCTGCTACGATGTTGCCGGGTGGCGTTGTTTACCCGAAACCAGCAACAGGTTCAAGAGAAAAGACAGGGCTCTAGAAAGCTGGCGAACATCACGAGTACTGCAAAGAATAATGTTGAGGTTGGCACGATGATGGTATACTTGAATTCTTTAAAAATAAATACTAAAAGAAAAAAAGTGGCAGAGCGTAGTTTTAGCTGAAGCAGAAGGTAGAACAAGGACGAATGAAACAGAGCGTTTTCGCTCGAGGTATTTTCTAATGAGACTGAGGTCTTTTTCCTTTCTCAGTTGGCGAAATATTTTCTTCTCTGCTTTTTTCTGTTATTCACCTAATGTTATTTTCTTATATCCGTAACAAATCCTTTCTATTTCTGTACCTCTAAGCTCCTTTTTTCTTTGGTCGTTTTCAATATTTTTTTTTTCTCCACAAAAATGAGCGTGTATACCGTCGTAAAGGGACCAGACGTAGAAGCCTGAACCCAACCCAATCTAGAGATATACAGCGAGATTGAACGACTGTGGTAAACTGAAATGCGAGCTAGTCATAACACAGAAGCTGCAGCTTTTCACACAGGTTACCAAGAGCATGTACCTTCTTCTACTGTTTCACACGGTTCGATGCTCTCTCAACGACCCCCTCTTATTTATCCTATGCGGCAGGCTGATGAAAGTACGATGTTTTTTTTTTCTTTTTTTTTTTTCCTTTTTACCAACAAAGCCTCGGTCGTTTGTGCTCACCATCGCCCAGCATTATATTTTCTCCCTTCATATTTTCCTCTCAATATTCCACAGCGGCTTTGCATTTTTAACCGCATCAACGTCTACTCATCCAAGACAACGTTCTATAGAGCGCCAAAGTCACCATCTATTTCGTCTCAAAAAGATACCGGGTGAGGGCTTATTATATCGACTTCCTCAAATCGCAACTCAACGCCGAGTGTCTCTCAGAACATCTCCCTCTTATCTCCTTGGCAGATTAAAAACTCGTGACTTTCTATGCATAGCATTTTCAGTGACTACGAAAAAGCCTTGAAGATGCTGCTCTTTTCTCGATACTACGCAGCTACGAAAATTCGTTGACACGTCCAGAGAAAAATCTCTGAACAATAAGGGGCTGCAAAGTTTTTCATATCCACCCTCCAACTTTCATGAATTATAGAGAACGCTCTTATAGCAAGGGTCATATATCAAGGTTGAAACCTCGGCCAGATTGATCGGTCCTTCCTGAACAGTACAGATTTCCTATTCCAACGTTACCCCTCTTCGCATCCCTCCAAAATCCACAGATGTCGTAATACCAGCTCGAAAACATCTGTCAAAAATGTCTATTGATAGGTTTAATCGATGGTTTCCTTTTGCTTCATTTTTAATTAATTAGTAAATGAAGAATTGTTACGATAATTTTATTTGAAAGTTGACATTCTTTGGGATGTGGCATGCGAATGGAAAAAACATACGCATATATTTTGGTGGCCTATAAAGGAACTGAATGTGAGTAGGTTTCCAAATACTTCAAATGCCAAATGAATGCCTTCGGTGACAAGCAAACTTCAGCTGATTCGGTGCCTCTAGAAAATTAAAACGCAGTACGGAAGAAGTTTTTTGGGTCACTCTCGATGACTACAAATCTCGGGCTCTCTGAACCGAGCATTTTTCCTACTAAATACTATCCACAGGCTACAATCTGTATTAGTTTAACTCGCATTAAGGAATCATTTTCTTTTGAGTTTATAGAAAAGTAAATATATTCGTAGGAACGAAACGAAGTTCTATCAAATTGTTTATATATTTGTAGCACTTTACTTTAATGAATAATAACAACCGACAAGAGTTGGTTTTCTAATTTTGAAATCAAACCAGCGGAAAAATACGCAAAGTAGCTTTTACCGACTGAAACATTCGGTCGTTCGTAATGGTACCGCCGGTGGCTTTTAATGGTTCGACTCAACGGAGTGAGTATAAAGTAAGTTCAGAGGGTGAGAGAATGAGAAGTGTCGTGTTCGTTAACGATGTATATGTATACACGAATGGGTACACAACCTGTTTCCTGTATATATGTGCTGAAAAGAGTGGTCGTCCGAGCGTAGTGACTCGACATTGCGGGTTTATGTACTTGCTATAGCGTGGAAGGGTTTCCTCGGGCTCTTTTCTTTGATGACGCCGCGCGCGAGGCCACGGTGTCTATGTCATACCACAGAGCTTTCTAAGCACAAATACTGCATCATCATCCGTGTTGACGAGGGATACACCAGCCAAATAAGGTGGACGAAAGCCTCTACAAACATCGCCCTCCCTCCAACCCACTTGTATGAAAAACGCTTCGCCTTTGCTCCGTTAAACATGGTCATGTGCCACGACTAGATCGATAATTATATGGTGACCAGAGCTCAACTCCCGTCTCGGTATATATAGCACAGAAGCTTTTAAAGCGCGCCAACATATATGCACAAGGAAAATAAAACTTCGTCACAAACAAATTCAACTGTACAGAAAATGTTCCACTTTCGGCTCGTCGTGCAATGTTAATGGTTCAAAATTCTTTCGAGCAATTTGTTATTGATAATATAATGATTAATGTCGTTATAATTAACTTGGAAAAATATATATATATAATGAAACAGTAAAATCAGAGAAGTCATTCCATCATTTTTGACGTCGCCGAAACAAATACATTGAAAAATCTATTGGTATTAATGCCATTCTTGTTATTATTGAGTTTCATAAATCTGTCTCTTATTTTTGTTGCTCCTTGGCGCACAGTACGAATATTCGTAATCGGAAAAACACTAAAAAAACAGTCAAGTGAAAGTAATCAAGCAAAGTACTCACATCCAATCGAGTTTCCAATTACTTAGATACGACTGATTGTTTATCAATTTATTCATATACTTTTTGACACGTGGGTTACGAGAAGTTGCTCGATATAGATCGAAATGAATAAGTGAACATAAAAAAGGATTGCAATAAAAAAGTTAACGTCGTGACTGTGATCAAGCAATTCGTTTTTCAGAATCAAATGAAAATGTACACGTCGTAATGAACTGCGCACTGTCCAAACAGACGAGCGACTAGGGTAATCGTTCGATAAGTAAAATATATGACAAGCCAGTGCGAATAGTCTAAAGTGATTAAATAAATCGTGTTGAAGAAAAAATTGGCTGATTGAACAATAGTTCGACTGGGGCTACAGGAAACGTCGTAGATCATGATGGAAGCTCTGTGCGACGTTTAACCGACGCCCAAATCTCGTGAATGAGGATTATGTATGATTGCAGCCTAAAATTATGAGATCATGTTTTTTTTTCGCTTCTCATTCGAACCGTATGTCAGAACATGACTTCCATACATAATGTATGCTCTGGACTATCGACCTGTGCTTAGACACACATACGGACAACTACATTACGCAGTACAGGCTAGAAGTCCTTTGGTAGATGGATTGATTGGGTCATCCCCGCGGCAACGGATGGACAAACACAAATATATCGAGGACGTACGAGACAGGACAGCAAAGTTCCTATCATTGTCTCCTTAGTCCTCACGAAGAATTCACACCGTGCGCGTTCAATTCATCATTCGGAAACGTCAAATGCTATTGACTTTTGTTTGTATCGTAGTTCGTACAGCAACTACATCCCGATTCTATTGTACGAATGATCTATTCTTCGGATTTAATAACGAAAAAACAACTGGCTGGATCTATTGTTGAAAGAAAATTTGTCGGAGAATCGTGTTGTTTATTGTTTTCACCTTTCGAGCTTCGAAAATTCAACCAACGAGACTATTATTTGTATTGAAGGCTGTTGCAAGCGATAGGTGTCTGATGAGATGAAACATTTACGGGAATAAAAGATCTTCTTTAGATCTTTATAAATGTTCATAAATTTTCTATATTTTGAAGAAAGATCGTTCGCTAAAATCTCATCATGCCTGCTCAAGGCTTGAACGTATCGAACGCTGTGATCCTTCTCGTTAGCATCGTTCTTGGTTCCTTCGTTCGTGGTCCATTTCATGTGATGGGACAACAAGACGAGGAGAAAACTACAGGCGAAACATCTTCTTCTGGCGATTCACGACCTGTTAACTTGTGTAAGTAGCCGCATTTGTAATATCTACATTATAACTATTTACTCGTCAGGGAAAAGTTTTCATTTTTTTGAAACCGTTTTTTATTTGAGCGTCTAGATAATTTGCAACTGTTCGTTCTGCGATGTAGACCAGTTACGGAAGTATTAGGGTATTTTCAGTACTAACGAGAATATTCCAAAAGGTACATGCAATATTCGTGACGAGACTTTCTAGAGTTTCCTCTGAATTTCCGGATAATGACAAAGACCCACTCCCAAAACTCTCTATGCAGCGTAACATTGTGCTATTTCTTCGCTCGGAAGCATATAAAGTTATCTATATACCCGCATCATCTCACTCTCAACATGCAGCTTCATCTTCGCTCCCTTTATTGATATTCCACGAGATGTTAAATATAATACAGCTCGTGTCATAGAGACGACATGAGAAGATACGGGTATACGCTTAAGCTTGGAATATCAATTCGCCCTTCGATACATCCATGCATGTTAACCAAAAATTGACAAAAGATTCTATCTTTGCCTTTTCCAAATTGGCATTGAACTTGGTGTCTCAAAAAATCCATCGAATAATGAAAAAAATATTATTTCATTTGCAAAATCGAACTATCTTATCAGCGGAAATTAAATATACTTTGACCGATTATATAGATTTTCAGATAAATTTCACGAGGTTGAGTCGGGGTTGCTGTTGAACTGGTCAATCGTGTGAATCTATTGAATTTAACAGAAGTTTCCTTTCGAAAGACTTGCAGAATTTTTTTCCCGAGATTAGTATATCGATCGTAGAATATAAAAAAAATCTTCAGATCCTTTTACACGGTTCAGAAACCGCATGACCTTTTTTTTTAATGTTGAGTTACCTTGTTGTACTTGATATTCGAATGATTGGGCAAAGGTCACGTGGGTATTTTGTATTATAACAACACCGAATATTCTCGGTCGATGGTGCGGTTGCATCAATTTCCTTCGAAGTGTTCGAGGATTTTGCCACGCTTGCATGTGCATTATAAACCGGAAGTACACAAGGGGGAGATAGAAAGCCATAGCGGGCGCCATCAGAATGTCTCTAGCGTATATGTGAAAGTACCTATATTTGCATATGCAGTATATATACATGCTTCACGCATCAGGGGAAATAACTTTTGCCAAACTCTTGACGAAAATTGTCTCAATCTACAAATAAATATATTTACACGCTCAGGCATGCTCCATCTAAGCAGGATAGTCGTACGGTTGTCGACATAGAAACGGGAGTAATTGTGAAACTGACAAAACGACGACTACGAGACGGGGAATGCAATCTTCCGAGTGAATCGTCGTTTTCCCAGTGAGATAGCGGAATAAGTAAGCTGCCTCAATTTTCAAAGGAGAAAATACGAGAAGAATATTTTCATGTACGATGCGTATTATATGCAAACGAGGTAGAAAAATAGGCCCCTTGTGGATCTAATGTCGAGACATGGCAAATAATATCATATCGTAGGAATACTTGTAACAGGACTATTTAGAGTAACGTCTGTATTATTCGAGACCCCGATACCGCAAGTTTACAAACAGTAAAGACTTACGTGGATGCACTGTTTTTTTTTTTAGTGATTTATAAAACATTCAATTATTCTCGATGATGGTCTTATGTTTTTAATCGATGATTTGTTTTCTAATCAAACGATCGAACAGTTATCATCAATGGCGAAGACAACGACATAGCGAACAAGAGCGTATCAAATTCACTGAAATCAATAAGAGAAAAATATCCAGAATGGTTGGGAAAAGTGGTGACTGTTACAATAAATGGTACGGACCCCAAAGACGATCTGGAGCGTATATGTACCGCCTGGGATGCAGCATTGCAAGAAAAAGCAACGGAAGTACCAGATGTCGTGCTGGATACAACGAGATCTGGTCTTGGTGCTGAGACCGTCAATTCCTTTACTTCTGCTCTTGGTATCCCAACCTTGTCTGGCCAATTTGGGCAAATAGGTGATTTACGACATTGGCGTGACCTTACCGAAGACCAACTAATGTATCTCGTCCAAATAATGCCACCGGCCGATCTCATACCCGAGGCCATAAGACAAATGGCTCTTTATTTGAATATAAGCAATCTTGCTGTTATATTTGATAAAAGTTTCGTTATGGATCACAAATACAAAAGTTTACTTCTCAATGTACCGACGCGACACGTAATCGTGCATGCTAAAGATACCGACGAGGAAACGCGTGAGCAATTATCAAAATTGCGTAAGCTCGACATCGTTAATTTTTTCGTTCTCTCCAATGAGCAAGTTCTCACAACAATCTTGGATGCCGCGCAAACTCTCAATTTTACTGGACGCAAATACGGCTGGTACGCTCTCAGTCAAGACGATTTTGCACCGCACTGTGACTGCAACGCTCTATCATTGATCTTCTTCAAACCGGAAATAGAAACCACCAGCCAACAACGACTCAGCGAACTTGTTAATCGAGGCTTGCTCCCGAAACCTGTTCTTTCATCGGCTTTCTACTACGATTTAACTCGGATCACCATAGCTGCCATGAAATCTGCCATCGATGAAAAGCTATGGCCTCTGGAACCCAAACAAATGGCATGCGACTCGTACAACGGTCAAAATACGCCTACGAGAAATTTTGACTTTATTGGTAAACTGAAAAGTGTTACGAATAACATGGAAGTAATACCAACTTTTGCCGACATCGCTTGGGGACGACGCAATGGTGAACATCGGGCGAGTTTCAATATGAGCGTCTCCTTGAGCGTAATATCAAATGGTAATGCAATCTCCACGGATCTACTGGGCACTTGGCCAGCCAACATCAATGCACGGTGGAAGGTAAGTTTTCGGTTTATTTGCGATGAGGGATAAAAATGTGTCATGGGAGAGGGAACTTGCGAGTAGTTGTTCACGTATTTTTAAACACACTCACACATCTAGTTAAATTCACAAACTTTTAAGTTGTCGATTAATATTACACGAATAAATGACTCTTGGCCTTCGTTCTCAATTGTGCATTATTGTAGGCGTGTTTTTCGTGTTGTTTTTTTTTAATTCATTTTTTCTCATCATGTTATTTCCCTATACTAATATTTTCACCCGTAAGATGAGGGTGTTTCGTCATCAATGAAACGAGTAACATGCGTTGAAAAAAAATCAGTATCGAGAGTTGATACACTGTTCCATTAAACCTTCGGTAGGTCTTGAAAATGTGAACAAGGTAAAACCGTTTTAAGGAAATTTCATCGTTAGGGTTTACAGAGAAAACATGAGAATATCTCGCCGAAGCAGAAAAGTAAAATATTATCCTCCAAAATTAGTCATAGGAGTCCGCAAATTTTAACTATTTCACCAGCCGGAAATATCTGAGGAAAGTTGAAGCTCGGATCGTTTTTGAGGAAACTATGAAAGAATAATAGGCAAATATAACAACGAATGAATCATCCTCTTCTAAGTTATCAAAAAGTTTCTTTCGCTTTCTTTAATGATCGAGTTACTAAAGACTTTTGTCCCTACTTCTGCTTTAGCTCGTGTGAGGAGCGGAAGAATTTCGAGCCACTATTTTTAACTGTGATTAGGCTCGAACAATTTTAACATAATCACCTTCGTTTCAAAAAGATATTTATCGGTTTTCTATGAGAACGTGGAGAGCATATGCAATAAAAAGATGAGCAGCAGGAGCTGCTCATCCTTTTTGGGATTGGGCGGTGTTCGAAGAATAAAAAAAGTACACTAACGAGATCCTCTCGTGATTAGACACAGTTCGGTTCAAACAAGATTCAAACTTGTTGCTTATATTTTCCGTGGTGCAAAGCACTCGACGTTCTCTGAAACAGTTTAGGCCTAAAATGTTAGAGAGCTTTTGATGACGTGGATGAATTCAGTGAATAGCAATCACAGAGTAATTCAGAGTGTCATTGAAGGCTTGTTCAGCATTTTGATCGAGGGGGTTTGCTCGTCGCGGTTAAGGAGACGTATCCGGATTCACAGTTAAGGTGAATGAGTCCTTCAGCGAAGACTTTGTCTGGTCATTAGACATGATCACAAGCCTAAAATCAATGGACCTAACGGAATACTCGCACAAATAACTACATCGCGTTGACAGAGAATATTTACCGACCGTAACCGGCGGTGATAGGAGAAGATTATGAACCGTAAATGGTAACACCGCGACCGCAGTAACCATCGACATCACAACCCACTGAATTATCGGTCGCGAACTGCTCTACTATTCTATTCGCTCAAAAATTTAAGCAAACAAAATCGTTCATAGCCGTAAGGACATCGAGCAATCAATGAAGAATCGTATTCTTGTATCTTTCTATCAACAAAAATCGTCTCTTGTAATCAAATAACAGGCTGCACTACTCGAATAGCCAATTGTATGGAGCACAGTGCATGTATACTCGATTGTAAGTAGCCAAACTGTTTCAGAGATTTCAATTTTTTTTACAAAGTACTGATATCTTTGGAAGAAACTTTCTCAATGTCTATAAACGTTTTTTTTCATCATGTATGGAAATGTAACACATTCAATCGTAACGATCGAGTGGCCTGATAACGTGTGTAAAAATTTCTAGTATCTTCTAGTTCAAATCGAGAACTTTTATTAACAATTTAGTAAAACTTCGATATATTTTCGCAAAGCTACAACAGCACAATTGATCGCTCTAAACTCGCGCTCGGGGATTTGTTGAAAAAGATTTTTCTACTTGAATTTATAAGTTCAAAGGACTTTATATACATTTTCATTATATGCAAAGATTTGTTTCTACTTTAATTAGTTGTACATTTTAATTTCATACGCGAAATTCATGACATGAAGAAAAATATAGAAAATGGTAATCTGTCTTTGTCTGTTCTTTTATTTATTTCTGAAATCTGTATATTCTTTAAAATCAATTACTATAAACATTTGCATGAAAAGCTTTAGTTGGAATCAAAATGTTGAAATACACCCAAACGGACTGAAACGCTTTGTGGAATATCTGGAAAAACGTTTTGGAAATGATGTTCTTTTAACAGAATTCTCAATACCTCGGGTTTCAATGGTTAAAACGAACCATGTTGAGTTGGGTACTTTGGTTAGGGGAGTACGATGTCAATATCGCCAGATACACGGAATAACTCATGAGCTACACGCTACCAACACTAGTGACAAACTTCGACAAAGTTCAACCGCAGATGTTCAATATGGGGCTTAGATTTGCCAGTGTAGCACTTGAAACCACCTCACGGCTACGGTGGTTTCTTGGCAAAGTGTATTATCTTGTTGAAATGTTATCGATTCAAGATTGTAGTCCGTGCAAAATCTAATGGACTGTTTTAGGTTCGAATTCGTGGCTCAGACGATAGAAAAACGTCAGAATATTTATAGGATTTTTTACGAATTTTTATAGATATTTTAAAGAGTTTTTAACAATTTTTCTATAGGACGAATGTATCTTTTATTTATTCCACAGTGAACAACACAAGATTTTGTACAGCTTCAATTCTAATTGAGAAAAATCAGCTTTCCGTTTGTAAAAGATTCATTGATATCCCCGCGATCAACGTTTCCAAGCACAGTTATCAGAGCTTTTTTTAGCTTAAAGGTCGACACTCTCCCGAAACAAAGCACCGGTTGCTTGAAAGATTTGATTACACACTAATTAAATTATTTATTCATTTAACTTTAAAGACAATCGGCAAAACACTCGACAACGGAGGTCTTCTGTTTTAAAAATTCTACATTCATACAGCTCACGTGAACGGCAGCAGGGGAGGGGGAGACTGGGACACATTAGATGCAAAATAAATCAATTTTTTTTACCTTCAAACTGTTGTTCCTTATAAAACACTTTGATATTCGTTAAAATTTAGTAGGAACCATTCAAAATCAGCGAAGTCATAATCCATCAAGCACACTGCTCATCGTCATTTGGAAAACGTGAGTATTTTTTCATAGCAGAAAAAAATGCCGGAAAAATTGAGAAACTCAACGTTTTCGTTGTTTATTTTGCTTTTATGTTACACTAGAAATTATTGCGATCGTGGCTAAACTTAATTGAAAATATACAAAGCTTCTAAATCCACCATAACGTTAACCCGAAACCCGATTATTGGATTTTTATCTCCCTCGTATCAGGATATCACGTCAACAGATTTGTGCATGTCTCGCTAAATCATATTTCTTTCCTTGCAACATTTGTCAATTGTGCATAATGTACATTCCTACCTTGAGGAAAAACGCACAAAATTGAAAACGACAACGCAATTGATTAAACGCTGTGTTTCTGTATGTTCGTAAAGGTACCGAACGAATCGGTGATGAGAAACCATACAGCAGTGATAAGTTATCGAATCGTAACAGTGGAAAAGCCACCGTTTATTAAATACGATCCGGAGAAAGATGAATGGACCGGTTATTGCATTGATTTGATCAATGAAATAAGCAGCATATTAAATTTCACTTACGAAATTCGGCTTTCACCGGATGGAAAATTTGGCTCGATGGACGAAGAGGGAAATTGGAACGGGATGATAAGAGAGTTGAAAGACAAGCGTGCTGACATCGCACTTGGTGCTCTCTCGGTAATGGCCGAGAGAGAAAATGTGGTGGATTTCACTGTACCTTATTATGATCTCGTCGGTATTTCGATTCTCATGCAAAGAGTTTCAACCCCAACGTCACTTTTCAAATTTCTCACCGTACTCGAGAACGACGTTTGGCTGTGTATACTCGGTTCTTATTTCTTCACGAGTCTTCTCATGTGGTTGTTTGATCGTTGGTCACCGTACAGTTATCAGAATAATCGTGAAAAATATCGAGATGACGATGACAAGCGTGAATTTACTCTTAAAGAGTGCTTATGGTTTTGTATGACTTCGTTGACACCACAAGGGGGTGGTGAAGCACCGAAAAATCTCTCTGGACGTCTCGTTGCTGCGACATGGTGGCTTTTTGGATTTATTATAATAGCCTCGTACACAGCAAATCTTGCTGCTTTTCTCACCGTTTCGCGTCTCGATACGCCGGTTGAATCGCTTGATGACCTCAGCAAACAATACAAAATTCAATATGCACCGATTTATCAGTCCGAAGCTTACACTTATTTTGAAAGGATGGCGAACATCGAGACACGGTTTTACGAGTAAGTTATTTGCAACACGTACTTAAGTGTATAAATAAAAATAAAATGTAGGCATGCCCAGGTGTCAAGGGCACAGGAAAACCTCGAAATAGTAAAGTACAGCCAAACATATTTATTTTCCCCATTTTCGGACTAAAATTTGTTTGAAACAATCGATTTGACCAAAAAACTGACATTATAATTGCAATAAGGGAAAATACTGCAGCAACGATAACGAGCAATGAATCGATGTGGGTTTCGTTTGATTTCAAGTAAAACTCTTCTTTTACAGAATTTGGAAAGACATGAGCCTGAACGACAGCCTCTCGGATGTTGAACGAGCTAAACTCGCCGTATGGGATTATCCGGTTAGCGATAAATACACTAAAATGTTTCAAGCCATGAAAGAGACCAAATTCCCCACTGACTTGAAAGACGCTTTGAGCCGTGTTCGACGTACGTCTTCATCCACTGAGTTTGCCTTCATCGGGGACGCGACTGACATTAAATATTTAACGTTGACTGAATGTGATTACATCATGGTCGGAGAAGAATTTTCGAGGAAACCTTACGCCATCGCGGTTCAGCAGGGCTCACCCCTGAAGGATCAATTGAACAACGCGTGAGTAAAAATAATGATTTTTAAAATTGTACACAATCGAAGCGATATTAAAAAAACCATTAAAAACTTAATGACACTACATCCATCCGACACTTGTCTACGATTTTCTTGCAAGTACGATTGTTACACCCACAAATCTATTCACAATAAAAGAAAGAATAAAAATACGACATGGTTCGACGTTTTTTTTTCATTTAGAATTCTCCAATTGTTGAATCAACGGAAACTAGAAAAGATGAAGAACAAATGGTGGAGTCAAATGATCGTGAAGAAGGAATGCAAGAAAAGCGACGATCAAAGTGATGGTATTAGCATCGACAACATCGGGGGTGTATTCATCGTGATATTCGTTGGTATTGGACTGGCGTGTTCAACCCTGGCATTTGAATACTGGTGGTATCGTTATCGGCCGAAACACAACCAAGCTCAACGTGACTTGCAACAAAAAGAGCAGTCGAATAACGTGAAAACGGTGCGGTTTACTTTAAAACCGGCGAAAACCCCAGCTTTCGAAACATCTATGCCATTTGGGAGGAGGTTCTAGTCAGCTATAAAAATAACAACAAACGACAATCACGAAAGATGTTACAGATTCGATTCCAGTTTACACAAATCGCTCCAATGAATACAGCTAGCAGAATTCGTTTGATATCTGTAAATTTGTATTCTTACTACAAGCATGTGTTTACATCGAGCGCACAATTGTTCTGTGCCTTTATGTCGATCAAAAGATCAAAAATCAATTTGCAATCATTTTCTTCTGAAACGAGCATTTTGATTATAGAGCCCAGGGCAATGCGATTCCTTAGGATTTACAATTGATGTACAAAATAGTTTTTTCATTTAAACTTTGTTTAAAAAAATAATATGACAACCAACCAAAAGCAATTAACCAACAACAGAAATCGCGATCTACATATAATTTCGATCGGCATTAAACTATTCCTTCCCCAACGACATTCATCCTCCGATTAACTTTCGTCAACAAAGTCCAAATAACTTTAAAATTTTCTGGCACTGTGTCTCGAAGTGCAATTGAAAGAAAAAAAAATCAAAAGTATTTTCATTTTACTTTAAAAATTGTGGAAACGGGTTTTTTTATTTTATTCTCTAAGTCCTCAGAATTACGCGAAATTCGATTCTCCAATGAGAGAAAGGAATTTTTCGGCATTTTTTTCGGAGTTGGAAGATCACATGGAAGGATAAGTCTCGACCATGGGCCAACGATTCGTATGATCGGTAGCGAAACGTACGAAGCATTCAATTGCATCCTAAGATTATGTAAAGACGCCTCCGAGGCTCTGGTATTGCACATGCAAGTGTTGCGTTCTCGATGGTCGATTTTTTTACCAATTTTTCAAATACTGTTTTCGAGTGTGAAATTGTACTGTGCGAGACGAAAAGCTGTTTTCTGGGAGTTCCTCAGAATAGTACGACTTTGCGGCACTAGAACGACCAACGCAATTGCGTTATCCGTGATAACAAATTACTAAATAAGCCAATTCCACCCCCTCGTTCCTATATATTAATAGATTTTGTGTTGAAGAAAAATACTCCAACAGCTTAGATACCGATGTGTGCGTTTTTGAAAATTGTTTAGACTCAAATTATAAGATTAAAGAATGAAAACCTAATGGAAAGACCCAAAGGAAACCAGAACGAAAAGGATGTGTTAGAATTATGAATGACGACGTCAATTCTATAGTCATATTTATGATTAGACTTTATGGCTATATTGGAAATCGAAAACACACAAGCAGGAAAGCCATTTGTTTTGTATTCATTCGTTGTCATAAACTTTTGAACGTTATTTCTTATGTGAAACGTCGTAGTAAGAATTTGTGTGTGTGTGTGTTTGTAAATATTTATTTAAGAAGTTGCAGAGAAGGAATGAGAAGTCGTTAAAATGATTTACTTTGGACAGTATGGTTACGGACGAGCTACGGTTTCCATTATGCCATTCTTGTAAACAATGGATTAATAAACGGAATGAAACAACGATTGACTTGTTTAATACTTCAAAGTTACTTCCTGTCCCTTCCGTCTGTGGGCGAGCAATGGGTATCTTGTGATTTCCTGACATCGATTATTCTTCATCGGATCTTCTATTTTTTCGACTGTCAAGACTAGCAGGTACCACGATTTTGCAAAATGGTTCAACGGTTGATCGTTTTGGAATTTTGAAAAATTTATGAAGTGTGGATACTCAATAATGAATTATTGAATGACAACCTGATGATTTGTTCAAAAACTGCAATCGCAATGTACCAGAATTGGTTCGAATTTTCAAGATCAATACACTCCTGTGTCGGGAAATTTGTATCGAAATGACTTAAAAAATATCTGATACATTTAATGGATCGATCAGTAATTTTTACTCTATTTTCCATTTTTTAAATATAAATTTCAATGAAAAATCTTCACTTCAAAGGGAAATGCTGGTACGTAGAAAAAAAAGAACCCACGTTGGGCCCTCGTGTTTTTCGAACGTGCGTTCAAACCATGCCCTTCAGAAGAATCGCATGGCTGCGAGTGAGGTCAGGAGAAAGTCACGCCAGGTCGATTTATTCTTCTATACACGTGGGGTCAAGGACATCGATCTCATTCTCCATGCTCCAATTGAATTCTACTACGTGTTATCAAGGAAAAAAGTTTGATCCATAGACATGATAAGAAATCAAAGTATCGCTATATGTACGATTAAAAAACAAAGTTTTTTAAAATCGTTTCATTTACTGAAAGTGCAAGAACAAATTCTCTTGTCATGGTAATATCGTTGGGTGTTGGTTGTGACCTTTTCGAGGGCTGTTCGATCGTCCTTTTACAACACGAAATGATTCATTTAAAACTTTCCTCAAAAATCGTATCGATCGGCATCCACACTCGTCAATTAATGTTTTGCATCGTGAAATTAATCACATTTTTTCTAGGGCTCCGACAATGTTTTTCTACAACACATCACGAATAACCGATTGCGTGTTTTCGGAAAAAAAAAACATGAAAATGGAGAAGGAAAACTAATCAAGAAAAGTGCAGGAAAGTTATCGAGCGAAAACACTAATAAAAAATAATTTCATATTTTCATTTCATACGAAAATTCGAATATCTTTTCATCCTTCCAACTCTTGTATGTGTTCGACACTTGTATGTATGTGTTTGTATGTGTTGTTGTTGTTGACGTTCTAATTGTCTCTACACAAAATCTCCCCTGCTGTCCTTTGAACGGGACGATCCTAAACCCTCATGTCTTTGTTAGATCACGGGATCAGATAAGAACGGTCGCATACGTCTTTGTATGCCGTTGGCCCTGTTGACACGAACAGAGGCCAACTAACTCGATGACCAGTTAACTCAACGTCCCAGCGATGAAAGCAAGTAACTAATTTGTCTAATTTAAATAGTTCAGCTTTGTACACTCATTCTTACTTTTTTTCTTTTGGCGAATAAAGTGTAACATTTGTTTTTCCTGAAATATCAGACGTTTTCGAAAAAAATGGGAATTTGCTTTCAAGCTACCACTGTCGCACTCATGCAACTGATCGAATAACTTAATTACAAGATATCGATGGAAAGACAAAGAGAGTAACTGAGAGAGAAAATCGAAGGAACACGCAGTGGCGTCGTAGATATGCACCTCTTTCAACAATTTCCAGGGTATTCCATCTTTGACCCCGAATGCTATATCGATCATCAACACAGTAAATCGGCAGTGTTGACATTGTTGCCGATCGACTGTTGCTTGGGAACTCCAGTGGCACGCAATATGAAGCGTTCCAAGTGAAAATGGCATCGAAAACTTGATGATTTTTTATTTCTTTACACGCTATGAAAGGTTATTACAAAAAAAAAACAATACTCGACTCGACTGAGAATGTATACGTTGAATGATAATTTCCTAAAAAGGAAGCAAAGCCGTCTTTTTTGTTTAAAATTGAAAGAGCTCGTTGGAGAAATCCTTTAAACATTATTTCAACAATTTCTCAATTAATCGACGTGTTATTCATTGAATTGCTTGATTGTTCCCGATGATTGAGATACTTGAAGAAAAAATCGCCGAATTTTTTCTCCAAACTCTTAATAAGTGAATGCGCTCAGGTGGAAATGGAAAACGAAATACAGGCAAAGTGCTTTCAATTACCGCCATGGAAGAGGGAAAAATCAATAATAACATTTCTAAAGTAACGTTGTTACCGGTTTTGCATAGAATCCACTATGTATATTGTGTACCCCACCTTCGCAGGAAATCCCAGCCCTGTTCAGCAAAAAAAAAAGTTGACTTCTCTGCCCCCTGAATTACTTGACGGATGTGTATCGAGAATTCAATCTTTCTTCACAGGATATTGCACCGTGGCAACAATTTATTGACAATGTTATGAAGTAAATGCAATAACATTAACGTCAATGGATGCGGTGTGCTTTTCAGAAATTGATTGATAGAATATATTTATCATTTATTATTGATGTCAATTACTTAAGGGTAATTTACTTATTACTTTTCGTTGAGGAGTTTGCAGGAAAGTTTAAATTCGAAAAAAGAGTCGGGAAATCGCAATAACAAATCCAACAACAAAATCCAAAGATTATTGTTAAAGGACAATTGCAAAAAGTAACAAAAATGAAGCAAAATTACATGTCAGTTTAAAATAATCAATTTTCTGCAACAGTGACTAGTAAATAACCATTCGAAATGTTTGAATTCTTATTAAAAATGTGTAGTGAAATGTTCTGTCCATGAATTCCAAAGAGTCACGATACAAAATATTTTGTGTTTGATGTAAAAAAAGAATAAAATGTACACATCAATTGTAACATACAACACGGTGGAAAATTCCCGAAGGATGAATAAGAGAGACGAAATAAAAATAGAAGCCTCGAAATTCAGTAGTGAATGCAGAACAATGAAAATGGATTAGGAATCGAAGAGTACCGAGAGAATGATGGCTTGCGTGGGGGAGTAAAAGAAACATGGTCAAGAGTGAGGTGTGAAAATACGGAGAGAAAAATGTAAAGGTTACATCGAAAACGAATGCAGGTTAAGTGGAAGGAAAGAGTTGAACTGCCGAAGAAGGAAGAAGGTGATGTAGGGAAGTGGTTTGCAGCGAATGAGGGACAAGAGCTGGAAGTTAAAATGAATAAAATATAAATAGGAGGACCTATTAAAGAGCTTCATGAGTATGTGAGAGCGTAAGATCGTAGGATATGAAAAACTATGTGAAAAAGTGTTAGTGAGTGACGAATGTAATATGAATGTAAATGAATAGAAAAAATGCTAACTGGGAAAATGTAAAAGGGGTGGAAACGGCGTAAAAGCCCACGAGGACATACTTGGAAATAAAATACTCCTATATAGTATGCGTAGGGTGAATCTCGCACGCGCTTTCGAATGGCCTACTTCCCTTTCCAGTTGTGCAACATGTACATATGCATGTATACATATATATTGCGATGATATGCATCCTACACTCATAGTCAATTACTGAATTGATTGACAGAGTCATCCCTGCGGCAACCAATGAACAAACACAATTAAATCGAGGACATATGTGAGACAGGCGATGTTACTCTTCGATATTTCCTTACTCCTCGTAACGCATTCACCCGGTGCGTTTGCACTCGGATCATTGCGTAAAAAACAGGACGAACCAACGATCACTGGGTGTTTGATATTCGTTGGTGAAGTAACTACATCTCATCTCTGTTTCGCGGACGCGGTACGACAGCCTTATTAGTGATAGCGATACATCATCACGAATTCGTGTTTATCTATTATTTTCAACTTTCGTACAACATAAACTTTTCGCACGAGACTTTTATGGGGTTTGAAGAGTGTTGCACATTTCGAACGAAACATTTCAAAGATCTTCGAGATCTTTTCCATGGATTTCGAAAGTTCTCCAAACGCAAGGGCGATTTTGGTTTATCACGCGTTGCGCTTGTATTTATTGTTACTTCGTTCATGGTCCATTGTGCATCATTTAAAAATGAAGGGAACAACGAAAGAACGACGGTTATTCGTTTAAACCGTGACAAAATATATAAGTAATACAACAATTCATCAAATCATTAGAGCCACGTGCATAAAATACCGAATATGTTAAAAACCCTGATACCGTGGAAAGTTCATTAATAGTTTATGGATATGGGGATTTTTTGTCTCCACGAGGATTTTTGGTTTTGCCAGAATGCTGAAAATTTCATTAATTTGTTATAGAATTTTTTGTATTCCGATGTTTTCATCGCTTATTACAGTTCGAGATTTTAAAAACAGAGACAAAAATTCATTTTAAAATTGCACCCGGTACCGAAGTTGTATCGATGAATGTGACCGCAAACCGCAGGGTTTGCTGGTGCTCAAGGTGTGCAAAAGTGTCTGTTGCACTCGAAGAGTTATTAATATTTTTTTGTCTCTCCATTTTATTCCGGAATTGTTTTCTAGCAGACTTAGTCTGTCGAGCTATTTTTTTTTTCCAAATATTTTATTTAGAGATTTTTATAACTGACGAATTTGTCCGAAAACGGTTTGAAAAATGGTTCAGAGGGTTGAGTTTTTTAATTCGAAATTAAATAGACCATAAGAATCGAAAGGAAAACAGCAAACTAAACAAACAACAAATATTGAGGTATGTGTAAATCTACTAGATTATTCCAAAAAAGAATCACGAGCAGCGCGATCAACGGGGAACTCTTTATTCAACGGGCATCGTGGCCGAACGGATAACGTTTGTTCTACTAGTTTACATAATCGGTCGTACCACTGGCAAGCATGAATCACGTACCGTCAATGGACTATGACTGAACGAAACGACGAGGAATTAACGACCGCAAATGCTCAATTAGTTTGCTCTGTCTCAGCCTGAATGCACGTGTAAATTGAACATTTCTGTTTTATTATTATTGAATGCACGTGAGTCTTTAGTTATACACAGAACGATTTAAAAAAAAGTCAAATTTGGGCTTGTTTTCAGTTTTTCTGTATTCAAACAATAATTAACGTAATATTAAAGTCACTTCATTGAAAAGTGGAAAAAGAAGCTTATCCCTTTACGTCCCAGTCTCAAACTTGCTTCCAAAATGTTTTCTTGCTCCTACCAAAGTGCCATGTCAGTGGATTCATTTGTGTGCCTCGCAAAATTCTACAATAACTTTCTATTTCATGGGTTTCGATGGTCCGAAATCGACTTTTTTGCCGTTGTTTGATTTCAATGGCCACTGAAGGCGTTTAAATCGATTGCTGAATTCAAATAATCGTTTTTTTTTTCTCATTCGGTTTCTAAAGGTATAGAAAAGAAATCACCAGCAATGCCGCTATATCGTATCGTGACGGTGGAAAAGCCACCGTTTGTAATGTGGGATAAAGAAAAAAAGTCTTGGCGCGGTTTTTGCATTGATATGCTGAGCTATTTAAGCGGAATGGTAGGTTTCGAGTACGAGATTAAAACCGCGCCGGACGGGAAAATCGGCTCGATGAATGACAAGGGAATCTGGAACGGTATGATGAAAGAGTTGAACGATGATAATGCTGACATCGCACTTGGTACTGTTTCGGTAACGTCAGAGAGACTCACCGCAGTGGATTTCACAATGCCATTTTACGATCTTGTTGGTATTTCAATACTAATGAAAAAGAAGAAGGAAGAAACGTCACTTTTTCAATTTGCTACGGTGCTCGACATCAACGTATGGCTGTGTATATTCGGATCTTTTTTAGTTACAAGTGTTTTTGTGTGGCTATTTGATCGCTGGTCACCGTTTAGCTATCGAAATAATCCGAACAAAATTTATGACGAGGATGACAGGCGCGTATTTGGTCTTAAAGAGTCCTTGTGGTTTACTTTGACTTCGATAACACCGCAGGGCGGTGGCGAAGCACCGAAATGTCTCTCGGGACGTCTCGTTGCTGCTACGTGGTGGCTCTTTGGATTTATCGTATTAGCATCTTATACAGCTAATCTTGCTGCTTTTCTCACGGTTTCCCGTCTCGAAGTACCGTTAGAATCTCTTGAAGACTTCAGCCGACAATATCAATATAAGTTTGGACCGATTGACGAATCCGATGTTCACGACTATTTCAACAAGATGGTAGATATTGAATCGCGCTTCTACGAGTGAGTCAAACATATTTTACCTTTCAATACTTTTAATTCATAAATCATCTAACTGTCCGAACGTCATTCGAAAAGTCAGGATTCATGTCCATCTTATATTTTCTCTATTTAATTTAACTCGATTTTTTCCATCCGTTTTATGTGTGCTTTTTTATTTCCGTTCATATATACGTTTTGCTGCCTATTTTCCTACCTTTCGTTTTTGGTTTTTTATATTCGATTTTTTATGATTTTTGTGTGTTTTACCGAGATGGTAACTCCAGAAAATATTGTTTGGAGACAATTTTTTTTTCAAAAAACCGGATTCATTAACATTTTCTACGTACGGCAATTAAAAAATCACCCCCTTATCCATATTCTCGATGTTATAATGTAGTATATCTCGTCAAAACAAAACTACCTCAATGCCTCAGTTTTCATTATGACGCAGCACTCGATTTTAAAAAGCTTCAAATGATCCTCGCAAATTTGATAACTATTTGTATTAAATGTCAGAACTATAGTATGACAATCACTCAAACATCACAAAACAGTGGATCTTTGAAACTTCTCCGCCAAGTGTCTGCTATTTCAATTCTGCTGAAGGAATTGAAATCGATACTCATCGCACGATCCCTTTCACGAGGTAGAAGTTTTTCGTATTTTATTTTTACACCGGTATCTTCAGCCAAACCCGTACTTCACGAACATGATTCACTTTTCAGTGTAACATGATAAGTTTCGTAATCTTTTCGACGAGTCCTTTTACTTACTTCCTAGATTCTTATCTCACACAAAACGTGTAATTGACTTACCAATTTTATAAACTTCTATAAGAGACCAGAGCCAAGTGGATTTCGTAGAAAATTTGATGAACAATTTTTCTTTTGTCTCTGGTAATCTTTTTTCAATTTCGACTGCAAGATAGAAAACCTGCCTGCCCTTACCACCGTTAACGTTGATAGATTTTGCAAAATTCATTTCATTTCTCTTCTTACCTTCTATTATCACGATGTGGTGACCTTGTAAATACTAAAGTCGTGCTCGAAGGATCACTCGTATGTTTTTTTCTACGAAACATATCGTTATCGACTAATGAGAAGTTTGGAATAACGAAAAAGAAACAGTTCTACGAAAAATTTGAAAAAAAAACGCTATGGAATTTATGGACCCAAGAAAATATGAATAATCGATTGAAATCAATAAAAATCCAATATTTATTTATAGTTGCGTGGCTATGCCACGATCTCTGCTGCTCCGTTGTGATCATTCAGACAGTTTTTCACAGGGAACTTAGTCTAAGGAGGAAAAAGGTGATACGAACTTTATACTGAATATCAATCAAATCGATGTTTTCACAGAGCTTGGAAAGATTTGAGTCTGAACGACAGCCTCTCGGAAATAGAACGAGCTAAACTCTCCGTATGGGATTATCCGATCGACGATAAATATACCAAATTGCTAATAGCAATGAAAGAACGGGCATTTCCCAAAAGCCTGGAGGAAGCTGTCAATTTTGTGAATACCAGCAATTACGCATTAGTCGGTGATGCGACTGATATTAAATACATTGTCCATACTCATTGCGATTTCATGATGGTTGGCAAAGAATTCTCCAGAAAACCATACGCCATTGCGGTACAGAAAGGATCTCCTCTCAAGGATGAATTGGACCAGGCGTTAGTATAACAAACTTTTTCTCTATCATGGAACTAATTTAAGAGTGAGTCCTAAGGGAAGGCATCGTTAGATCAACAGTAAAAATTAAATTAATTCAATTTGCACGAAATGTGGCATCCGAAGAGTAGGAATGAATGGTTTTGTTTATACAATTGTTAGAAAAATGAATATCGACCTTGATTTCCAAAGAAAAGATGTTCAGAAATCTCAAATTGTTTTGTGGAAAAAAATCAGCTTTTTTGGGATGACAATCTGCGTCATTCCACATCATTATTGGAATGACATAGAATATCAAATTATCGGTCTTAAAAAGCGATAAAATAAAATTCAATTTAAAAATTGACCGAGTTATCAGGACGTTTTGGTACGAAAGAGATTCTTGTCCGATTTTCCATTAAATATTTTTTTTCTTCTATACGAAAAGAAGAAAAATATTGACACAGCTTTCAACGACTAACGAACTAATGTTACATACGATGACATTTAAATTGATTTTCAGACTAATTCAATTGACAAAGGACGGCATATTGGAAAAATTGAAGAACCAATGGTGGAATGAGAAGATCAACAGACCGAAATGCCCGAGGGAGTACAAAATAAGTGACGGCATTACCATCGGAAATATTGGTGGTGTATTCATCATCGTAATCGGTGGTACCGTTATGGCGATCGGTACATTGTCATTTGAGTTTTGGTGGTTTCGTTGTTGGCTACCACGAAAGCATTGTCGCGGTCGTTCAAAAGAAAAAATGAATAGTAAAGAGAAGCCGAAAAAACCAAAGAAATTCGCTGTAGAACCAGCGAAAAAAATAACTTCTGAAAATTCGCCGCAGTTGAGAAAGAGATTTTAGGATTATTCGAAACGGTGTAACTTTACAAAACTGAGGCTACCGACTCGCTGAAATAAATTACAGCCGAAGCATTCTCATAAATCCAAAAATCTGCATAATCGAAAAAGATTTGATGTATAGATTTCAATTTAAAAGCACATAAAAACTTCTTTACGTTTGGATTTCATGTGTGCATTAAAATCGGAATGGAATCACGTACGATAGCAATGATTTTGGAATTTATGTGCAATCGTAAAGTCCAAAAGTAATTTCCTGTGTGAAGAGCTAGTGAAATTTTTGCGGATTTTATATATAAATGTTGAAACATAAAAATCAAATGTAAGAAAGCAGGCATTTAATTTGTCAGTGGTGGTTAAAGCAAATAAAAATCGTGAATAAATTAACGGCGATTGACTGTCTGCATCACCTTTTATTTATTGCTCCCAATTGCTTACATCTCGGGTTCCACTTCTTTTTTTTTTTCATCGTTCTTATTTTTTACCCCAATTTACATGTGTGTATATATCTCTCTCTCTCTCTCCCTCTTTCTCTTTCTATTTTTCTCTCTCATTCTCTTTCTCCCTTTGTTTCGATGTTTCAACAGTAATCCTACGATTGATATTCTTTTCGTTTACACCATATTTCTCATCGTACGTGGCAGCAAAGGGAGCATTCATAAAGTGTGTGTTATCTCCGCGTAACACTGATAATTTGGCGCCTCTCGCAAGAAGCATTTGCGCATTAGCCGATGGAACGCATCTCTCGCCCTCGCTTTTTCTTTTTAATTCTTTTTTTGTTCGTAACCTCCACGGAGGTACGTACTTTTACGAATATACTTTTTTGTTTTGTTTATACATGTACGTTTCGAGTTACTGGGTTGCCTTTAAGGTCAGTGTCTGTGGAAGTTGGGGATAAGGGGTGGAGGGGGTCTTTTGTTGGGACAAACAAGAGTGTTTACATGTGTTGTGTGGGTATGTACGTGTGTACGTGGATTGGGATGAATGAGAAAGTTCGTCAAAGTAGCGGGGTTTATTATTTTTTGTTCGTTTTTTGTATTTAGGGAACGAGGAAAGGATCGTGTTAATGTTCTAGGGATTTAAATTATAATTAGGTAATACGATTAAGATAATTCGTTAATAATTACGAAGAAAAACAAGAAAATACAACAGCACTTCGATTGCCATTTTGTCCCTGACGTGACGCGCGGCTTATTCGAACATATTTTTCGACAAACAATTTTCGATAGTATCTTGAGTTCTCGGGCTCATCGATCCAGTCATCGTAACAGTAATTTTTTCTCTCTTTATATTATCGCACTCTTTTTCTCTCCCTCCCTCTCTCTCTCTCTCTCTCTCTCTAGTCGTTATTCCCATCGATTATATTATTACTTGCGACGAGCTCGAAGCTAAAAACATTTCTCGGAAACTGTACTCGCGCTATTGCGAAATCAATTTTCGCTTCCTTACAAACAAAGATAAATAATCAAGCGTCACGCTCAGGTACGTTTCAATAAACTTTCATATACGGGGTACCAAACGGGAGAAAAAAACTTCACCTCCTTATGTATATGTAAATATACATATATACATAAGAGCATAATAACGGATAAATTTAGTCTCTCTCTTTGTTTTTTTTTGTATGATTAATGAAAGAAAGAAAAAACGTCACTAACAAATCATAAATAAACCAACGAAAAATTTGATCACTCGTACTAATTCAGCGTAGCCTCGTTGTTTGGAACGAGTCACGAGGTATGTACTTTTTTTTATGTATTTTTTTTCATTCTTTTTTCTCCCTTTTTTTTCAACCTCGGGAAAAGATTAATAATAATGAAATTCTCTAAATAAACTGTTGTTATCTGTTTCATCCATAATCTCGTTACTCGTTATTCGCTTTTCTTTCTCTGTAATTTTTTTATTTTTTTATTTTAATTTTTTTTGTAATTTTTTTTTTTCCTCGTTTAATTGCTGGTTCCTACAAGTGGCAAGGGGGCTAGCCGTGCCTCGTTGGGTTCATGCATAACAAATTCCACATGCCAAGAGGACCCCCCTGTCTAACGTTACAATTGTTTTAGTTTTTTTGTTTTTTTGTTTTTCTTTCAACATCGCCTCTCTGTCGTTATACCTCCAATCAATTACGATCGTTCGTTTATCTGTTTTTCTTATTTACCTTCTTCCTTTGATTCTTCTTCTTCTTCTTCTCCTCCTTCTGCTCTTTTCCTTCTTCCCTTCGTCTTTGAAATAATAACAGCTAAAACCCAACTTGCAAATCGCTCGATCCAGTATTAGCTCGTGTCAGCCAATTTACTCAGTTTACAATGTTAACGGTCGTAAAGCCGCCAATGGCCGACACTTCAAGCTGCTACTGTGTCTCCTAGAACGACATTGAAACTAATTTATAATTGTAAATTCATTTAATAAGGAAAAACAGCGATATAAATGTAGAAAGAAAAACGTGATGGAATGTTGACTCACCTTTTTCTATCGTTGATCAACGGAAAACCTGGTTTAACCCAGGACAGTTGATCCAGATTGAAACAATCCTTTTCCGTTTCGTTTGTTTCTCGTACGATAGTTTCATCGATTGAAGAATAATAAAAGTGATCCTCTTCAGCGAGGATTCGACGTTTTATTGGCGACCTCACTGGCTCGGTCTGAACGCACTTGTCGCACTGGCGAACCCGAAACTTTAGTGTTAGATTCGTCGATGCGACATGATTCGGCGAACGACTCTCGCGATACTCCATGTAAGGGCTCTCACCGCCAGGAAGATACAGCAAGTTACCCGATTCCGAACGACGATAAGCCACACGCTCGACACTATTGTTCACCGGAAATGTCGTACCGTCGGCCCAATGACCACCGTCCTTTATAGGACGAAAGTGCGTGCGTGCCGACGTCAACAAATCTTCTTCCTCCTCTTGAACGTTCGTTACTTTCAAATTTGAGGCTGGCTCTTTTTTAGTACCGATTGGAGTCTTGCGAGGCACAACCGGAAAAAAACAGCTACCAGTCGGTGGACTGCCGCTCGAATTTACGAGATTGCTGCCAAGACCCTTCCAACACCATGTTTCGTCACCAATATAATCGGACCAGTTCAATTTGTACTCTGAAGAAATAAGAGAATAACAACAATCATATTTTCATTATTTTACTTCAATTGAAACTTTAATGAATTCGCTTTGGTGGTCGTGAATGTCGAAAATGATAAATTTACGGGGCATATAAGAGCAAGGTTCAAATATGAATGAATTTTAACCTTTTTTTTTGTTCAAAAATACTGAATTAACGAAATTGCGGTTCCTCTTGTTTGAAAACAGACATTTTCAACAATATTGACGAATTTTTCATTCAAAAAAAGTAGGACACGACTGTGATACTGTGAAAACGATACCAGGCACTAATAGCTTTCGTGTAACAGAAGAATTCTCGAGATGAGTCTGATTCATATCCTCAAGATTGAAACGGATGATCAAAGGAAATATTTTTTCCGGGCATTTCGATTAGAATTTGTTTAATTTCACGAGTGAAAAGACAACGCTGTCTTTTTTGCAATGGAGGACAATACAACAATCCTGCTTTTCACAGCAGCTCTGCTCTAAACTAACGGATTCACGTTTCTCTCCGAGATCCTTAATATTTTGAGAAAAATAAAAGTTGAATCATATTTTCTGACGAAAAGAGAACATCCAGTTTCGAGAGGTTAACGAAAACTGCTGAACACTTACCTGTTGTTCCGTCTTTGCCGCTATTTTCATTGACGTATTTTTCAACGCCAATCAAATCAATGTCCCACGGTATAATTGGTGAGTCGTCAACGATAGTTTCCTGGTAAGGTGTATCCGCGGTAGAGGCAGAGTCAGAAATCGGAAGAGTCAAGGGTATTTCTCCGGCGTCCACGGGCCAAAGTGGACCAGAAGGAATTGAGAGTGAGGGTGCAGCCCAAATGGAAGCCTTGTCCTGACCATTGCCCGATCCTGTGTCCCAAAGAGCTTCGAGGCTCTCGTCAAACTTAGCTTGCAGTTGTGCCAATCGCAACTGATCGAGTTCCAACTCGCGCTCTTTTTCACGCTCGCGTTCCATTGCTTTAGCAAAACCGTAGCTTTCTTTGTCCTCTGATCGACGAGTTTCGATAGTCTAATCAAAATAACGAATATTATTGTATGATTGATGATGATCGGATGAAAAAACGAAGATGATTCTACGAAATCTCGTCTTTGTATACTTACAACGGACATTTTGCTTTTCTTTTGACGAGCCTTGTTGCTAGCGTTTTTATTGATGTTATTTAATCCGTGATTTTTAATATTATTGTTGTTGGTATTGCCGAAATTTTTGTCTTTCCTGTGGATAGACTTCTTCGGGGTGGCAGGTTGTAAGGCGGGAAACGCGGCGTAGTACCTGAGAGCTCTGTCGCGCGGGGTGAGCGACTCTAATGATGTCTTTGGTTGTCCGTCTGTTTTTCTACACTCGTCTTTATCATCGTTAGAGTCGACCCCCTCCAAGTCTCTCAGCTTGGCGCATAATTCATCGACCAATGATTCTACTCCGCACTTCTAAAACATAGGGAACCTTTGATTTTTCATTGATAACACAAAATAAGGATGCTTCTGCTTACTCAGATCCAACACTGAGTCACGAGTTGTTTTTATCTGCTCCGTGAATCCCTACAACCCTGAAAAACAGGAAGACTAACCCTGCCCGTATGTAAACATCCGAAATTTCCATCGCTCCTCTCAAATTGAAAAAAGAAAGCGCGACTAAGTATGACCAATCTTCTCATAACAGATTTTTACGTTATTTGTGCGTTTTTCCAAAAGTTGCCCTCAAATAATTTGTTCCTGAAAACCTTGATTTCATTCTATCAATTTAAGGCTTTCGGCATTCAATCAAATGGAAAAAAATAGTACAATGCCCATTTGTATATTATAAACTTGGAAATTTCATCAGTTTTTGGTCACAGGCTCATTGATTTTTGTTTTTGAATCTTTTTCTACAAACGGTACGTATGTTGAACCATCGTTCACACTTTGAATGTTCCTCACAACACGATTAAACACAAAACGATCGGATGTCGAATGATAAAAAAAATGTTGTTTACCTGATCAGCTGCACTGGTAAGGCATTGCACAACCGCGCGTCTCTGTTCACGATTTCCTTGAAGGGGTAGCCGTGTCCGGGGCCGAAGACGGGTACGTCGTCCTCCACCGCGTGCGTTACCCACAGCCTCGGCAAGAGGACTCAGGGCCGAGTCGGGGCGGCGCAAGAGGCTCAAAACAAAACGCGAGTACGCTACTGGGTCAATTCCCAAAGCGTCCAAGCGTGATTCGAGCCAAAGGCGCAACTCCTCCTCGGCCCTTGTACCAAACACCCCGCCTTCTCCGGGGGACGCCGCTATCCCGACCAGGTGTAGAGCTGGATTCCTCATTCCCTCTTGGCTGATCTTCGCCTTGACCCATGAACTCTCACAAACTCCGCTGACCCTGGGGTGATCATCTCTCTTCTATTCAAAGATGGTGAAAAAAATTATTTAACAAATAAAACAATAATTCTTCCAGTCCTTATCGCTATGTTCAACGACACTCCGTTGTGCTTTTACTTACTTTGTTACAATTGATTTGTTTTATTGTCTTTTCTTGAAAAATTGTTGACTCCACTGGAACCACCACCCCGACGCTTACTTCCTTGATTTCTTAATTATTCGATGCTTTGATTTGACTTTGGTATTCGAAATGTTCCGTCCTGAACAGCTATGCGATCTTCGGTAAGTAAGGGCTTTTTATTGTTTTATAGATTTCTTTTTATTCTTGTTATTTCTTGTTTATTTCGTGAATTTCTTGGTTCTTAGTTGCTTCGTCTAGTATTTGTTGGTTTCAGGTCCACGGGTGGTGGATGTGTCGTCGTTGCGTGGATGGCAGGCCTTAGTGAAGGATATATATAATCTCCTTCCCATTTTGACTCTGAAATACATAGATTTTTTGTACTCGACGTTGAAACGACCATCAATAATGCGACGGTTTAAAGCAATTTGTAGATTCTGATCATTCTTGTGATCAGTCGACTCTTGTCGGAGCTTTCTAGGTCATACGCGTCTACGAACAGAGCTAAAAAATCTAGAAATCATGTATATATGATCGATGCTATTCAAATGAGCTCTTATCGTTATGTAAGAGTCAAGACAAACGATTAATAATCATTTCCTTGATGCAAAATGAAGAAAAAAGAACTGTGAATGAATAAAAAGGAGGATTTAATGTTGTCACACCATTGATTCATATACGTGACAACGAACAACTAAATAAAATGATGAAAATGAGGTTTTGGAACATGCATTCATTAAAAGGAAACATAGAGCACGAAAAATTTGGAGTAAGATACGAGGCCAAAAGCAAAGGATAACGCAATGGTTACCGAGACGTTGCGTCAAACGTAAGACGATACATCGTCGTGCGTTTCTGTCAAAAACACTTTATCCAACATTTGAACGATGACGTTACGAAAAAAAAGGGCAATGGAAAAATGACAATTCTCTTGACGCGTGCGACCGGAATTTCGAGTGGATTTTTGTTGTTGGCGTTTTCCTTATGACCGGGATAGTACAAATAACCTTGTCGATTGCGCGAATGCGTTTTCGTTCGTGAGTCATGCGACTTGCCAATGCACACGAAAAGCCCCTACTCCCCGTTTCCCGCTGAGTTCGTGTCCCGTGACGTTGCGAAACAAACGAATTTTCACGATTCACCAAACTTCTCGGAACATCTTGTTAACCCATACGCTTAGCTACGTTGTTAGCTTGTATTTTGTCGCAATAAATATGATATTCAAAATACCTGCATTTCCCGAGAGATGATTTTTCACCCCGGCCTTTTCTACACACCCCACTTGGTGAAAAACATGGCGGGCCACTAAGCCCGAGCCTCGCCTCCCTTCTTCCTGACTTTTGGGCGCCAGGGACGTGCCACTTGTCCGCAGAACCCACGCCACCGTATTTTCCTTTTTTTCCGCAGAGAAGCAGCACACACGACGCACACGACGCTCCATGAAAACACCAGGCGGATATGTATCGAACTATAGATGGCGGCGCTTCTTGAGTTCACCCCACCCCACCTTGAGTCAAAACGTCAATATGGCGAACGGATGAACATGATGTCATCGATTTTCTTCGACCAGTGAGAAGAACAGGACAGTGCAACAATATCAATCTTCCATCTCACAAATAAACCAAGCATCGAACAAAGCATATTTCGTCGAGATACAATGAGATTTGTCACATTGATTCATCAGTTTTTCTAAGCAATATCGAAGTGTTCTGTGCTTTTTCATGCTCAGATATGCTGTATGGAAATAATTTCCATTATTTGAGAATGAAAATAAAACACTCTCCCGGTTCGTTTGGATTTTTTTGAAGCATCGAAAATTAACTTTTGTTCACGTTCTTTTGTGAGCGCTGCTGATCATTCAGATTATCGAATTTATCTCTTTCAGTCAAACTGGGTGAACTTGACTCGCTGCGACTTCTACTTTAGATTTTTTTTCGATTCCAATCGTTTGTAATTCGTTTAAAAATGGTTGTTCGTAAAATTAAAAACTTTTCCTAAAGAAGCCCGACAACACGTTGTGAATAAGAAAAACAAACCTTCAAGTTAACCTCAAATTTGTTTATATTTCATGCCAACGAGGTTTCATTAGAGTCTAATCGATTCAGAATCGTTTGTAAGCAACGAAATTATAAATAAAAACGTTTGTTAGATCATTGTTTACATAGAAAAAATAATAATCAACCAAATTTAGCAGCGTCGGTCATATTACCGACGGAAGTAACAAAAATAAGCTCGAATAAATTTATTTCCAAACATATTTTGGACGTTCCGAACTTTCTTTCAATATCCCAGTCATTGGGAACTCATCCAGAAAGAATTCGTTAGACTTTTTTAAAGATTTGTCAGATATTTGTCTTCTGATTCGAAAAAAGGAATGAACAAAAGAACGTTCATGGGGGCCATTCGATACAAATTATATTTCTATGTGATGTTTCGTCAAAATAAAGAATTCTTTTGTCATGCAATAATATTTTCAATCGCACTATATGGTTCAAGGATTAATGATTCCGACGAAGTAGCACGATGCAGTTGTAGTGCCTATTGAAATAATGAACGATAAAACTGATTAGAAAACATTGGAAGAGAAAGAAGCTCCACGAATTCGGATCATCTGTTGATGCGAATCGAGAATCAATTTATTGAATATCGTTTTTGCCTTTATTTTATATAAACAACGATTTAACGATCGTTTTTGAAAAAGAATATTCTGAACGTCCAAACATTTCCGTAATTAAACAAACCCAATATAACCTCGCTGAAATTTTCCAGCATAAAATCAACAGTATTTTTTATCTTAAAATCATAACCTCAACTTTATCCACTAAAATATTGAATTTTTCGAACAATCACTTTCAAGAGAATTGATCAAATGTAGTGGTTTCAAAAGTTGTTACAATTGCTCTAAATTTGATGTGATTGCGAATCTCGAAAAGCAGTTTTCTCATGAATTACAATAATTTATGAGAACCCAGTGAAAAAAATGTAAAAAGTTCGCTCGCTTCAGTCGAAAAAAAAGGAAAAAATCCTTGTGAAAAACATCATGTGCCAAGACGAAGATAATGGGAAAAATTCTAAATTGTTTTTAATTGGAAAGTCATTGACACTATTGATTTCTTGGACTACTTTTTTACAATTGACAGAAAATTCGGGCCTCCACAATCATTAGAAAGCCATTTGCACGTAAATATCTGTCTTTATAGTTATCAAGCTTTGGATGGATTTTATTAAATTAACCTATAAACTGAATATCTATGCAGAAACATGGAAATTTTAGAAAAACGTTTCATCGTCTGATTCATAGCGAACTTTTTAAAGAACAAAATTCGTTGATTCTATAAAATTGCTCTAAATTTTGGTAAAAATGATTTATTTTTTGACGGTGTCTTGAATAATCGCCATTACGGTATAAAAAATTCGTTTCTTATGTGCACAGCCCATAATATCGTTTGGAGACAAATGAATAGAAAATTTCGATATTGTTGCGATCGTGAAAGAAAGAAGTCAATGAATGGCGCCAGCTTTGGGCCATGTCTTTGCTGTGGCCCAACGTGTTATTTTTATTTGAAGACATACGGCGATAGAAGAAACGACCGAGGTAAATGAAAGGTTACGTGATAAATTCGAGCATAGACGTAGGAATACTTTTACGTTTTATTAAATTCATTACAAAACTTCGATCAAAGTCAAAATCGTAAGGATATGAAAAAATGATGAAGAAATGTCAGTCGCGTTGTGTCATTTCCATCATAACCCCGACACATCATAATTGTCTTATCGTTTGTGGACGATCGGCTCTATGCACGAATGTAAACAATTATTTATTTTCTTTTCACCATCGATGTTACGTAAATCTTGACATGTTTTTTCGTCCTTCTTCAATGTTGCTTGACACGCAAATATAATTATTTTCCCCACCCGTTGAGATCATCGATCACAAATGAATAATCGAAATGAAAATTTCAAAGTTATTTCATTGCAAGAGTGACAACCGCGTCACGACATTGTGCGTCAAAAATTCAAACCTTTTCTCACGTAAATGTCCAAAATTTCGGAACAATCTAGACGATAAATTCTTCGTTTCGTTTTTCGAATTAGTGCAGCGAATGGACATCAGGAATGAATGAAATTAAATGTGCAGAGCGAGCCAACAAAGGCCTTTATTCCTTTCAATTTTCTGTCAAATTACCAGGCTCTGAAATATCGAGAGAATAAAATTTTATACAGAGAATACTTTCGCAAAACGTCCTAAAATTTTGTAGTGCAATTTCTGACAACAAAACATTCGCATTAGGATAACGAGAGAAGGTTGGGCTCGTGCGTAGGATGGAGGGCGAGCCAAACGATCATCAAGTAGCCCAAAAATCTGAAGACAGTGAGATTTTGGATTTCGAGGGTGAAACAGAAGACACGGGGCTTCCTCGTTGTCTCGATATCGCGTCACCGATAATCGCCAATAACGATGACGAGCTTACTTGTTCACTGTATGTTTCACGTGCCAATAATTGCCAAAGCAATCAAGGCAACGAGTTATCACGGACGAATTTGGAAAATGCTATACGCGCTTCCGGGCCACTCGCCGATTGGCAAGTCTCAGAAACTTCGTGCGGATTAATCGCTGCTTTTGCGCGGGAAACCGATGCCGAAAAATTACTTCAACGCGGTGATCTGGCCCGTGTTTTTCAGGGACCTGTCCAAGTAAGTCAACCATCATATAAAACAATTAAATAAATATCGTATCAATTAATTGAACATCGATTCATTTTTCATTGAATTAAAGAATATTCATCGAACTAAAAATGAGTAAAAATTGATACAATTAACTAAATATTTGTCCGCAAATTATGCATGAAATATTTCAAACTTGAGGTAATACTCTCGCCAAAGTATTTGTTTTGTTTCGTTTCGAGGAAAAATTCAGAGCCGTGTTAAAAAAGTACGCGCAGAATTTCGAAATTTCATTTTGACGATGTTGACGTTTGCGTTGTTGGAATACACGATACTTTGACAATTTTTATTGGAGACCTTGAACAACATAACACTGGACAAAAAAATCGGTTGTTTTCGAAAATCGAAAGGCGAGAGAGAGACAGAGAATTCTTTTTATTTTCGTTGCCTTCCAATGGTACAAACCTTGGTACCATTGATATTTTGATATCCATAATCAATGCCTATAACTTGAAACATAACTTTCTACTGAATGTCTTACGAAACGAACGTCTTTAGAACAAATAACAGAACATAACAATGGAGACATCTGACCTCGTTTCCCTGAGATTCAAATGTGCTACTACTGTACTTTGAAGCATAAAGGCTTCATTCTCTCTATAATCTTAAGAACGCTTGGTTATTACGCACAGGTGGCTCGTTTTTCTGCGAGAGATTCTCGGTACCGTCAAGCTGTTTTATTACGCGATGTGCCTTGGGCCATTCCTTTACAAGATCTAAGTTCAGCTTTCGCCAAGCAGGGCATAGCCACTGGAAGTATTGAACGTTTGCGACAATATGTTCGTGTCGAGGTAAGCCTCCGTTCAATGACATTTATTACGAGACATCTCGTGATCAGGGTAAGAAAAAAGTACGAAAAAAAAATGAAAAAACAAGAAAAGCGATCATTTTTCAATCGCTTCAAAAGTTTGATCGCTACTTCAATCAAAGGTTACGAATTGGAAGGACAGGACAGTGACAAGCAATGGTAAAACGTCCGACGACACTTCGAATCTTTTTTCATTGCTTGTTGTAGTCACGTGTCTCTGTAGAATCAGCAATTTTCAGCTTTTGCATTTGGAAAACTCAGCGACCACCATTCGTGGCCTATGGCTGCTTCGAAATATTTGAAAACCTAAAAATCAACATTCTTCATTCCAATGATCCCGAATTCAGAAATTTTAAGTCAGTTATTTATCGCGTTAATGGAGTCGATTTCTAATTCATGCTTTTTCGATAGTAAAATCGTCTCTAAATCTCTAGAGAGCTGTCCAACCAAAAGACTTACTTTCTATCTTATAAAATGCAAAATGATAGTCGAGGAATTTAATCCCATAGAATTTAAGCGGCTGGGAAAATCGAAGAATTGAAAAAATTGATAAAAATTTGATTAGTCGATAGTTTTTGGGCTCGCGAAGTTGGCCTCTGCTATTTTTTTTAGTACAAACATCTCTTCGAATCATTCCATCATTATTTCGACTTATTTGAATGAAAAGATACTGGATGCGGATCACTACGAGATCGTTTTGCGACAAGGTTTGGATTTCTTCGGTGCTGCGCGATTCAGTGCAGTTCCGGAACGTTGGTGGCGCGGTGGTGGTAACGGTGGTATAATAAGCAGCAGTAGCACAAGTTGCGGAAATGGTGTTCCAAATCAAGCTGCACTGCCAGGTGCTGTAATAGGAAACTGCAATCTTGCTGAATCGTCGTCTTACGGACAACAAGGTGACGGTGTACTCCAGTGCTACCGTTGCCAAGGATTCTGGCACGTCGCAGCCAATTGTCGCCATTTGCCACGTTGCGTACGTTGCGGTGAACCTCATAGCGTTGAATTTTGCCCGAGACCCCGTAACAGCCCGATTTGTTGTCATTGCTCTGGACCCCATCACGCAGGTATACGATTTTTTGATAATTGACATTGTTCATCGTCTTCCAAGCATTCAATTGAACCGATTGGCAACTTAAAAAATTTTCAATCTCTCATTACACCCACGAGAATGGTCTCGAATGAAATTCCCATTTTTTCTAAACAACCATGAATTCCCCAAAGAATGTTTCTTTTTCGTTCAGTTTTTTTTTCAAGTCTTGAAAAATGATTAAAATCAGAATTTTTAAAAAGAGTGAAAGGTCAAAAACAATTTATGAGTCTGCACAGAAATTCTTCGTTTCACTTATTCGTTCATGACTTTTCGGTCCCATTTTTTCGAAAGCAATTTTAAATGCCGTTTAAAAAAAGGAACGTGAAACACGATGAGCAGTAAATTAGGGCAGTTGAGGGGAAGTTAATACTAACAACAACAAAAAAGGATATTTCATGAATTACATCCAAACGAGATTTACAACTCCAATTACAGGCTTTCGACAATGTCCTGTTAGACTTCAATTGTTGAATGCAACACCGATAAGCATTACATTGAGCACTGCGAATCGTACTGGATCTCAATACGTCCTCAATCCTACGAGCAAGCAGAGTGCCTCTCAAGGTCAACAATCTCTAAAGCCTAATCATCAATGAATGATTTTCAAGGTCGTGCTCGACTGTTTTAACAAAATTGTTGAGTGAAGAATATATTTGTAGATATATATTCATTGGAACATATTTTTTTGCTAATTTTTTTTCTTCGATACTATCGACAAAACTTTTTAGAAAACTCAATTGATTAACCATTTGTACGAACAACTGTGATATTTACTGTGAATGCAATAAAAAATCGATGTTATTAAAATCATTAATTGGTCTCCGGTCGAAGTGCAAGAAACTCAGGCACTTTTAGAACTCGATGCAACGACCATCAATCTTTTTATCCCATGAAAATATCTTTCCGTTTTTCTTACAATCTCTACTTTTTGTTTTAATCGTTGAAGAAAAAAATTCTGTTAAACGATGAACCATTCCATTTCGAAATCAGATTATTTATATCCTTGGCGTTGATTTTTCGATTAATTATCTTTTGAATCTTCCATTCATCACAAATTACGGACCAAACAATACATCAAAGCTTTCAAAGGTGTTGAAGTAAATAAAAATCTTACAATTGACCCGTAATTAAAAAAATCATTCCATCCAACGGAACAAGAATTTTTCAAGCAACGGACCGTAAGAATAAATTGACAAAAAAACATCATAATAACAGTATATTAATATAATACAAGTGTAATTTAAATTACACAAAAAAAATCTACGTCCACATTTACCGATATTCATACCCGGCCGTTCAACTTTAAACGCAAGTTTTTATAGTCGAAATAAAGAACCTCAATTATAAAATAGACGAAAAAAAAACTACCAGATCGAATGCGACCTTAAACTCATACCGGCGAAAATAATCTAAAAATGTTAAAAAGAGGATTAATTAACGTCAACGTTTCTACAACGACGGCGGATAGATAGACGGAAAAGAAAAACTATTTTTCGCACCTCATTCAACAGGATTTTATTCGGGGTTTACTGATAGCGCGTTTAACAGAAAAAACCGAAGTAATCGTTTGGCCGACTTTTTTTTCTCTTTCTCCTCTTCTCCTCTACCCATAGCTGAACGTTCTACTTTCGTAATCCCCACCTCCGGTAAAGTGGGCTCTCGACACTCTTCGAGACCGGTCGCGGTCAAATTATAATGTTAAAAGATCCTTTTAGTTCCCCTTCCTCCTTCTGGCCATCCCCTCTTACTTGCTCGAGTTAAAGACGATTTTTAATTCATTGCAATTTGATCGAAGCCCAAACCAGGGCAGTTTCCGTACAAACGTGTTATTTCATTTTTTTCCAGTGTCCCCAGCTCTTTCATTGTTGCAATTAAAATAATTCACTTGACATCCGTCAATACTTTCTTTTAAAGAAAATCGTAAAAAAAATTGGTGCGTTTGTTCGAATGCTGTCGATAAGTTAGTGGCAGTATCGATTGAACGTTTGAAATACCGTGAACCTTCCCTGGCTTTCGATATTCAACTGAAACTCCTCACTATACCATCATAACTTTAACAGTTATCGACTCGCTTTTGTCTGATTAAGAACTCAAATATAGATTGGAAATGATTATTCGGTGGGATTTAATTTCTGGTCACGTCCTTGGGACGAACGTGCGTTAATTATATGAAGAATTAAGTGAAAATGTGGAAACGTGATATCAGCGAGAGACGTACGTGTTATATTCGTTGTTCTCGATATCCAATCGTTGTCTTTCGATATTTATGGTGATTATATTTTTTTTTAGTGGTATAACAGGGGAAGAGGGGAGATTATTTTATAATCGAGACTTTCACTTAATAATCAACATGATGCGGATAAGATCTTCGGCTGAGTGAACCCCTCGAACGAAAGAAAAACGAAGAGGGGATAGAATCCTTATGAGAGGGAATCGAAGTTGAGATTTAGTTTTGGCGGGGAATTATTCTTACAACTCTACCTGTTAATTCGACGGGGAAGAATCGTCCGCGTAGTAGGAGTTAGCGCGTGAGCAACGTTGACGTTCGATTATCCCAGACAGAGCCTCGTGTTAGTCGATAAGGACATGATCTCGACGGAGTTGGTGCTGTTGATCCTCGGTACGATCTTCAACACCAGCATTCAAGAACCTCTTATTCTTCGAAGTAATTATAAAGGACTCGTTGGAATTTTACCAAGTGCACAAATCTTCGCTTCTGGACTTAATCGTGCTGCTTATTATCACGAACAAACCGTTGCTGTTGTTGATATCAATCAGAATAATGAAATTCATGATTGTGATATCGTCGAAGGATAGTGAGTATTTTTTCGGTTTTTATTTTCAATTCAAATTACATTTTTTTTGCCTGAATTTTCACGCTATTAATCAATCATTTGTGAACAACAATTGACACAAAATTCACCAGAAACAATTTTCATAAAAAATATAAAAAACTTAATCAAGATTCAACAATTTCGAAGTTTAATTAAACTTGTTGTTTGATTATAATTAATAAATAAATGTAGATGGAAATTGGATACTAAGTAGAAAAAGATCTCTAAATCGTAAGGATTTTTTTCTCTACTTTGTGTGGTGTTAACGATTTTTTGAATGAAATTTTATTAAACTGCAGTGACAATGTCTTAGAACGAGTTATGGTTGATTAAAAATGAAAATTCTTCAGCTAGTGTTTATAATTAATTCGAAAAAAAAAATGTACTTTTGCCATTTGGAGTTTTATTCAAAACAACATTAAGAAACGAAATTAAGATATTTATTTAATTAGGAATTTATAAAATTGGAAGTATATAAGAAATCTTTTTATTTGTTTATTCATTTTATTATTCAAGATGTATTTGAAAGGATTTCTGTGTGCTTCAAGTTTTTCCCAAATTTATAAAAATTCCCCATCATTGTCAAGCTCAGCACGTAATTATTTGCTGCTTGGTCGTAGTCACGAGACCTTTCGCTCGATGTTGGTCACTACCGGCTCGTAAGAAGATTTCACCGTCGAGACCATGCAATAACTTGATAGACAAGTTGTAAAAATGTCGTGAAAAGAAATCCCGATATTCTCTCTTTCAATAAAGATTATTTCGATCACGAGCTTATAACGACAACAGACATTTTCATTAACGAGAAGAGATATATACATGAAAATGCATTAATCTTTAAAATTGGTCTGAATTTTTTCTTTTTTTTTTTTTTTTTTATTTTAAACTTTAAACAATTTTAACCATTGATTGAAAACGAAAATGAGATGCACATTCTTCGAATTTTTAACAGTCAATTGAGAAAAATGAGTAAAGAATTTATACGTTCGATTCAGCATCTCAGCAAAATTCAATTGTTCCGATAGAATTTTTAACACGATCCTCAAAAGTGACATAATTCTTAGTTTTTGCAATCGTTTCAACTATTTATTTGGTTTTTTTTTAGCGAACCCCAAGAAATTCACGAAATTTTGCAAAATTTGTCGACAACGGTGAGACCAACGGAGGTTTCGTTTCTGCAAATGACTGGCTTGATGTCTCGGTGCGAACAATTCGACAGAATGCAATCGACCGCCTCAGAAGAAAAAGACACAGGATTTGGACTGAACGCTTTGAATTTTTTCCATGGAATTTTGCCAGGTTTGTTTACGTTTACTTATGTGAAAAGTCTTGCCCAAACCTATTAATATTTTGCCCGTAACTTTGAATCCAAAACTTGATCAAAATTTAAATCTGATCATTAGGCTGATTCAAATAAAATTTGTATTTTCCTTTGACAGGCCAAAGAGATGTTAGTATTTGATAAAAAAAAACTCACCCAAAAATTGGGAATGTGTATTTTAATATACGGCACGAGTTTATAGAAAGATTATAATATTTTTTCGAATATTTGACTTGGAAACAAATTTTTCTTCTCGCAAAAACAGTATGACTTTTTATGATTTTATTCTAAGCACGTTCACAGCATCACTGTTTACATCACTGTACGATTAACCATATGTAACAAAGGCTTCTTTTGAATAAAAGAGTGTGTACGTGGGCACGTTCAGTTGGTAAAGTGCATTTAATTTCAGATTTTGAAAAAAAAAAAAAAATGACGTGTTGAATGGATGATCAGTATTCGTCGATTGGTTAATCCGTTGTTACTAGAAATATTTAATCAATAGGTTTCAATGTGTGAATACATAGTTCAGACATTTCATCATCGTGTCACGGGTAAAATCTTTCATGAGCAATTATGCCAAGAAAAAAAAAACACGAAAATAAACATCGTCCGTCGCGTTAAAAAAAAGTTTTCGAGTTTTTCAATGATAAAAAAAACCGGCATGCAAAATAGTTGAATTGAAGTTTTAGAGCGGGAACAACGAAAATATCGTCGTTTTTCGAAACAGTTTCACTTCTAAATATTAGCCGAGTGTTCGTTTTCGGTCGCAATTTTTTTTTGTTCAAAAGTCGTTCGAGCGATCTCTAGAATTTTTTTCTTCCTAACTCTCTCTTCAACCCACGAAAAAAAAACAAATGTAGAATTTTATACTGATGACGAAAACTTTAAGGCTTTTTCAGCACGTGCAATTTCTGAAAACTATTTAAGCCGTGTTTGCATAGCTAATAACTACTTAAAATATGTATCTTCTCTGCATGTGATTACAAATCTTAAAATTTTCTCGTTATTTAAAGTAAAATTAAGAAATTAGTAAAAATTGACTTTCCGTCTCAGCGGCAAGGCAGTGTCATTTTAAATCATAATTTTTTAACAATTACTTTGACACTTTGTGCGCGTCGTAATTTTCTATCCTCGCGACAAATACCATGACTCAGAATATTTTTTTATCACCTCATTTAGCAACGGAATCTAAAAATAAATGAGAACACTATAGTTCTGTGTTGTCGGTAGGTCCGCATTTTTTTTTTTTAAATGAATAAATTTTTATTTCGATACTCTTTGCCTCTGCCAGGTCTCTTAACTTATTTGGAAAATTTTCGTACGTCAAAATTCAAATAAAAAAATAAGCTTTTTTTTCAAGGAACCAAATGGTGTGGAACCGGCGACCTTGCGAAAGATTATCACGACTTAGGACCGAAAGCAGAAATTGACAGGTAAACTTATCACAATCGTTTCGGGGCTTATATAAACTAAAAAGTCTCAAAAATGTAATGAAATTCAATGATTTTTTCGAATCTGAAAAATTGTATCTATTGATAAAACTTCGATTTATTCGAAAAGACGTATGTTGAAACGTTGTGTGAAGCGTGACACTGTAGAATAAACACATTTTTCCCCTTTCTGGGTGCCCTTAAGTTCATTCTTCAAAGAATATTTACAATCGACTTTGAAATGGGTTGCGATTTTTTGTGTGAATTTTCATTTTCACATCATCGAGTGGACCATAAATATTATACATGTTGTTTCTTTAATATTTATGAATGATTTTACAGATGTTGCCGAACTCATGATTTATGCCCTGTCAAAATTCGTGCTCATCGAACACGCTACAATCTAACCAATACTTCATTATACAGCAAGTAAGTACTGAATTTTAACGCTATTAAAATATCAAAAATTAACAAAGTAACCAATTTTCACGTCAAATTTTCTTTGTAATACAGTCCTTGTAGAAACGACTGTTTACAAAATTCAGTGTTTATAAAAAAATACATATTGAGGCACATTTGAACTACATGCGGAAATATTTTCGCAATAAAATATAGAAAAGATTTTCGCAATAAAATATAACATGGGTCTCTGGTTGTAGGAGAAAAACTATAAAGCGTCCGCAGCAGAGTTAGCACTTGGCGTGTAGCCTCTACTAGTTGTAATTACCCGGCACAGATAACAATTTTTGTTTCGTAAGCCCACGTCATATCGTCGTGAGTAAGCTTCGATTGGGCTTCGAACTAGAGAAACCATGAGCTTCAGCATAAAAAAAAATAAACATCGATGGCATAAACTATTATTGATATCCAGAGCTCAATTACTTGCTCAACTTTATAATACTCGTCAGCCCTTTTGTGACTTACCGAAGACAATTCATGACAAGCTAATTGTTATCTCTAGACGGAGAGAATTGAAACTTAAAAATTAACGTTACAGTAAAAGGGGATGACCCTCCGATGTTCGGCACTTATACTGTGCAGGATATAAATTTTCATGAAAATCAAATCTAATTTATTGTCGTACGACAAATTTTATTCAATTTTTACAAAAATTTACTTCTGCATAGTTTATAATTTGCTTGATTGGAAGTTTCAATTCTCTTCAACGAAGTCAATGGAAACATTCGATATTGCATTGCAAAAAATATTCTCACTAATACTTTCAATGTGCCTCGATATATTGAAAAAGTTCCAAAGTAATGAGTTTTTCATGTTTTTGTCCAGTGAATTCTCCAAGATTAAATTCGGACCCTGAAATTTTCAAGTTCTCAAGCAGGCTCACCCCTTAAGGCTACATTTCGATTATTCAGAATTATTATTTGAAAGAATTCTTCCATAAAAAATCAACCACAACTAATGGATGCATTTTTTTTTGTTCATTCTGTTAAGGTCACATTGCACTTGTGACATTGCACTTTATCAGTGTCTCAAGAACGATGCAAGTCGAACAGCACACATAATGGGAACATTATACTTCAATGTCGCTGCAGTTGAATGCGTTGCTGACGTGCCGAGTAATGTCGAAGGCACATCTACAAGAATATTCTCAACAACGGGCCTGAGGTTTTAGAGTCTGATTAAAGAAAAGAAAAAAACTATAGCTCATTGTACAGTGATAAAACTAAACTTTGTGAGATACGTTTGATGTTTCGTTGATTGTTATGTGGTGTGTAAGATAATCATTTTTTTACACGTAAAAATATGTTATTTATTAATAAATATAACAATTTGTATATTTTACTCAACGTCAAATAACTTCTTGAAAAACTATGCTCAACTGAAGAAATACTTGAACGAATTCAACAGAGGAATCAAATGGTCTCTGATTATTGCACGAATCTTCGGCTGCGTGTGATTATAAAGATTGCCTAAAAACCAAAATGTCTCTTTTCTAAGATGATTTTGAGATTGAGATAATAGTTTATCGAAAAATATTGCAACACTTTCAGTATTTCCTGAAGCCAAAAAAATTTCAGCCGCTTTTCCCGTTGACTCGGTTATCAAGTTCCCCAAAAGTCTGATTCCCGGTGCCAACTACAAAAAAAATTAGTCTGTATCTCATTTTACCTTAAGCATTGATAATAAAATAATACTAATTGCCAATTGCTTGGGAAAAAATAGTTCAACAATAATCATAAAATATTCATCACCGTTTCAACGTTTGATGTTTCGTCTGGATCCATCAGAGATTTCCAAACAATTCTGCAAACTGCTTCTATTATGGGAATGAGAACAGTATGTGACGTTTCTCGAGATGATAACAATGCCAGAATCCACAAACTATCTTTGTCTTGAGAAAAATTGTTCAGACGAATCAGCCCTGCACATAAATCCGTGACTTCAGAATCACTGAAAAAGAACAACGTAACTGAAGCAAAGCTCTCTTGAAAATAAATGACATTTGTTGTTCAAACAAAATCCGCTGCATCAAAATTATAAAACGTCGCATGAAAACAAAGCTCTGACAAAAATTCAACCATTTTTTAAATGAAACATCCATTTTTCATTCAAATCCATTTGAAAAAGTGATCGACATATTGCTTTAGCGACGTGTTCTGCGATATTTCATGAATCAATTTTCTTCTGTCGTTACAAAAAGAATTAGATTACTTTTTTGAGTACACAATAGTTTGTAGCGTCTGACGATGCATCAATTCGCAACCATTTAGAAAACTATTCAAAATTTTTCCTCCATAGATGTGAAATAATTTCCCTCTGGAAAACGTGAATTACCCAACATACGAGAATTTTATTTTTTAATTTCTTTATACTTTTCCTATATTTCTTTATACTCACGTTATTATATCATGCCCTGAATACAGGCAGAGTTTAAGCGCATAAACAATTGAGGGTAAGATGGTTTCGTCACAATTGTCAACACGAGATATCAGCGCTCGGACGCAGCCTTGAGCATACAAAGTTCTGAAGGCTGTTGTGCTACCTTTGGATAGATTTCCAATGGTCCATGCGCAAACTTCCATCAGAGGATAATTGAGAGAATACAATTCAGCGACCAGATGCGGTCCGGCATGTTTAGCCAGAAGACTGCAAACATTGGATTTTGCTAAAGCAATGTTGCAACAACAACTTGCAGCGATTAATTGAACAGCCGGATTCGCACAAGCCAAATCACGTATCAGTGCATCGAGCGCACCATTTTGTTGAAGAAAACTATTTATATTGGTTTCATCCTGGTGAAAAAGAATCTTCGATCAGGGAATAATCAATATAAATATGATGCTGTAAAATATTTTATATCTGATGAATGTATTGGAACTGTAAGAAAAACTTGATTTTTTCAAAAGAGCAAGTGTCTGCAATGCATTGAAATTTTGTTGGGATCTCTTGGACGAGGAGTATACTTTGAAAGTTAAAAACGAACCTTGATCAAGGAGTTCTGCAGCAAAAGATAATCTTGCCTCGACAGAGCACCTTTTTCCAACTGTCTTGCTTTTTCCACCACATCTTTATCGCACGAAAGATATTGTTTTTCTTTTATTTCGCCAAGAGCTGGTCGTTTCTTCGTCAATAAAAAAGCACGATTGTTCTTCCTCTCTTCGCTCAGAACAGATCGTAACTCGTCCCGTATAACCTCCAATGTTTCGTTGTTTACAGACATTGCCTCTGACATATTTTCGTATAATTTTCGTCGTAGAATAATGTAACATAATGATAATTCAAAATCAAGTAATTCTGGAAAGCCTTCAATAAGTAGTCCTTTTGAATGGGTAAAAAGTACGAGAATGAGGTTAATTTTCGTCGCGTGCAAGTTTCTCAATATATTCTTGAATGCCCTAAGTTTTGAAGAGTTTGATTTCTTCTCAATGGAACTTTATCCGTTTGGAAATAAACTGACATAACTTCTTCACGAAAAATAGCTATATGTATCACCAAATATTCTATTAGTTTTTTAAGACTTTCGTATGAAGTATACGCGGTCTACGCGAACGGTCGTTCTCCAGCGAGTTCAATGGCACAAACAGCAGCAGTTATGAATGAATCAGCTGTTGGAACAGCTGATCGGACAACTCGGAATTCTTTGCTCTCGACATGGGTCACTATCGTTTGATGTGAAATTAAATTAAAGATGACTCATTGAAAAAAGATTGCATCAATTAAGCGTTGCGCCAGTTACGCATCATGTATGCAGTCCGGCTCTATGAGATCGGAGTTTGTTATTCAATTTGTAAATATTTCGGCGATAAGAGCCAAATACTTTTTTCAATATTTTCTAGCAAACGTTGGGAATTTTTTTTCGAGCACAATTAGAGCCCTACCAGAAACATCTCTACCTATCGAAATAACAACTCTACCAAAAACTGTACTATCACAAATATACGGCACATACACCGAACAGCTCTACCAAATAAAAGAACGTACGATGCAACATACGACGATACAATAATTAAATATTCATGTCATTTAGAAGCATCAATTATATAAATATATAAATGACGTGATTCAGACAATCCGGAATCAACACCTTAAAAGTGTATTGTCCTCTACGCTTATCAATGCAATATAATTAATTTGATCGATATTTATCATATGAATGAATTTGCATTATTCACTCTTCAACGAAATTACTATTTGTATAATTGTGAGAATAATATAACTTTTATTAGGCTTGTTGAATACAATTTTATCATCGAGTATATTTGCTGAATGATGAAACGAAAATTATTCTTTGATATGTTTATTTTTCGGTGTATTGAAATAAATTGAAGAGTTCGAAGTCAACTTGTGTGGTATGCGTTTGGTTTGTTTACGTTCTACACGCTCTCGTGAGTCTCGTGTACTCGCTTCGGTCGCACGACGCACGTGCTCCGTAGTGGGGGAACGTTCGCCGTGCCGGCGCGCCGCGAGGGGGAAAGCGGGGTAGCGCGACTGGTGGGGCAGGCGCGGGGCAGTAGGGCGAGCGGGAGAGCGTGATAACGCTAGTATCGCTCGGCCGTCGGCTGGCGGAACACGGAGAGCGCGGTCTGAGCGTCGGTCGGGCAATTTTACGCTACGCTTTATCGTTCGACGGTGCGGATATATTTTACGGAACGGAATATATAATAGTACAAGTAGAATTCTTTCTGATCTTCGATGAAAAAAAATACCTATACAGCCACGCGACTTTTTCTGAAAATAAAATAGAATAAAAAACGATTAATACTTTTATAGAATCAAATTGGAAAAATGTATTAAATTTTCATTTTGATAAATAGTACGCAATAATAATTCATAATAGTATTTTCTTCTTTTTTGGTGATCAAATTCTCAATTTTGGGCACGAGAAATAGGATTCAGAAAAATGAACGCGTTGACAAACTATTAAATGAATTATTGATTCGTCCGTACATCGTAATTACTGTTTAAATTTCGCGAACGAATGGATAGGCCGATACTAATGTGACAGACAGTCTAGTGACCGTTATATCACATCTTTGAGATTCTGGCGAACGCTCGTGCGCCCGTGCGCTCGGCCGTACCCTGGCTGCGGAACGGAGTACTCAAGTTATCATGAGCGATTCGATCATCATTTCGTCGTCATGTGCTTCGGCGGTATTCATAAAAACGCGGGAGCAAGCTCTATTCGCTGTGTGCACACATCAAGTTCTCATCAACGTGAGAGTGTGTAGTCGTGTATATGCATACTGGGATATGTATGTACCGATTACACATTCTCACTTTGGTGAGAGAGTGTGATGTGCACACAGCTTATAAGCCCTCACGAACGGGTACTACCACGGTACGATACTTAGCGACGCATGACATAGCACGGAATTTTGCGACGGGGGTTTCTCTAGCTTCGTAGTGCTACAAGTAAGTTAGCACCTATGTTCGGCTGACCGTACGGTTCTTTTAAAACTCAACTTATGCTAAACATCTATGCATGTTTAGTTATACGTTGGCTTCTTCAAGAATTTTACCGATGCTATAATGTAGGAAGAGGCGAGGTCGCTCGTACGCTTGGCACTATCGTGGCACGCTCGGGTCTCCACGAAGTTGTGTTAGAGCCGTGTCGTTAGACTGTCTGTCACTTAGCATTGGTTTACATTCATTCAATTTTGTATGAAACTCATTTTTTTCACCATAAAAAGATTTCAAGCTCGAAGAAAAGATCATTCAATTGTAATTGTTTTGACCGCGCACAAGTTTGTCAATGTAGGCATTTCTCTACATTATAACCGGAGTTTCTTAATAGAACTAAATAATATTGAAACACTACCGTTAAAAATAAAAATCGTAGATCTACATTTTTTTTTGAATATTTCTTCTTGGATTCAAAATGACTTTTGTGATTAAAAAAATGTTTAGTGTGGACATTTTCGAAATCGTAGTTCATAGTGCGCGGATTGTGATAAACTCAAGTGTTAACTAGAAAAAGGAGTGTGAATAAATAACTTATGCGTGAGATTAACTATATAAATCATTTGTGCGGGATGGACATTGATAAAACATGAAGAATCGTTGTTATGAAAGCCAACTCCACTGATTGGACAGAACAAGTGAAACATTAAGATTTAGTGATGGTTTTGTGCAATGGATCGCAGCTGGGCAATACTCGAGGGATTTCCACACGTGATGACCGGATGACGAGTCCCGGGGAGGTGGAACGAGCGAGGGAACAAGACATCGAACGGTGAGTAAATCAATCATTCCAATAATTGCGTTACTTTGCTAGCACGACAATAAAAAAAACTTGCAGTAAACTTTGATGTATTTTTAATGGAAAATTTTAAAATCAATCGTTGACCACCATTCAAATTGGTCAATTAATTACCGGCAAACAAAAACGATTGGCGTTAGGAAGAATTGAAAAAGTCGAAGTTTTTCAAACAATCACAATCACTACACAAACAATTTTGCACGTATAAGACATCCTCCCAGATTCGATTAGTGTAATCATTGCTAATCACTCTTAAAAATTCGCCTTAATTTCCACTTTCCAACGTTAATATTACCCGGATAATGATTTTTTATTAATATTTTCTCCACTCTAACAAACGATTTCGCATTTAATAGACTCTTAATAAAACCTGCTGGCATAAAAGTTAAAATTATCGGTGCTAACTTTAAGACGCATCTTAAGGGTCATCAGTAGCGACTACACTAGTCAAAAACACGGTACATCACTGAACGATTGAATTTTGCCACCCGGTAAACTACTGTCCGATTCGCACGAGATGTATAACAAAAAATTATTTAAAAAAAAATTATATTAAAATCATTTTTAACACACCAATGAATACGAGAAACAATCATTATTTTATTGATTTAAAGAAAAAATGTAATCACAAGGTTTCAACGAAGAATATTTATTCGAAAGGTGGAAATCTTTCGTCATCCCCGTTGTCTTGATCGTTCTCGCTCTCGCGGATACGCTTTATGGACAATATGTTGTAAAGGGCACGAGGAAAAGTCTTGGTCGGACCCAAAACTTGAAGGCGCACGTCGCATTTTTCCAAGTAAAGTTTCCACTTTAATTCGCCACGCTCGGGAAGAGTCAGTTTCTTAAAAAAAATAAAAAAAAATAAAAAAATAATTTAAAAAATGATAAATTACAAAGGAAACAACAATCTAAAGATTAATTTCTTTAAAAATAGAATTTTATGTTCGTGGCGTCAAAGGGAATAAAACTTCTCGACGATTGACGTAGATTTACAGAATCAAATGATTACTTTATGAAGTAATTACTTATAATTATAAATTATAGAAATAATGAGAAATAATTATAGAAATTATAAGAAATAGTTTACTTTATATTAAATAGAATACTAATAATAATAATAATGATGATAATAATTCGTTCACGCGTAACATACTGCAAATTCTGAAGCTGTGCATTGAAGGGCTCGTTCAGCAGCTGGTCCAGTCAATCGACATCCGATTAAATATCCAGTATCGTCTTTCAGATTTAATTTAAGATAAAGATTACTGACGTTCATTGGTTCACGACGACCATTTCCCGACGGACATTCGAGGTTCATACAGGAATCGTTCCCGGTGGCTACTACTCTTTTGCAAAGAGCACTGAAATTTTAGTTTCCCAAAAATGTGATAGTTAAATATTTTCACTATGATTCCAAAAGTTTAAGAATGAACTTAAATTTACTGTTTCGGAAATAAAATTATTCCATGCATTTTTTTCGTTGACGATCGACATTTACAGTAATTTTTACAGTTCTCAAGTCGATTGTAATATTTTTTCTTCACATTTTCGTTTATTTTTTCAAGGCAGTTATTATTGATTCACGTGCACACTGCAGAGAATCCCTCGATTTTTTTTTTTTTTTTTTGCTAATTCTATAAACTGCAGATTATATCTTGCACTCACCATCTTGTTATCAGAGCACCTGTATCGTTGATACATTCCATATTAATTTCAGTTACGGAAGCATATAGAATCGTTACAAATTGAAGTCTGTCGCCTTCTGGTAGTTGCATATAATTCAATTTTTCCGAAATCTCTCGTATCGTCATCACGGTCTTTACGCTATCGGCTGTAATGAACAATTGCGGTCGGAATAGCTGTCATTTCAACGTTTGAAAATCTTTTTTCTTTCTTTTCAACAAAAATAATATAGAATTTAAAACGCGACAGGATATTTATTCTACTATTCCATTAGGTTTTACTGCTTATTTTATGGTCTGTCGACATTTCGTTGAAGAAAAAATTTCCCACTGTAAAACTTTGTCTTCCGATTCATTATTCGACTTTTTTTTCCTTCAGATTCTCAAATTTTAACGCCCAAATTTTAAACAACGTAATAAAGAGTTTTTTGAGAAACATTAATTCAGAGTATATTTTTTAACATCGTCTGAAATATTACTTCGAGAAAAATGTTGCATAAAAGTGAACAAAAAATGTATTTTTTGTCTTTATTTAAAGTATACACAGTTCAAAATTATCCGCATAAAACAATCATGATTGTGACAAAACGATACTCACGATTTGGGACTGAAAATGGATTACTCGGAGCGTGATCAGGTTCACATCGTATTGAATTTTTCAGTTCAGTGATTTGAGGCAAATTTGGATTCTCCGTTATTAGTGTTTTTCGTACTGACAAAAAAAATCGTTAGCATCGAATAACAAATTACAATACTTTCGAATAATTTGTGAAATTGACAGTTATTAGTTGAATTGAGATCGAACCTATAGATATAACCGATTTTTTCTTGTAATTGTCATGAGCAATGAGAGCGTCGGCGATGAAAAGGACTGTATTTTTGGGTTCCCAAGTATCGGAAATTTTCACCCATTCTTTATCCCAAAGCTTCAGGGACACCGACTCCTGGCAAGAACCATCGGCAACTTCGAAATCGCGACAGACGAATGATCGTGCGTCTTTTGTTATGATATCACGAGACTCGCTGACCTTGTTATGAATATTTATATATATATGTAAATATTGCTCGCTATAAATAGCGGTAAATAGTGTTAAGTTGAAAAATTATTGTCGCTAACATAATTGATTCAAATGCTGACCAAAGAGATAAAAAATACAAGAAGAAACTCACGAACGTTACGACGACTAACAAATTGACATATTGATTTTGCATCGTTTCAATCACGTCGAGAATGCTTTTTATTGTTCGCAATTCGGAGGTTGGTTTTGTCGGAATTCGCAATAAGCGCTCGTAGCGGGATTTTTCAGGACCGTCGTGTGATTGGATGAGAGCAGAATTTTCGTTTACGGTCAACGTGTAAGGGCTCGATACCGATGGACTAAATTGTTCATTTCGATCGTTTTCCTTACGCATCATTACTTTGGCGCTTATAATTTCCACTACGATCATTTGTTTATGTAGAAATAATGATGATAATCAATTTTTTATTGCAGTCTTGTGAATTGCAAACGACTTTTTTCGTATTACAAAGAATATGGTTCACGTCAATTATAATAGCCATTGAAAGACGATTTCTCAAAGTTTACTCACCAACACTTCCGATGTGAAAAGTTTCGGTGAGTCGATCGACAAAATCGACGCTACCCCAAACAGTAACATTTATAAAATCTTCCTCCGAATCACGAAGCGTAAAAGTCCACACTCCGCGAATGCCTCGTGCTAAAAGCATTTAAAACAATTCGAGTGATAGCAGGAAATCCAGTTTTTCGTAGTTCACGATTGTTTAAGAAACGGCTGATTTTTACTTTTACGTACATTGAGCTGTCTCGAACGTTTTGGAGTTCTGGCTGTTTATTATTATACCAATTACGATGGAATTTTGAGTGTTTGGCCGAATTGAATTCACCGTTTGACGATAAACACCGGCGGACATTATTGAATTTTTGGATCGATCGATTTTTGCGAATTAATGGAAAACAATTCGACTACTTTTTGTTTTTAATAATTGACTGGACTCTTCGAAAGAACAATTCTTTTGTACTGGCCCGATGTTTAGAAAACTTCAACGCGCGCATTATTTCCGCTTTATTGTATTGCCATGCGCAGCCTCCATTTTTGTGGAACAGAGAAATGGCGCCAAAACAAATAATTACGAATAATCCTAGCGTATTTTTCTCGGTTAAACTCTTCTTAAACATTTCTTGATGGTGCTCACGTTTCGAAAAAGTACCTTCCGCCGTTTTATCACATGATTCTTTGTATGGTCGCAATATTATTGATAAATTGAGGCAGCCGACTCGCTACGGTAATATTGCAACATTGAATTGTTACGTCGACGATGTCTGAATTATTTGTCAACGATCGACTTTTCGTTCGAAATCATTAATTTTAATATCGAATGTGTCTGCTCCAAAACTCGTAGAAAGGAAAAACGCTAACCCGTAGAGCTTGGTCAATAAAAGAGCTGAAAGCTCTTATTGTCACAAGTTTGGTTGAAATTTAGTTCAGGCAAGTTGAAAAGTCAACATAACCTCCCACATTTTTTCGGACAAGTCTTTCTCATATATAGTTAAGATTTTCCTTAGAAACAGAGTACTAGCTCTTTTGTAATTAATTAATAGAGAAGTTGGAACTTTTTTCCTGTCTCAAATATTATGTGATATTATTGACAGTGGAGAAAATAGCTTTTCCGAAAATTTCAACTTTCTTCTTGCACCCATGGTGGCTTGAACGGTATCTCTGTTATTGTCAATATTTAGGATTTGGCATTGCCGTTTTTTATTTATTTTTAACAAAAATCGAAAGAATCGGAAATCTGGAATATTTTCTGAATAGTTGGAACCGAAAAATTTTAATAATATTTTAAGTAGCTCTTTTGTTTAGATTCTAATCGAGAATGTTCTGAGTTTACGTAGTTTCGACATCACTGCAAAAAATAATAAACATTCAGTTCCTCGTGCAGAAAACGGTTCGGCAATAAAACCAGCTCAAAAGAAAGGGAATGGGGAGGGATTGAAAACAATTAAACAACATTTTTTTCAATGAAATCAATGGGTTTTATTATATTTTAAGGCACGCCAATTTTTACGGTGATACAATAGTATCACAAAATTTCTTCAAGTTTTGCGATGCTCGTGACAAAATGACCTTAAAGATTAATTCACATAGTATGAATATATATATATATACATACATATATATGTACATATGTAGCGAATATGACGCGAAGAAATTCGTAAAATCGCGATTCTTAGGCACGCTTTGTTTAGTTACCGAACTCGCTCAGAGTTGAATCTTTTTTTTTTTTTTTCTTCATTGCTTATACTATTACAATCACTGAAAAAATTACTACAAACTAATTTGCGACAAGATACAATTTGTTATGGTTTAAACTCGAACATATCGCTCATGTAAACGTCAATGCAAAGAGAAGAAAAAAGATGATAAAGCTCGAAGAAAAATATGGCCCAACTTGACTTTTTCCTTATTCTTCATTCACACACTCACATTTTCTAAGTAATTGAAAAAATCTTGAGCTAATTTGCGCGATACTCAGATAAGACGAGTCAACGCAGGATTAAATGGCAACTGCATTTCTCTTTTCGCTTCTGTTTTTTTTTTCTTGTTGTTCTATGCCTCATTTCGAAAAGCACCTGGTAGCATAACGTCGATTATTTACAAGGCCCTTAACACATATTTGTTCATTACAATTTACAAGGCGTAAAAACCTCGCACCAATTCTTATTGCTTTTCAATTCCGACAAATAGCTATTTATTGAATAAGAAGAGATTTATATAAGCATGACATTTCGAACTCTTATCTCGTTTTATGAGTCGTCAAATGACACGAGAAAAAAAAAATCTGACACTTATTTTCACGTTAATATTGAGTGTTTGATCGGGAATAAAAGATACGCATATTCCAAGCAATGAGGAAATATTAAACTTCACATTCTTCTCAAAAATGCATGTGCGCTCGGGGCACAGAATTTCTAGAAATCACTTACAAGAAAAATAATGATAAGCCAATAAAAAAAATTATAACAAAAATACTAAAACTGAAAATTTTTGCCTGCACCAATATTCGCATGTTACGTGCAACACGAAATATTTATTATCTAATTCTCGAACGAATTGGTAATAACAAAATATACAGATCAAAAGTAGGCCTGAGTCGTTTCACGTGAAAAAAATATTTTCTGTCCATTTCTTCGTTTTTCATAAGAGAAGAACAATTGTTTGGAAATACAGATTTTCTTTAAAGATTTTCCCTTGACTGTTAATAGTATTTTTATCTTTTTCGAGAAGTTTGTATCAGAAAATGTTGCAAGAACTATTTTGAAAGACCCAGATGGAAATCGGGGCCAGGTGTTTTTTTTTTTTTGTTTTTTTTTTTTTTTTCGTATCGTAGTACAATGAAATAAAAAAATATGTAAGGGCTCATGAGACTCGTAGAGCCACGTGTACGTGTTAACACGTATTATTTGAATACACAAAAGTATATACGAATATATATCTCGTCTCTTATCTTATCTAATCTCGCTGGCATTGTCAGTCAGCTCGTTAAATGCGTCTTTCATACATTCGTCAGGATATAAGTATTTTTTGTCATTCGTTTCCACTCGATTTGAGTTGATTTTGAGGTGGGGCAAGAAAGTATTCTCCAACGTTAAACGGGTGTTTCTGGATTTTCCCAGTCTTCGGCGTTCTGTCGTGAGAGAGCACGTTCGTTGAAGTCTTCGTGTACGACGAGGCTTATGCTATCATAAAAATCCAAATCGATAGATCTTTCACCGCCTTGAGGCACGCTGCGATTGGAAATCGGTGAAAAATCGCTGTTTTCCTCGTGACCATGAGTGAATACACTGTCGGAGTGTGAACGTGATGGAGTTGAAATTTCGGAAACGAGTGGAGTCGATTCGTCGTCGTCGTCTTCGTCACTCGGCTGCTCGCGACATTTCGACGTTGAATTTTTCGTCGCTGCATTAAATCGTTCTTTTAATTTCGCTAATTTTTCCATACTCTTCGTTGGCCCAGGTTGTTGTACGGAAGTGGTGAATTCGTCACCGATCGAAGTAGGTATAGAACGTCCAACATTCAGAGTCTCCGTGATTTTAACTTTGCTCGGTACTGAGGTATAATCGTCCGTTGATTTTGAACGATAGGCTGGTCTCGGTGATGATGGCGGGGATGCGAGAAGCGACGATGGTCTTGCACCCACACTATTCAAACGTTTTTTCGGCAAACGCACCGTGTGAGAATAATTCGATCTCGTACTACGCTGCGACGTTAGGCTACGTTGCGAATTTGATCTACGTAATTCGGTCACCGAATTCAATGAACTATCGTCCGAATCGTCCAGCTCTTCGTGCACTGGTACCCAGTGATATATAGGTGATGATTGCAATAAAACGTAGTCCATGTCCGGTGCTGTGCTGCTGTGAGATCTCGAACGATCGCCTGAAACATATTTCATCGTTGAATTAGTTTTGCTTTTGTCACCTCTCATTATTACATTAATTCTTCTCTTTCATCAATTCTATTCTTTTTTCTCATTCAACCCTTCGTGTGCAGACCAAAAATAAGCACCTGAACAGTACAAACAAAATTGTGATAGTCTCGAAAGCGTCTTTGAATTTATTGTACTTTTATATTTTACAGTTTTTTCCATTTTTTTAGTCGAGTTCAAATAATATCGCGTTTATCTAAAGATCAAACTTTCAGTTTTTGAGTGAAGGGATTTGTAAAAAAAAATCGAGAGCGAAAAAAATCGGAACCCCATGTCTGTACACGAAGGGTTTGTCGTATAACCGCGTTTGCCAATTTTCATCACATTTCACAATCTATACAATTGATTTCTATAAAATTATCACATCTTTTGCAATTCATTACACGCTCTTGTCGCAACAGGATAAAGATCGAGAAAATAAATAAAAACAAATAGCAAGAAAAATCACTTCGATTTTGCACTAGCCTCTGAACAACTCCAGGGAACTAAATAAACGAAAATCTCAGACGGTTACAGATAATCTTTAGTTAGATAGGTGACGAATTTACTCGTGGACTTCATTTTTCATCAACTGTTAAAATATACTACCAATAATTTTGTGAAAGAAATAGCGGTTGCTCGGTTATTAAAAAAATATGTGCAATATACAAATGTTGAATTACAGATTAAAAATGATTCCACTGACAGGAAACATCATTGAATCGAGAAAAAAAAATCAATGCTAAGCTAAAAGTAACTAAACAATAGTAATTAATGGATCGGTATTCTAAGTCATTAATTTAATTGACCAATGAGATTTTGCTCATCCCTGCATCGTAGAAAATATCCGTAGCAGAGGGTCTGAATGTATCGCAACGATGTTGCCCTGACATCGACGAAAGTAAAAAATAAATAAAGGCGACAGAAACATTATCGATTTGTTTTTTTTTTCTTTTTTGCGTCCATTCACAACGTTCGACAATCATGCATAAATAAATACAAATAATATTGCAACTACAGCTGACATATTCATGACGAATAAATGAAATAGAATCATCGTAATGCAGTAATATATATATTTGTATTTTTTTTTATTGTCAATTACGGTGGGTAACAACTTTCATAGTTTTTCGCATGGAGCCTTCTATTATTACTATTATTATTTTATTATTATTATCACTATTATGATTGATACAATGGCACGAATTTACTAGTAGTGCTTAAATAATTCGTTTTCTCTCATCTTCGCGCGACTGACAGGACAAACATTTTCGTGTAAACTTTAATCGTACGAAAGAAAAAAAAAAAAAATTCTGATCAACAGGATATATTTCCGGTGCAGGGCGAGCATTACAAATTTTAGCGTAGACACAATACAGTCTGTTTCTAATCGACTATATCAACATCTCTAGTATCACAGACTTATTTCTACGTCGATTTGTTACAGCAATATCTTTTGTCCTTTTTTTTTTTTTTTCAAAGATTTTCTTGCTTTTATTATTAAGCTCTCGTAATTGAATGGAATGAAAAAAACAAACTTAAACTCTTTCGTCCAACGAATTTAGTATTTAGACTAATACCATCATACGTATTTACGTATTCATTAGGAAACGAGAATTCATTTTATTTATAACTATTTTTTGCTTTTTGGTTTGATCCATTGTTTGTACAAGAGGGTCGGGCAAAACATCGAAAAAGGACTACGAACAAATATGAATTATGAGGAAGAAATATTTATAACAATCAAGTTTATTATCGTACTATAAAAATGTATCAATAATAGTGTCTCATAATTAAATACACTTTTGTTAATATTCAATGTTTCATAATTATGGAATAATTGTTAATACATGTCTATAGATAAAAATAATAACGATTTGTGTTCGTCCGAGGTTTCCATGCTTTGCCTTCTATTTTTTGTGGAAAAAAAAAAAAAAAAACACTGATCTTTGGACGATTATTTATGGATAGTTTCGCCAGGAGACTCAATCCAATTTCTAAATATGTACAACGTTAAAAATGTTTTCACGAGTTTCCTGTTTGCGTAACGTCAAGTTTCGTAGTACGATTTGCACCAAGAGCGTTGTTCACTTTAGCTTCATAAATATACGACAAGGAGAAATGTTCACACTTACGCATTGGATTAAAGAGCCAAAAATAAGATAAATGCTCTCTTACCTCTACATGCCCACTCAAATCGCCTTTGCTCATTGAATTGCGATGGAAAATAATAGAAAATTCTCATTATGTACAAATTTGAACTATTCTTATCTGATCCGTCGAATCGCAATTTTCTTTTCTCTACCTTATTTTACGAGCTTATATCTAAAAAATCAAAACAACGAGATTTAAACTAATTATTTTTTTCTCTTTCTTTCGATCTTGTGCTCCGATTGGTACGCCGCTTAGGACGAGCGTTTATTCCTAATAATACACGTAACGATAGCAGACCTCGAAGTGAAAATTAAAAATAGTTGAGTCTAAGGAAGAAAATTTGAGCGTTTGGAAAAATCGACGTGTTTCGATCAATTTTTTTTTCGTTTTACTAGTCGTGCGAAAATGTTCGATTGTACATTTAAACAAACAAACGAAACGATTCATTGAAATACATATTTATATATATTTATAAATATATATTTATATTTATTATTCGTATATTCTTATAAATATATATTTATATCGATATATATATATTTGTATTCACGAAACGGAGGCGTATACAAATGCTTGGCCAATAGAGGTGCATAGTTCAGATAATATATGCGGTTAGGATATGTTCGTTCTGACTAGAAGTCTGTGCAGTACTCGTCGACGATGACAGGGCTTTGGTCGGACATCGGTGCTTCCTGTACTATGACCAGAGGCAGTGAAAGCTGTAGTGAAGTAGGCTCACCTGGCAGTGAGTCTGACGTCGGTACAGCTGGTGATGGTACATCCAAAACATCCTCGCAAGCTTCTTCGTTAAGAGTTTGCAACGCTCCGCAAATCATTTGTTCCTCTAGTGTCACCTAAACCCATATCCGAGCGAGAGAGAGAGAGAGAGAGGGAGAAAGCACAGAAAAAATGAAACATAAGAAATTTATTCATTTAATTATTCTATCAACACTCCCGAGACCCCCCCGTATCTCACATGTACGGACCAACCTTTCGTTACACACATTAGAGTCTTGCTTATAAAAGGCACGATTAAACATGGCTCTATTCTAGTTTGAAGTGCAAAAAGTAACTTTAAGTGGTCCTCGAAGGACTTTACCTGGAACTATTTCCATTCATTTTGTAATGTTTTTTTTTTTTTTTCGTGGCAGCATTCGAGAGAGAACAAATGTTGGTATTAATAATGTTTATTTTTTAAAAATACGAATTGATGTGGACGAATTAGATTAGAACTGGGCGAAAAAAATTACGAGGAAGAATCGACATTTAATGTTTTTTAAATCGGAATTAAAAGCTACATATGTCCAGTGTTTTCGAAACAGCGATTTAAAAAAAAAAAAGTTATTGATCTGTGAGCTTTCCAATGACCACAGCAACATAAATTCTTTCCACGAGATAAGGATTCACGAATAACCCAGACCTTGCGCCACAGTCGGTATCTCAACTTGAAATATTTACGATATTATTTCATTACTTTGTTTTTCCTAATTTTGAAATTCTTCTTACCGTAGTCCGTTGAATCGTTATTTTGGAATTTTGCTTATAATGCTTTTAAAAACAATTGACAAATGAAACTGTTCGTGAAAAGAAAAAAAAAAACATTCGCGGTTGAAAAATGTTAGAATTTGGGTATTTTTTGAAAATTAATGGGAAACTTTAATTTTGTGGGCGGTGGACATATGGAACCCTTTGAAGAAAAATTGATGTTAAAAGGAACAAAAATGGCACGGTTTGATGTTACGAATTTCGTTAATTTGTTCATGTGACTCGAGATTATTTCATGACTCATTGTATTTGCGTTGTTGTCTCACCTGTTTTTCCATAATGGATTGTTTTGTTTGATCACGTCTTGGTGGACCGTCGGTTCTCGACGTTGGTTTTTCTTTCTCGACGTGATTTGGCACTCGTGGCACATTACTCTGTGTCGTGTGTTCTACGTATGGAGACAATTAGAAAAAAACATTTACAAGGCTCCGAGTTAAATTCGATTTCTCATTATAAACCGATTATTCGTATCTCCAGTTCATAATTATTGTAAATACAACCCGCGCACATTATGTTTATAAAAGTGATTTGGAAATATGCTTCAAAAAATCTCACCTTTACGCGCTATTTGTTCATGTCCAACGGAAAATCTAACACTACGAGATCCTTCTTCGTTCGTTGAAAAATTCGACAATTCTTGTTCTCTCAAAGAAACTATAACCATCCTGAATAACTCCCAGTCACCGAATCCCATTTTCAATACCTGCATCGAGAAAAAAACCCAGGAAAAGTGTTACGAACTTTCTGAAACGCTGTTTTTTTTTGTTTCTGAACTCCAATTAAAGGAATGGATTACCTCTTTCAATTCTTGCAAAGTACAATGAAGCAAAACTCGCCCAGTGATGTTATTATCTCTGATAGAATTTTTGTAATCTTCGGTTTTGTTGGGATTCAGATCTTCGATTTTTTCTATAAGATCGCAAACTCCGTTGACAGTAAGGCTCGGCAGTCTCGTTTCCAAAATTTCCATCTGCAAAAAAATTGAATTATAGACAAATAATAAATGATTATAATGGGAAAAAGTTGGCTACGAATTGTGCGACGAACAATGAAACCTATTTTTCTTTCGTTAGGTAAAATTTGTTGGTATAAAACTATTGAATTTTTTTTACCGGCAACGTTGTCGTTGCTGAAAGAGGTTTTGGCATGAGTTCAGGTGGTGGTGGCAGCCACATAGGTGGTTGCCAAGGATATGGAGCTTGAAAAGCCCATCCAGGGGGTGTTACGGGTTGAGAATTTTGATTCTGCAAGCTCGGATTTCTCGTCAGCTTCGGCCTTCCGGTTTGTTTGTTACAGTTGAGTTGATCAACAAAGTTGGCGTAATGATTTTGTTGTTGCTGATGCCAAGATGGTCCAGATTTGTACATAGTATGGTAATTATCCTCCTCCACACTTTGTTGTTCCTCTTTGATTTTTTTCTTTATGTACGGATCGAGATTAATGGTGAAAGGTAGAAAGACTTTCATGTCACTGACGAGAAGACTTGAACGATGAAATGTGAGGAAGACGTCGAGTTTGCGTTCGTCCCTGTCCATTTCTAGAAGCGGCTGAACGTCTTTGAGTACAGGAATTTGAGGCCGAACTCTGAATAGACAAAAAAAAACAAACAATTTGCAGCAAAATCTATGGTAAATTGGGGAATTTTAAAACGAATTGTTTTTTCTCGAAATTGTTTATCGTCACTTTCAACGCTGCATAGTTTAATACAATTCAGAAGACTCACTTGTCATAGAGATTTTTTAAGGACGTAGAATCGTCGAGACTGTCTTCGTACATATCGTAATACAGAATAAGCCAAGAAGTTCTAAACGGCCACTGCTCAGTAATGTTGATCCAACTGGCGAGATGATACCAGTTAAAATCGATTAGGAATGCTTTCAATAAACGACCAGTCACGTAAACGACGTTCATTAGACGTCTCATACTTCGTGGATTTACATCGCTGAAGTAATCGTCAGTAAGGAGCATTTTGTTCAAATCTTGTGCACCCCCCAGTCTATTCAAATTACTGCCGATGCTGCTAGCGATCGATTCACTGAGTCTCATTTTTCTACTACCCTTTCTACTCGGTGGTTTCAATTTTTCATTGCTATTCATTACGCTCGACTCGGTGCTCAGTCTTCTGTTTGACACCGAGTGATGCATCGCGTTCGAGGTTGTATAATTCACGCTCTCCTCAGCCTCGTTCCATGTCGTTTTTCTACCGTGCTGAGCCGTTTGCAAGGCCACTTTTGCTTTTCGCAATCCACTGTTTTGTAAATAAAACGGCAGATGTACCATATTTCGCAAATAATCGTGGCCACCGATGTTCGATTCGGAAAAAAGTCGACGACTGTTTACCTCAACCGCCTAATAAGAAAATAATGAATACACAAACATCGTTAACAACTATTCAGACTTTTTATATTAAGAAATAACTAGACAGCAAATGAAAATCGAACGAGCTGTGTTAAGATCTCTTACCCTCGCAATTATGTGCGGATCTATAGCCAAGATCACGACAAATGGACAATTATTGTCACTGAACAAAGCTTGCATCGCATCCAGAACGAGTAACACTTTGTCCTGCTCACAACTGTCAAGCCCATCAACGATCACTACCAGTCTACTCTGTTGCGATGTAAAACTGTCCAGGCATTTTACCTACGATTCATAAAGCATTAGTTTAATTAAGATCGAATTGAATTAATCGTTTGGGTGGAAGACTGTGGGGTCTTCGCAGTTATTTAATTGATTTTACGAATTGACGATACACATCCAAGGCATTAACATGAAAAAATTCACGGAGATCCCTCTTGCCTCATAAACATAGAATTTATTTACCATTTCGGTCATTAGATTAACTTCACTCTTCAGCGTCTGTATGAAACCTTCGCTCTTCACCGTCTCAAGTTTCGAAATGCTGCGTTGCAAATGTCTTCGTTGCGAAAAAATAATAGCCTTAATGGTTCTGCTCCAGGTGTACAAATTGGCTATGAGACTGAATGCCAATAACAGCAAAACCGTTATCATAATAATTTGTGCAGTAAAACGTTCCACTCTCGGGCTACGAAGAAAAAAAAATACAAATATTTGAGATCCAAAATTAACACTTATTTGACATTTTCACCGTGTAATTTAATGATGAAGTTTCTATCGTTTTAATGCAACATAATTAATTTGTTGAAATACCGCTTCTCATTTTTGACAAATGAAAAAATAACTTAAAAACTTGAAAACATTCGTCACGTTCGAACGATCCGAACTTCTATTAATGTTTGGTTTGTAATAAGGAATTTTTTTACTTAAAAAAAAAAAACACAAAAGTAACAAGTAGTGGAACTCACTTGGTTGGTTCTGATTCGGTGAAATAAAGCGTCAGTATTGAAATACCAAGAAGGAAGCTACCGAAGCAAAATTCGAAAATTACGATGTACGGCAAGCAACAAACGTGTCGCCAAGTCCACGAGGCCGCGCATTTCGCCGGTTTCGGTTTGAAGGCGCGATAAAGACGCGTCGCGAGAGATCCAAAATCGTTTTCAATCGAATCGTAGAGCGAGCCGACCATCTGTGCCACAGCATTTTCGCCCGCTGAAGTTGTACCGACTCGAGTCTGATCGGTGAAGTAAAACTTTATTGGCTGGATCGTTGTACCGTCGTTGAGCACACCAGTTGGTGGATGACAGAATATCACTTGAAGCAACAGCCTCAGGGAATTCAGTTTTGTTGTTAATGCTACGGTGAAATTGTACGGCCAGTACCAATCGTAACTAGCAATGATAATGAGAAAAGAAATCATGAAAAATAACCAAAAAAGCAAAACAGTTCCGATTAAAATAGTAAAGTTAAATTTGGGGAATAAATTACACGTTTTATTCCATCAAAATTTCAGTGCTTAGCAACTTGCAAATAGTCTCAAAAAATTCAGCAGTTTTCGAGATATTGATGTATGCAATAATGAAATTATAAAAAATTTTCTACAAATTGTTGAAGAAAAAAACTCTTGAACAATCAATCAAACGATTTTTCTTCCGTTGTATGAAATAAATGTGTTTCTTAAAATTCTTTCGATTTTTTTTAGTAATTGAAATAAAAAACTTTAAATCCTTTTACAAGACATTTGAAAAATTTGTGATCTGTCGTCAATTTTTGAAAAGTTTCTTGTCAAAGTCTGATAGAAGGAATATAAAAAAAATTATGTCATTTTGAAGAAAAAACTGCAGTCATTTTACGAAACGGAAAGAAGAAAATGTCGAATTATTTGTCAGAAAGTAATCAGCTGTAATAATTTTGACATAACGATCTTGATTTATTGTTAAATTCTGTTCACGATTAATTATTTCAATATTACTCAGAGACTGTTGAATTATTTGATTCCTTCGAGCAATCGCTCGAGGACGATTATTCTTACCTTTTGTTTGCATACCAGACGAGAAACAGGAATATGTACACAATGCTAATTATCGTCACACCCGAGGCAAGGCCAATTATCCAAGATTGCAATGCAAGTCCTATCGTCACTCCGATCAACAGAGAAACATGAGCAGTCACAGCGAATAGCAACGATGAAAATTTGAACACCGGATCTCTGTATTGTCGAGCAAAATTTTTCATTTCCTCTGTAAAAATAAATATCGTTTGACAGCTGCTGTTAATGTTTCTTCATTATTTTAGAAAAATAGAATTTTAGGTAATTCTTTTAAATATTTCTCTGAATAGTTCATACACATTTCAACAATGATTGCTTTAACAGAATATTTCGAACAGATTTTCGAATATTAAAAAATGATATAATCAAGCTTAATAACGCACCACGTAATTTGTTTAATAAAAAGGATTTTCCTGAACCCCACTTCGCATAAAGCCCAACGGTTATTGGAGTCGACAAAGATGGTTCACTCAGGATATCCGCTAATGCGGCACTGTATAAATCATATCCGAGCATATTTTCATTGTCCTCGTTTGTGTTCAGTCGACCTGCAAAAAATATGTTGCAATGTTACGTACCCATGTTACTTGCATTGATAGTAAATTAAGTATAAAAACATATCAACAATCAAAAAATTATGTGGAAATTGAATGCACTGCGAAAAGTAATTTGTTGGCAGTGAAGAAAATAATTTTGTTGTCCAACAAAAATTTAATTGTTCCAACCACACTCCATTCGCCACATTTTTTTCACAACATTTCATTGTTTCAACAAATTTCTTTCGTCAGTGTAACAATCAAAGTGATACTTTGTGGATAATGATTAAAATTTTGAATAATCGATATGTTGAACGATAATTTGAAAATGAACTATTCCACGAAATTTGAAAAAATACTTACGAGCTCCAAAGATTTGTCCCAAAATAGTTTTTGGATGTTTGAAATCAATGTTGTACGGTGTCTCCCCTTGTCTATTTGGCCGGTAAAGCAATTGACTGTTTTTTGGATTTCTGAGAAGTATTTCAACAATGCCCTTCGATCTTGCTCTCATAGCTATGTGTAATACCGTGTCGCCTTTTTTATCGGTAGCCGAAACTTTGGCTTTCTTGTCCAGCAATAATTGTACAATTTCGGCATTTCTCGATCTTACCGCTCTTAACAACGGTGTGTCACCGTCTTTCGTCGCTATTTCAAGATCCGGATTCGCGTTAAGCAATAATTTTAGTATTGGGATATTTCCTTTCTCGACAGCTATGTAAGTCGCGGTTTTTTTGTCCTGTAACATTAAAAAAAAAGCAATGAAAATAAAAATACAAATGAAAGTTTTTGGAAATTAAAAAAATCTTTAGTCTCATATTGCCAGCGTTCAAAAACTTTAATTTTCCGTAAATTTCGAATAAAATTTCTGTCCTGTTTTCTGAAGAGGTTGGAAAATAATAAACATTGAAAAAAAAATCGACATTTTAAAAATTCTGGGCATTCGTTACTTTCCAATTGATGAACAATTATGTGTAAAACATGAAAATGTAAAGAAATGGATAAACGAACTACTTTGAAGTATAAAATCGATGTGTTTGCATATAAAATAAGAAATGCAATCAAAATACCTTTCCAGCGATATCAACATCGGCGTACTTTTTCAAAAGGGCCTCGACAACGGAACGATGCCCACCCTTAACAGCATGAATAAGATTCGTATCACTAGCTCGATCTTGAATGTTGATGTAAGCTCCGGCGTTCAAAAGAGCGCTAGTTATTTCGTGATAACCTTCGCGAGCCGATATCGCCAAAGCAGTGCAGCCGTCCTTATCGAGAGCATTTACATTTGGTTTGTGCTCCAATAACAAAATAACAACGTCAACGTGATTTCCAATAGTCGCTACGATCAGGGGAGTCCACGAGTACTGTAAATTGAAGCAAAAACAAATTTTCAAAATAAACAAAATGAGGAATAAGACAAGGATAATACAATTTTCATGAGCATAATTTAATAATTTTCATGAGCAACGTTGAGCTTGCAGTTTTTATCAATCGTAGAAAAATATTAATAATTATTTACTCACCATACCAGCGGTATCGACGTTAGCACCAGCTTTGAGAAGGGCATCGACTATTTCGACGTTACCCTTTCTCGCTGCCCAAACAAGGGCTGTAGTTCCATACTATAGAAACAAAAGGAACTATTAATTAACAAGATCACACATCGAATGACGTAGCAGAAAATTGATTGTGAAATCAAGATTTTCACTCGATTCTGTACACAGTTTCGTTGAAAGTTTTTTTAAATCAATATTTTTATAATGTCAACACGAGAAATTGGCTCCAGCGAAATTAGGAAGAAAATAATTCGAACCTTATCACCAACATTGACTTTGGCACCGTGGGCGATTAAAGCTTTCACAATTTCGACGTATCCACGTCCCGCAGCCCATAACAACGAGGATATGTGATAATTTCCATGAGCATTTACATCAGCACCGCGGGACAGTAACGTCGTCACCGTTGCTGTATGACCTTTGTACGTTGCCCACATAAGTGCCGTCCATCCGCCCTAAAAAAAAGAAAAAAAAAAGTTTTTATTTATCTATTAAAATTAAAAAATTGTCGATTTACTGATAAATCCAATTTCTATTGTTGCGTGAAACGCAGTTGATTCTATTGCTGACAATTGTCAAAATTCTCATGGTAACGACAAAGAAAAAGGATAACATTACAATGATATTTACGTTTTTTTCTTTTTTCAATTTTGACCATTTTTTCAATTTCTTGAATTCATAAAATTTTTCGTTGGATAAACTAATCCTGCGTTAACAAGCGCCGAACAAAACATTCTGTCAATCCAACAAAGATTTCATTGTTCCAATCATTTAATTTGCTGCCTGAAATAAATATCGTTCACTACGACAATATTATTGTTGAATGGAAAAGTTTCGTTTTTTTAGCCGACTTTTGTTGACGCATCGAATTTCGTTTTTTAGTGTATTCGAGAATTTGAGTTTCTCGTTAGAAAAAAAAAGATAAAATTGATCAAAATGATTTTCTAACCACGTCACGGTGTTCCAAATCGGCCCCGTGTTCCAAAAGTTCGACACAGACATCCGTGCATCCTTCTTTCGCTGCACACAACAGGGCACTCCAATTGTCCTGCGAAAAAAAGTTAGAACGAAAGGGCAAAATTCGTGAAGTGTCAAAAATGGTGATAAATTTCGAATATATATATTTTTTCGAATATTTCACTCACTCCATCTTCGGCGTTGACGTCGGCACCGTGATTAATGAGCTCTCTGACAAAGTGTAGTCTCCCTTTGGATGCAGCAAATATGAGAGCTGTGGCACCATTCTAAAGAGAAAAATGTTAATGAAAATAAATTCAAAATTAATTGAAAAACAGTGATGCATGCACAGCTAGTTTGTGGCTTAGACGGTCCGCCGAGTTAAGCTGCTTCGGGAAAAGTCAGTACTTAGATGGGTGACCGCTTAGCCATAAACTGGCTCGGGCATCGATTGCTGAACGAGAGGCAGTTTTTTCGAATTTCTGCTGGTGTTATTGTATTGAAACTCTATTGAAACTCGGGAAAATTATAACCACCTGTGTCGGCTGGTATTTTCATAGTTTTCTTGAGCCCTCGTAAAATTGGGATACAGTGGTACATCAGGAAAGGTGTTTGTGGACAATTGTTGAGAAGTCTTACAGGAACATGGAAGTTAGTGGACTGGGGTAAATGTGAAGAGATGGGTTCATGAAATAAGAACACGAAAATGAATAACAATTCGAATAGAAATTACTGTAGTTTCTTAATATCTCAAATCGTATTAATTGATAAGAAACTAATTGGAAATTTAATTCGAAATAAATCGAAAGGAATTGAGGAATCAGAGGAATGTGAAAAAAAAAGGTTTTTTTCTCGACAAAAATAACAAATGGAACAAATAATTACCTCGTCTCTGTCATCGATCTGTATCCTTTTATTTTCAAGAAAATTTTGTAAACCAGCGATATTGTCGTCGGCTATGTAGCTGGCGAGCGGTCTGTAGCAAAGTGAAACCATCGAGTCCGTCCGATGGAGAGTCTGTCATAGAAAATGAAAGAGAAACAAAAAAAAAAACAATGCACAATCAAACAATCGCAACGTGGAGGCATAAAAGTATTACACAAACTTATGTAAATTAATAAATTAATTCGAGTATAAAAATGGCGAGCGAACGTCGAGGCAGTTACGACGAAGTTTGGTGGACGGCACATCGAGATCGTCACAGCATTGCGGTTAAGAGACGTAACATCAAATAAATAAAACGAACAAATTTCAGAGCGAAAAATATAAATATAAAAATTGCCAAGACAAGCTAAAGCTGTTGGCAAAAAACTCAATTGTTATTCGTCGAACGCTTTTCTTTCTTCCAAACCTCTATATTTTATCTATCCTCAAAAAAGCTGAAACTAGAAACAATAAAATAAACTATAAGAAAATAAAAACATGTTAAAAAAGCTGAGAACGTACACTCAGCGATACGTTGACGTTGTAATCCGTTGCGATGCTGTTCATCCAGGATATTATTGACAGCTGCATTTTTATAATTAATGTTAATCGATTTAAAAATGAGTAGAAAATAATAAGCTTTCAATTTTTCGTCGATCCGTGCATCGATTTATTTTTAAGCTGATCGTATCGTTTTTGCACATCTTACGTACTCGAAGTTATCAACGATATTGTTGCCATTCAATATTCACCCGATTGGGTATATATAGGTCCGACAATTTGACGTTTATGCGCGCTTGTGTAAGATCGAGAAAGAAAGGCCACTTGTAGTATTAAAATGTCCGATCTATGTGTGTCGAGGACCATTATAATTATAATGCCGATTATATGCATGAATTAGACATATATTTATATATATGCAGAAATACTCATAAGACTTTCTTCCCTCGTCTTAGGTGATTTTCATTCGAGTCCGACACAAGTTTCTCTCTCATGGCTATTTTTTTTTCCTTTTCCTTTTTCTTCTTTTCTTTCTTTTCGTTAAACAGCACATGCCAAGCCACCGAACGATCGTTGCAACACGATTATTCACTCGGCAAAAAAATAAACCAGCCAAGATCCTTCATTTTTCAGACGCTTTTAAATTAAATTACAATAGTAACCGCAGCAGTAAAGGTGGAGGGAAATGTCCAAAAAAACTATGTAAACTTTGCAAACATTGATATGGTAGTGACGATGAAGATATTTCAGGTAGAAAGATATTTACTCCCGTGAATCCAGCAAAAAACTTCTGGACTAATGTATTCAGAAATTGTGTGTTGCGCGATCGCGATTTCTGATCAAATTCAAACGAACAATTGACTTCTGTCGATTTATAGGAAAACTAAATTTTTTTTTCATTGCAAATAATAGCAGTTGTTTTTTATCGCGAGTGCAATTCTGATTTGATTATTTTTTAAGAAATTTTCACGCATCCAACGTGCATATTTATTTTGTTTTTAATATTTTCCGTCTGACTACAAATCACGTTAACGTTCTTCTTCTTCTTCTTTAATCTCTACAAATAACGTACTTCGAGATTTTTTCTTTGATATATAACTGTCTGTTCCAGTGATGTGTTGAAAGAGAAGTTTTTTTTTTTTTTTTAATGAAGCGATTGAGTGTACTTTGCAGATTAAATAAAATTTGAGCGAGTACAACGTTATTACAAAATAAACAACATCAATAATTAGTAAAAGTTTTGATAAAGCTACAGCAGCATGCGAATCATGTGCCACGACAAGGTTTCCAGAAAATACGAAGTTTATAATAATTAGTAGAAAGGTGTTTATTGAATCCACTGAAATGATTAATGTCATCGTTAAGTCACTCAACAAATCCTCCTGTTTTAGGCCTTTATTTTGGCGATGAAAATTTTTCATACAAGCTTTTTAATGTTTTTTAATGAATCGATTAGAAACGATTCTCTTCAAAATCGGTCCGATTCTATTCGATTTTAGTAAAATTGGAATGACACCAAACACGAGTGGGGAAAAAAGTTTTGAAAAAAACCAGCCGAGGCTCTGTTTGTTAATTGTTGTTGTTCTTGTTTTTTTTTTCACACACTCAAAGGACTAACCATCTGGGAGTGCCTTCTAATGCCAAAGTTGAATTTTCGACCGGTGCCCTCGGTCCCCATTCCGGTGAAGTTGAAGCTCGGCACGTGAATGTGTGGAAAATGTACACCAAGTGACGAGTGATGATGATGATGATGATGGTGATGATGATTTTGTTGATTTTCATGATTATGACGAGCAGGTTTATCGTTCTCATCAATTTCCGTTGCGGTTGCTACGTTCGACCAAGAGTGTGGCTGTGGCATATGTAAACGAAGAAATGGCAATCGCGATTTTCGTCTGGCGTTTGAGAAGCGTACGTTTGAGTCATAAGTGTTTACATCGTCGCTGAGGTTCGTCGAGCAGATTGAAACGCTGCTCGGAGTTGCACTTCGACCATTCGCGTCGTTAATGACCGTTAAATCATTGGAAAGAATTGATCGAGAAGCACCATCCGAAATGCCGATTAAACTCGTTGCAATGCTCGAGCCAATCGCCGCGTTCGTAATGCTGGATTTTCGTAAATTTGGATTTTTATTCATTAGCAACGTTGGGCTCGCAATTTCCATACAAATTTCGCGTTTTTCCATAAACGCAGATTTAACGCCATTCGCACCCACCACTCCGCTCACTTTTGAATCGCTCGTCAAAAAATCTGGACTTGATATCGATTCTTTAAAAATCATTGATTTTTCGACCACTAATTTGCTGTTTTGTTTCGTCGATCGATTTACTTCAGCCTCCACGTGCGGCATCGTTACGTCATAAACGCGGTAACGATCTTCTGGAACTTTTGGTACTTCGAGATATTTTCTAGATCCCAAATTTTCCGTTGTTGGAAACACGAATTTCGATATCGTCAACTCGTCGTGAGATTTTTTTCCATCAGATGCAACTCCGTGATTTTTCATACTTATATATGGCAACTTTATTATAACTGTGTCGTCTTTTATTTTGCGAGAAATGATTTTTTCAGTAATTACTTTGCTGCTCGATCCGTTCGACGATTCATCGAGTCTCGATGATTCCTCGTGACTTTTCATCGGTAAATTCATTAGTTCATCGACATTGGCTGCCTTCAAGGTGGATATTTCTTTGGCAATTCGATTATTTTCCAAAAATATTGTTTTCTCATCTCCATCGTTAATCAATGATACACTTTTTTTCAATGAATCCCGACAGTTATTCTCGCCACTCTTTGATTCATCGATTTTTTGGGATATTCGAGACTTCGACGAATTTTCCGACTTATCTCGACTTTGAATCAAACGCGAAGAGATTGATCCATCGTCGTTCTCTTCTTCCTCGTCCTCGTCGATCTCGATGCGAAAATTCGCACTCGAAATTCTCTTGTTTTTGTCGTCAACCTTCGGCATGGCATTCTTCACTGTTTTTTAAACAATTATCCACTAATACCGTCGCGTCAAATCCAGCCTCAATATTATTAACGTTCAATCACTTTGAGATCTTATTTTCGTTATAATAAATTAGAAAAAGAATATGTTTGTTCATTTAATTCCTTGAACAAATCTTCGAGATGTCTGTTTCGTAAATCAACGAGACTTTTTTTTATCGTTGTGCTTGATCGTGAAAGCTGCGAAAAAAATGTATAACATATTTATATTTATGAATGACAAACGAAAACAAAATGTGACATTCGCATTATTAATAAAGCACAACGTATAGTCATTCAAAAAACTGTACATTGTATGAAATTCAAAACAAATTTCAAAAATATCAATGTCAATTAATTTTTTTTATTTAACAATAATTATCCCGTAAAAGAATCACCAATAAGGAATTTCTGAGAACATTTTACGATTCAAAATGATCCAAAATATTGTCAAAAAAAAACAAATGTATGCCAATTAATGACAAATGACGATAATTCTTGCTGCGGAATTGAAAAGTGGGAAAAAAATTGGAGGCACTGAAACGATACCATTTCAATATCTTCAATAACATCTCGAAATTGAAATTAATAGATAGACCACGAGGCGAGAGTTCGCAAGTCATTTTAATCTTCTTCGCGACTACACGTGATCGCATGTATAGGGTGTTCAATGTCGAATAATAAAAATCGTTGATCGATTCTTATTGTCATTATTATTAATCCTTCGAGCCATGGGGCACGTAGTATTTGTTTGTTGTGTATCGAGTATTGAAATTAAGACGACGAGCATTTTCTTTGCTTCAACGGAGCATAAACATCCAGGTTCTAGAATTCCAAAGAGCATCCTCACGATCGCAATAAATAAACTGGAAAAAGGGACGAAATAAATTTTGTCACTGATTACACACTCGATAAAAAATTAGGACATAAAAATGTCCAACTTTTCTTTTGTCACTTTGACGTGCTGCGGAACACGTACTTGAAAAAAATGTAGAAAAATGTAATTTTTTTCTCTCCGAAAACCAGTTGTGTCAATAATCGTGTACAAGTATTACGGTCATAAAAATATACAACGAAGAGATTGGGAGATTGAAGCCTTTCAATAAGATCCACCGAAACGTGACATTTGACGCTAAATCTTCCATTATATTTTCAAAAAATTCACGTTTCAATATCACATTTCGTCGTATTCGATAAATTTTAAGCTGTTATCGTTCCTTGAGAAAAAATGATGAAATAATACGAAATCACTGTTGATAAAAGAATAAATAAATAAATAAATAATCATCAATTACGTTACCGGTGAGTGAATATTTAATCATAACAAATGAAATAATGATTCAAGTAAAACCGTAACCGCAAATTCATTACTGAAAAAGTTCCAATATTTATTTTTCTTCTTTCCATTAATTAAACATCTTTTTTCTTCTCCATTAAATTTTGTTTTGAGTAATATCGAATACATTGGAATAAATTAAAGTGGATTACTTCTGAGAATAACAATTACAATCGAACCTTCGAGAGGTTGGTAAGGCGTAGCATTTTCTCCAAGTTCCTTGTGGACATGTTTCAAAAATTCCAAAAAATGTTGTGTTGTCGGTAGGACGATCCAAAGGTATTCCCGATCGATTCGACGTTTCACAAATGATTTTTTCTTCACAATATTACGCGTTGCGGTCGTAGCAATAAATAAATAAATAAATAATATGCCGAATTTTTTTCGCTCACGGTTGAAACATTGTGGAAAAACTGACGGGAACAACGCAAACGTGTAATGAACTTCTTCCAAGAGAAGATGCTCGTCTCGCGGGAGCCACGAGTGGCAAAGAGATTCAAGTTCGGTATCGCAACGACATATATATCGTAGTGGGATCCAGAAAGCTTAATGTACTCACACCAACTGCTCTATATCTCATGTGTATCAATAGAGCATCGTGTATAGCTAGTCGGTGTATCTTATGTACATTTTATATAGGAATGAAAAAAAAAATAAGAGAAAAAAAAACACGCAGACACGCAGAGAAAACGCGGGACACGAGAAACAGTAGTTTAGTTGCTTGGGCTTCGAGTAACCGATCAAACACACTAATGAAAAATGCATTACGGACTACTGCCATATCTCTGCCTAATGCATAATCAATTGATTTTTAATTGATTGATAATCGTAGCATTTTTACGCATAACGTTCTTTGCTATAGTTTCAACAAACATGAAACCCAATCGAATCCATTAAAATGTAACTTCCTTGACAATGATGTTTGCATCATGTGAAAGTAACGAAATTACTTGGTTCTTTTCGGCAAAATTCAAAATTGGTATGCAAAATTTTGCTGTGATTATTCGAAAGTGTTTTTCTTGGGACTTGATAACTAAATATATTTAAAAAAAAAATGAAACGAATTCAATTTCATTCCACACTTTCGGGAAATTGCCTGCAGAAAAATTGTCTTTTTTTTGTGGTTTCCAAATTTTACAGGCAATTTTCAAGCGTGAAAATTCGTCGGACTGTTCTAGAAGGCGAAAAATGATTTTTCTTTGTTTAGAATTGAAAGAAATGAAACGTCTACGTGTTTAAAACATTTTTCCGTACTGAATAACTACTATCGTGATGTATCACCCCGAGCTGACGAAGCAATTTCAGACAACAGTTGTTGCGCAATGAAAAATGTGCTACGAAATTAAATACATTTTTTTGTGTTGAGAGAATAAAAATAGATGAATTTCTTCAAACTGTTTGTGTTTGACAAAATGATAATTCGAAGCCCTTATTCTTATTTAGTGTGAATATAGGAAGATAATTAAAGATTGAATATTTATCTCATGAAACACAAAGACAGAAACACAATATTTGTGCACTCTTTTCCTCTGTTTAATCATTAGGTGCTAGTGAGAAATAATACACAACGTATGTGTACTTTTTTCCATCAGAGTTCTCGTAACCACCGGTTAGTTGCGCTGGAAACAATTGAATCGCTCGGCAAATTAACAAAGTGACGGTCTCGTTAAAGTGAGAGAGTTTGAAACGTGTACGCGGGCTAAGCCGAGGTCGTACAAACATACGTTTAAAGTTTACACGCATTATCGTAACAACTATCGTGCGGCTTACGAGCCAAAGAGTCTGAAGAAAAGAACCGCAGACTGAGATGGAAAGATTGAGAGCCAGAAAAACTAACGCAGTATATAAAGCGATGAACCACTCGTTGTCTAAATAATTACTCCAATAAATCCTCATTATTTGGTAGCGTTGTTCATTTCGCACCCTCCTCTCGTTCTATATGCACAACGTTTCGTTCTTTTCGAAAGTAAAGCCTTATGAATTTTCTCAACTAACAATTATGCTGCTCGCTAGTGAGAGGACCTTCTTGCAGACTCAATGGAAAATTACATCGTCGACGTACTCACGCGACAAACAAAATCCTTGGTTTGATGATAATATCAAATTGTACTGTTCGTGACCTAATAAAATTGGATTAATCAAACTTTTCTGATCGCATTTATTATTTTTTATTAAATTTCGCAATTCTTTCAATGATTTCCATACATTTTTTCTGTGATAATTTTTGTTTCTTTCCAAAAAACTACGTTGTTTCAAACTATTCATTCTTTTAATGAACAATTTCTTATTTTGAAATGAGCAGTATTTTTAGATCAAGCCCAACGGGAGTTTCAGAAAAAACGATTTGACAAATTTTTGTAATAAAATTTGCATAATCGAAGGAAGGCTTTCGAATTGTGCAAATATTCAAACTCATTAGTTATTTTAAAAGCGATAAAATTTAATGTTAGCGAATAAATAAATAATTCAATCAAGAACATGTTGTAAATTACGATTTGATTAATAAACATGATTTTGTTGCTCGCTAATGCTGTTTGAAAAGTTGCGACAATTGTCAGGATGCCACGTCGTTGATCATCGTAAGTACATCACGGGATTTGGTCTCAACACAGCAAGCCCATGTATCACAGACGTAGTAGACGATATTTAGCCAAATTTTGGCACGTTCCCGCGCTCTCTATCTCGTGTTAAACAAATTTGCGAAAATAAACGAGAATGTTTGTAGCCAACGATTTCATTGAGGAAGTTTCATTCAACTGGTTTATCGTAAGCCTAAATTTACCATTTGCGTTGAACCAGTACCTTCAATGGAGCAAATAATGCGAATGGAATTTTTTATTATGTTCAAAATATATTCGAAGAGTAATGAATAAATGAGAAAAGATATCAAGAATAGTCTTTCTTCGAAATGTCTCATTTTTCGTCATTTCAGTTCGAATCAAAATTTATAGTCCATCAATTTATTCTATTAAAACTAAATGGCAATAATAAACATTTGGGTTGAGGAAATTTTATAATTCACGTGATTCATTGTCTCACTGCAATGATACGATTTAATAAAAAAATTGACAATCGCGTCAAACATGATTTTGTTGAAGTGAAATTCCGAGATTTTTTTTATCATCCAGAAGGTATTTTTACAATTCAGAAAATGATAACCAAAGATGATGTAAATGAATACTATAAAAATTGTAATAAAATTAGTCTCTTCTTGGAGGAAAATAATTGAAAAAAACAATCGACTTACACTTATTTTCATTTTATTCAATCGCTTCTTTAGTTGGTGAAAACTAAATTAATCAATCAAAGAATTTATCACTTCCAAAATCGCCCCATCTGCTTCGGCAATAAATAATTCCCAGCGATTAAACGACACGGAAAAGCAATAAATTTTTCGATTAGATCGAAGAGTAATCGTTTATGGAATAAATGAACGTTGAGTTACAAATGTATGAAAAAAGACGTAATCGTATAGAACGTTAAATCTGAATACCTGTTTGCTTCGATTCCAGAACGATTTAACAGCTTGATGACAAGCTTGTATCGATCCATAGGAGGATCTGCTGGTAGCGTTACCGCGAAAAAGTGACAAAAGACTGGACGAGCTAGTGGAACTGTTGCTACCGAAACTTCCGCGATCGGCATTGTCACGTTGCCGTAAAAGAGTCGATCGTTCGTTCGGTTGACTCGCGCTTATATCTTCTTCGTCGATATCGAGCTTGACTTCCATAGTACAGCAATTCCTCTTTCCCCAAATTATCTTAATCCCCACTTGATCGAATTTGATCGATAAACGAATATTGACGTCACTCCCGAAGTAAAAACACGTTTGGGAAACAATTCGCGGTGATTGATAATAGCGAGAAATGAAATGCAATGTATATATATTTTATTTTTAACCGAAATCTTCGCGATTGTATATTATTCCATTTTTAGATGATTTATGTAACAATTCTTCGATACTTATAATTTCTTTTTGATTCTAATCCATTTTTTGAATGCGAATATTTTTTGAAACAAACATTTTTATTTTTCGAAATGTGATTTATGGACGTGTTTTTTTTTTTTTTTCTTTTCAAATTAATTTTGTATACGATATACAAATACAGTTTTTGTCATCTGCAAATGTTCGATCGAGTCCGTTTTTTCTTTCGATAGTCGGTGCAAATACTTGTCACTTTGTTACGCGACATTGTACTTTTTTCTTTATAAGTATCAATTACGTTATCTCACTCTTTACGTCGAAGATCTCTCACGATATGAATTGTGAACTTTTCAATCGCAAGAAAAATAATTTCACTACTTATCGGAGACATGTTGCATTTTTTTTCAACACGACTTGCGGTGACCTTGGCGCGATAACATTGAAAAACGTTTCAATTTTCTGAAAAATCGATGCGGATTTATAGTGAATACTTCATATGAAATTATCGGGGAAAATTAGAGTTAATTGCGAAATTAATTGTCAATTAATTAGATCGCGATAAAAAAATATGCGAATAGGCTCGAAAGTCTTTTGGCACTTCTTGTCGATGTTTATCCATCAGGCACGATATATTCTACGTTTTAAAAATCGTTACGTAATTCGTTTTCAATTTTTTGAACATTCCTGACCAAAATTCGATAGGGTTCCGTACTAAACTGCTTTCATTCTCGCGGCGGAATACACTGAAATTAAACGATGACGGACGTCAAATCTTTCCGAACCCCTGGTCACAACAGTCCACTGATAACAAAGTTACAAGAATGGCCACCGACTCAAAGATACACTATCTCGATTTTTTCCATTTTTTTTTTTTTTGTGAAGAGGGAAGAAAATGTATACATCGTATTTCATCGATAGAATTTTAAAAAAAGGTTTGAATCAGTCGCACGACAGAAAATAATCGAACGATATTTGGATGTCAACTATAAATTGTAATTCATGTACGTGATTAATCATCGATTAAATTTTTACTTCACGAATGGCGAAACATTCAAATTCATACAATCAGAGACAAGGACGATAACATGAACTTCAAGGTCGATTCAGTCAGGGTACACAATAAATTCGCAAAATATCGATTTTCACACAAGTGTCATGCGTTTTGATGTCCTTAGAGGCTCTGGACTGACCTGAATACTTCAAAAAGTTTAATAAATCAATGAGGATTCATAGCTGCGTCATATCTCCACAGCATAAATTGAATTCCTAACGTTTGATCGCTAACCGGGAATTCTTAATGAAATATGCTCCCTCATTGCCATTCAGATTTCGGAATGTATTGTCAATTGTATTTTCCGTGTATTTATCCGTGTATTTATACATTGAATCTTTGAATATAATAAAATCCCAGAAAATTAAGTAGAAGCTTATAGTGTTTGAAGTGATAACACATTAAAAATAATGATTAAAAAACACCACGTTGCTGGTTTCGAGAAAAAAAAAAACAACAAAAAATGTTTGTGAAAATTCGACAAAATTTGAACTTCAAACTTGAGGTGGTGTTTCATTTTACATTTCCCCGGAATGAACGGAAATAGGTAATTGAGAAGTGAAAATTACGAACGACAGATGTAGGTCCATAGAAATTGCACAAATGAAAGAATATGAATTTTTCAATTTTCATAGCCTAAAAGAAGTCGTGGCATTAGTCATCACAATGTGCTGCGATGTATTAATCCATGTACTTGAGTCTGCCAAAAGCGTCCACGCAGAGCACGACCACGAGAACGACGATGACAGGAATAAAAATCAGGGCCCACCCAAAGGATCATTGCAAGAATAAATGCATCGTGCAATACTATCAAATACGTTTTCAGAATACTATATATTTGAAAGAGAATATCTATAGAGTTAAAATTAAACGATATACGTTGTTACTCCATCCAAATAATTCTCGACTATGATGAGATCGAGAGATGAGATTTAATTGGCACATCGCGAGATGAAGAATAAGCGAATCCGGCCAAATGTATTTTCGGTTTGAATATATTTCCGAGACACTTCGTGACATGCCGGACAAATATTTTTGTCTCTCGATTACACGCTCTTCCATTCTCAAGTATACTTCATACTATCAAACATCGACGTTAAAAAATTATGTAAATTTCCAAGCACTTTTTATCCTTGTACAAATCGAACTTGTTCAATCAAACTTTGTCATTTTAACTTCGATTGTATTCCAATTATTTTCAAGTGTTTTTAAATAATTAATGAAAATTCTTCATTGTATTAATTTATTCCTGACAACGGGAAAATTATGTTCAATGTAGATTTGAAGAAAAAAATTACGAAATTTCGCAAAAAAATGTTTGCTTTGGCAGTAGTTATAAAAACAGGATATAGCGAAAAGCTACAATTAATAATGCATATATATATTATATATAAAGACAGAACCTCAGTTTTTTATTTACTTTCTGAAGTCATCCAATTTTATCGCAAATGTACAATAAACGGTTTTTAAATACCCTGAAATGTCGATAATACAACTCTATCGTTTTGCTGGTTCACTGATAAGGCTGCCAATAATTTGAAACGTTTTAACAAGTGGTCTCTCTCTAAAAAATTACAGGGAGATCCCGAAATCAAAAAATCTTTATCACGGATGATTTGTTTTCTTCTTCAAATCTCAAGCAGGTGAACAAATAATAAAAAATTCCTGAAGATATATTTTGAAACACATCCACTTATTCCTATAATCTAATAATATCGTGAGATTTCAGTAAACTATTTAGTAAATGAGATCGATCATGAAAAAAAGGAAAAAAATTTTGATCGATCGTAGTCTTGCAACTGTGCATCATTTTTTCTAGTATTTTTGCATTTCAACTGTATCAACAGAAACGAATAAAAAAATCATTTATAAACATTCCGACAATTTGATAGAGCAATTTTCTGTAACTTTCGATTGAAATATTATAATTTTGTCGGCCGTGCTAAGGAGGGATAAGTTTACCTCGTGAAAACGATGTTCGATACGTTGCACGATGTCCTGAGATCGTCCTTTAAATATCGCGAACTGATTTCTGCGTTGATCTCCATGATGGACTACCGGTCTATAATTTCGCGGACTTGACACTGTCGTTTTCGATCTTACGTGTGACATTATTTTAATCAAAAGTTCTTGCAATTTCTTTAACGCTTATAAGCACTTTGTGCCAAGAAACCAAAATTTGTGCAATTTGTGCAATATTTTTCTAAAAAAAAAAAAATTTGTCGCACTGTTGAATCACATATCGCAATATTCCCAGGCGCAACTCGACGAGTTCTCACTCAAATTCGGCGCGAAAAACCATGATTATGACTATCACTGTAAATTAACGTGACATAAGAATAAAAGTTTGAAAAAAACCGCACAATATAATTGTCCTTTCGTTGAACGCACGAAACAAAGACTCGATCACGACTGCTCGTTTGACAATTGTTAAAACGCGAAATTAACACAACACTGGATTTATTGTTTTATTCTTCTTTATTCACATTATACCCCACGAATATAGCATTAATCTCTTTGGATCTTAAACATGCAGATCGCGATAAGAAATCCGTCAAACAGCAAGTTAAAACGAAGTCATCGGGTACACGTTTAACATCGTTAAGAAACAAAAGCTGCGAACGCGTAAGTCGAATGATTCTTCAATTACTCAACCATCGTTTAATTACTCTGAGCAATATTCTTATTGTGCACGATTGCATATCGTAATATTTATGAAATTATTTGAAAAAATAACTTCGACTTGTGCTTCAAAAATTCGAAGAAAAAAACTATCAAAATATTGTTTGTAATCTATAAATTGATTATAAACAAGAACATTCGAAAAAATAACTTCAAATGCCAAAATATTTTCATAGAACAATTAGAATTTTTCTCTCCAAGCTTCGAACGTTAATCGACTTGGTCAGATTTCGGTGAATAATGAGCATTAGGAGAGAATATTGAAAATTCGTTTCAGCGCGAACCCGGTCACAGAAGAGACTGTTAAATCGTGGCAACTTGAGCGAACCTCTGTTGCACCTCCTACTACTTACGATACAGATTTTTTTAAATATCGTTCTATTTTTTTAATTCTCAGCACTTTCACGCGTTCATTGAAGCACGTGCATGTCGAAACGCTGAAATACTTTCGCGGTTATTCCAAGCTCACGCGACAATGTCCGTTAAGTTGCTACGACGCTTCTTTTTTTTTTTACAACTGTGTATCGCTCGCGTATCAGGCTTTCGAGATTATATACATCGCGACAGATGAGACAGTTTCCATCGGTGGATAATCGAATCGAGCGTGAAACAAACGCGATAAAGTTGTCACGGTCTCCATGATCGCAAAATGGGGAAAAAATAAAAAAAACACCCACGCACACTTTGAGACACACACGACACTATCGAACAAAACTTTATCTGAACTGAATACTTGGCATAGGTGCGTGTAATATTTTGCCGGTTTTGAGTCCTCGAGAAAGTGTGTCAGGCGTTGAAACGAGAGAGAATGAGAGAATTACCGAGAGGGAGGGAGAAAGTGATAACAACGTTGACAATAGTAGAGTATGTCATAACCTTTACTCGTTGCTTGCCCTGTGCACTTGTACAGTATTTCGGTGCAAATTCGAGAAAAATGAAAGAGAATAAATTTGAGCTTTATTTGCCTGCGCGACAAATTTATTGAGAAGCTGTTCATCGAATTCAACGCGACTACGAAATACCAAAAAAAAATTTTATTCGGTTTCAAGAAATCGAAACTTCAATCACGATAAATAACACACAACGATCGGCAAATAAGACTGTGAGGAATTATGTACACTTGAAAAAATACGATTTTTCATTGGGATCATTCGATTCAAAGATTATTAAATAATTTTTTTTTTAAATCCACTTTTTTATGAATTGCACTCACTATATTCGTGATTCATCATCGTTTGCAATTTTCATAGCATGAACGTTTCGTTTTATTATTTTCTTAATTTATTTTTCAGATGAAACAACTTGCAACTTAAAAATGCGGAACTCATTGAACGAGATTAGAGGGGAAAAAAAACACGAGAAAGACAATACGGATTATTGCCACACGGAAACGTCCGAGAAGTTGCACGAGCAATGATTGCAAACAGACTGTCGGTTTATTATACCAACGACGATGAATGTACGAGAGTTTTCTTGGTGGCCTCGTGTGGTACGAAACAATACTAACAATAGTTCACGAGAGCTCGTACAACGTGGATATAAGCGTGTGGGTGTCAACACGCTAACCTACGTGTAGGCTGAAAAATAAAAAGGTGAACGATTATCCCACGTGTGGGATGAAAATCTCACAGGATTCAAGACAATTAACAGGTGAATCAACAGAGACACCGCGAGAAAGGAAAATAAGAGAGAAACGATGGGGAATGAAGAGTCGAGAGGTGAGAGGGGGGAACACGGCGAAGCATCCATTCAGAGAATTATTAAAAGGGCATGTTCGTATCAGAAACGACCTTGAAATTTCTACCGTGGATAGAATATTTTTTATTTCCCCAAAGATCAATTAACAACAAAAAATCCGAACAAAACTATGCTAACTATTGAGAAAATAAGAATTCAAATTTAACGAACACTGTCGAGATATTTTCTGACGATGCAAACTTCGATCACATCCACCAGAGTTCTCTTCTACGTTTCGTTTGGTCAACGTGAATGAAATAATATCGATTTATTAAATATTTCATAATTTTTTTATTCCTATGGAATATTTTGTTGTTACGTTTAGTTCGTAATATCAAAAAATCACTTGACATTAAGAATCCAAACTGTCAAATAAATTGGTGAAAAATAAAAGAGAATGAATACATCGAGAAGGAAACACGACGAGTTTCCCATAATAATGAGATATTCAAGGCTACTCATAAATATCGTCAAGCCTTTGAGCGAAGATCGCAGATATTACAGCCTCGAACTTGACTCACTGATTGTCCGAGACATTATTCAAGTTCATATCTTTGAATTTCAGTGAAATATTTTTTTCAGTAGCACTCAAGATTCAATTGTTAGAATAATTATGAAACGCTAATCAACCTATTGAATCATTCGAAATAAATTAATAATTGTCCGAGTACTAAATCATTCGTTTGAAGAAAATGAAAATATAAAGTCTGTAGAAAAATTGAAAACTCTCCGAAATTAATTAAAGAAGAAATTCTCAATTAATATTCGAAAGCAAACAATAACAAGAATGAATAACGAAAGTCACAATATCGAAAGAAATCCCATTGGCTGCGTTGAAGCAGAGAAACGACGATGTATGAACTTGAACTGCACGTGGCTGGGAAGCCATGAACGAGAGTCGATAAAATTGCTAGCATTGACACGCAAAGCGCAGCTTTTCTGCTCGTTCGTGGAGAAACTCTCTTTCAAAGGGTTCTCGTGTTACAACAGTGGGAAAAGATCGCTCGCAACATTCAAAAATAAAATCGATTGAAAAAGGTGTTTCATTCCAGGAGAACGAAAAATGTAGTCCCTTACGATTTGTTGATAGCAATGGCACAACAAATTCTCACTTGGGAAATCGGTCAGAGTACCGAATTATAAAAAAACTTGAAAAAGGTATCAAAAAAATATATATATTCAATTAAAAAAGTGACCGAGCTGTTTTCAAAGGCGTAACGATATCTCGAAAGATCGTTGATCTCTATTACGATTCATTGAATAACGGTTAAACACGCGGTTCATTGGCTCCTCGAAATAGGAATGAATCATAAAAACGATAAAGTAAAAAAATACACACAAAAAATGTATCGACCGTAAATCAAGGAAAAAAAGTTTTGACGTCAGAATAACGAAATTTCCAATCCTTAATATTAAATAACACGTTATTTGCGTCACAGTCACGACTGCTTGTATTTCATTTATCATTTATCTTTTGTAATTGGGCACTGCCGATCTTTGTGAAATAAATAAATAAATAATCCATAAAACACTTTATGCAAAAAATAAAAAATTCGGCACCAACTTTTCTGCTGTTTGAAAAAGAAAAAAAAAAGTTTGTTCATTTACCGAGCTGGTCTCTCCCTCGAACCATGTTCTCGGATTCCTCAGCCACGAAGAAATCATTTTGCGTACTTATCTACGAAATTATCGCGAAGCAAAGGTTTCGATCGAATATTTTGACTGAAACGCGTGATAAAAAAAATAAACGAGATCGAACGATTCTTTGTACGGAAATTGTGTATCAACGTTGTATAATTATTCAATAAAATGATCGCGAACGAAAAATCTTCATTTTATACAGTGCTGAACTGGCTAGAAATCGAAGAACGACTGACAATAGATCATTTGTATATTCCCTCAAGCACCTATACGTGTAGGACGATCTCTGTGTGTAATGTTTACGAATTTGACTATCCGGCTCTATTTATATACACATATATGTTGTATATTATTGTACACGGTTGATACAACGAAAAAAAAGGAATACGACGATGGATGACCGATCAATAATTGTCCAAATCAATAATAATATATCGATTACGAATCGATAAGAAGTAATAGTTACGATACGATATTGCACTCATTCCGTTCCAAACGAACATCCCTGACTTCAAATTCGTCGATTCACAATCGATCGATTGGGCACGAATAAAAATTTGTATTAATTCGTAAAATAAATATTCGTAGCATTCCTAAACATTGGTGCCCAAGTTTTTATGTCTCACATTATTCAAGTTTCTATAATAAACCAGAAGTATTTTTCTAAGAAAATCATAAATTGGTTGATTTTTTATTGTACTCACCAGTTGATGAAAATTCGATCAGTCGATGTCCAAGACCTCGTCATAAGGATTGTAATGTAACGTTCAGTCTTCTGCAATCAGTCAAAGTGTGTGGAAAACGATTAATAAAAATAATGTGATTTGAAAGATTGTAATGATACATTCAAATTTAAATAAAATTTAAATAAATTGAAATATTTCTTTTTGTCTATTTATTTATCAAGTCCAAAAGCAGGAGGAATGTAACGATTTTTTTTCTCCTGGTAGCAAATACATTTATTGGCAAATGTCTGCGAAAAATATCAAAAGTGGCAAAGAAAATATGTAAATAAAGTTCCTCCCTTGCTTGGTCACGATATGTGATACGAAATCGATGACGTATAACACGAAATGCCCAATGATAATAAATATAAAAGCAAAAGTAAAAATCTCTATGCTTTCAAATCACGCGCCAAGTCGTGGCAGTGGAGAAATGTGTATCGAAAAATTGCTGATATTCCTACAAAAATAGTTTTCCAAATAAAAATGTCAATATTTCATTCGGTTCGATGCATTTGTCGGGGATTGTTATACATAAAAAATATATAAATCTGCTAAACTCGAGAACAAAATTTGTCATACTAGCTCAAATTTTTATTCCTGAAATACGAAGAATTCATGTTAAATATTTGAATGGGATAAGTAGTGAATATACACGTTCCTGCAAACGAATCTGGATATTTTTTTCGGAACATTGTCATCGACGTATGTCAGAATATTTCAATACTAAAGTCGTGAAGAATCTTGGCAAAGAATTGTTTCACCACCGTACAAGAGAGAGCGAGACACACACGAGGAAGCGATCCGAGGGGAGAAAGACAGATATATAGGGATCTACTAGTATCGACTATAGCTCTGATTATAGGTTCAAGGCTGTGCTCTAATTCGATGAAGCGCGAAAAGAAAAAAAGAAAGTAAAGTACGGAAGGACACAAAGAGAGATTGAGTTTTCATGACGACCCTTCGGGTGTTAGATCAATTTGAGAATTTTTTTTCCTCAGAATTATTTGCCAAATTCAACACATTTGTGCATTCTTTGAATACGCCGCGAAATGACTTTTGTATTCGGCAAAACTACGATGTAGAGGTTATGGATGACGTAGCTCTTATTACTTTGGACTGTGACGAGGAGAACAAAAAAGTGCCAGCACCACGCGATGTGAATTTTCCACTTTTATGATAAAACTGACCTGAAATTCTCGATGTTTTTTTTACTTCGCGAAGCACGATGGCTTGAACACCTTCACGAGACACTATTTACACACAAAGCATTAGCTTTTCCAGTGAAAAAATGTATTTGAAAAAAAAAAACAACAAACAATAAAAAACATTCGTGCACGACACCAAATCTCTTTGTTCGTTCCTCGTTTGGAACGTGTTAAAAAACACTCTAGAAATTTTTGCGCTTTTGGATCACATCTTATTACGGAATTGAATCCTCGTCTACGAGCTAAAAACAAATAGAGTAAATTCGAGGTTCTCCGTACTCGCGAGAAACGCGCGAGATCCAAGATCCAACCTCGAATATGCACCCACCGACACAGAGTCACAGAAAATCTCTCTATCTCCCTCTCACACCTCCCTCAATCCTTGTACAATTTTTTATTTTTTTTCCATGCTCTCTTCCGCCGCCAACAATGCGTTCCGATTTAGTTGCACGTTTCACCGCCTGTGGCGCGTAAAATCCTCGAACAGCTGATTATCCCCTCCCTCCAGCCCTCCCCTACTCGTATTTTCGTATTGTATGCGCCGCTATGCGCTACACGTGCGCGATGTTTGATTCTATACTCGGGATGTGAAAAAAGTGACTTGCGATCATCATTTCACATTGTAATCATGCAAAAATAATTTCGTGATCGGTTCCTTCTTTCTGTATCCACATACATTGAATTTTTCGTAAGATATTAATAATTCAACGACAGAAACGGGCAACCTAACCTGAACGAAGATGTGCTTATGATTTTGGTTCCAATACTTTAATCTTTCTTCTTTCTTGAGATTTAATTTAAACTTTTAATATGGATCATAATTGCGCAAAAACAACGACAATGCTGTCGTTACCACAGAAAAAGTATTATAGACAACGAGCTCATTCCAATCCGATTGCGGATCACTGCATAGAATAGTAAGTGACTTTTCTTCAATCTTAAAAATAACATGATTTCAGAAAGAAAAACTCTTGGGTAAAAATTTTGTAACGGGAACACATGCATAATTATACCGCGGTATTCAAATAAAATGAAAATAATAACAACACTCTAAAATGATTTTTGAAAAGGCAATCATAAATTTTCTCAAGTCCATTCCTTGGTCTGAACTTTCTCTTCTATATAAATAAAATTCTACAACTTTTTCTGGGTTCGGAAATTTCAATGTATGGAATGAAACTTTGGAATCACTTTTTATACCCTTGAATATCATACAATGATGACTAATTGAAAACTGAAAGTCATTTCTTTTAATTACAAAACTGAGGAGTCACATGATAATTCAAAAATTATACCGGACACTAATTAAAAATTATCCTTTCATTATCAGTCCTAGAAAACCGGATGCCATGGACTGGAGTTCTCTTTATCCAGATTACTTTTCGGAGCAGGGGAACAATCAAGATTCAACAAGCGTTAAAGAAGTAGAGTTCGCGGACGTTGGCTGCGGCTATGGAGGTTTATTAGGTACTGAGCATCGCTGAAGCGACATTTTATTTGAAGCAAACAAATGGTTTATTTGTATTATTAATTTCGAAACCAATTTAGAACACCTCGTTGTCAGAAAATTAATAACTTTTTCACACGTTTTCACACATTGCTTTAGTAAACTGTTTTCTTTTATCGAGAAATACTCGAAAAATTCATGCGGAGGAGGGAGAGATACTCAAATAGTCTAGAAATCACTGTCGAAACAGTATTCGAGACAACAATAAACGTGTCAATATATCTTAACTCTTAGCTTAAGGTTAAAACCTTAGCATTAAAAAAAGTCATTGATATCTTTGGACTTTTAAAAAACCAAATTGATGATAATGCTATTCTTATGTTTGCTCGGAAAGTTACCCTATCGCCAATGTTTCCTGACAGTCTGATACTCGGAATGGAGATCAGAATCAAAGTGTCCGATTACGTGATGGATCGAATAGCAGCTCTGAGATCACTTAATCCAGGAAAATATGGAAATATTGCTTGTTTAAGAACAAATGCAATGAAATATTTGCCTAACTACTTTCGTAAGGGCCAGGTAAATATTGTTGCCAAGTTTTACGTCCATTTTATGAATGAGCATTCTTACATTTGATATTATCCATTGTCTTTGCTTTTATTTAGTAAGGTTCGATTTTTTTTCAGTTGAAAAAGATGTTTTTCCTGTATCCGGACCCACACTTCAAGAAAGCAAAACACAAGTGGCGCATAATCAACAAAACTCTGCTGGCAGAGTACGCTTATATTTTAGCTGAAGAAGTACGTAAATATCCAACATTTGATAAAACACAACGGTTTGTTCCCTCAACACCACTGTTGCACGTGAAATCTAACAAATTGTGATATCCTGGTATTATTTTCAAGGCTATCGTCTACACCGTCACCGATGTGAAAGATTTACACGATTGGATGGTTCAACACTTTGAGGATCATCCGCTGTTCGAACGAATGACTGAAGAGCAATTGGTAAGCATTAACAAACAAATATCACAAAACCTGTGATTGATTTTTTTCTCAAATTATTAAGAAACACGAAAACAATAAGAACCTCATGGTAAAAAATTTCGCTTTTCTCAGACTGTCTAATTAAATCTAACGCACAATTAGAAAATACATCGGTTTTTTTTCCTAAAATGTCAGAATGTTAATAAGTTTCCTGATGTGGTTTTTATTTTTTTATTTTAAAGAAAACAGATCCAATCGTTGAGAAACTCTATGAAAGTACCGAGGAGGGGCAGAAAGTAACGAGAAACAAGGGAGACAAATATCTCGCTGTATTTCGACGAGTCGCGGATCCATACATGAGCGTGACGAGTTAACGGAGTATTTTGAATTTAATACCATTCTATTCTTTTTGGGTCCAAAGGTTTGTTTCTTCAGAATTTCCAAACTCAACGGCTTGTCAAAAATTCAATGACCTTTGCACCTAAACGAACATGGATATTCTGTAAAAAGTAATTTACAAATCAAGTAATTATCCTTTCAGAAATATAAATAGATGAAATCTCTTGAGAACTTTTTACCCTATTATTGAACAGTCAAGTTCATGAAGCCTCCAAATGGTCTGAACTTTTTTAAAAGTCTGTCATAGAGAACATAAATGCTTTTGAAATAAAATGTTTGACTAAATTTTTATTCAAGAACCTTCATATCGAAGATATTCAGCAAGAGATGATTTTATCGACTTTTTTCTTTTATTGATTACGATAAGATTGTTGTTATTGGGGAAAGAAATGTAATAAATACGCCGAGAAATTGGTTTCACGAGAGTCATTGAATTTCTGGGCTTTGTTCCAATCTCCCTTCTTGGCCCGGCACCTGTTGCCATATTTTTGGGTACGTGGCTTGTCTGGCGTCGGACTTCTGTGTCAAATGAATCGTGTCCAGGGCAAACTCTTTGTGAACGATCATAAATATCATCTGCAAAAATGGGGTCAAGGCTTCGAATTGCAATCAGTCTAACTTTCCGTGTCGTTCATAGACTTACATTTTCTAATATTTTTCCCAACATTCTCAACGATGGAGTCGTGTAAGATCTTTCTTGAATTCTTTTTCGTTCCAATGGATTTAACATTATTTGAGAATACTTTAATGTTGATTTCGAATTCTTGCAGGTGCTTGGACTCTGCAGAATATTCCTAAATGTAATGTGAATAAAAAAAAAGTTGAGAACAATCAGGGGAAATTTTCGTGTTACTTAACATGACACTTAAAACCATAAAATAATAGAAATCTTATAAAATTTCAAGTTTGGCCTCACTTTTCAAATACTAAATATTGCCTATTCGGGCAAACATAATGAACATGTTTTCCCTTTTATGTACTGACAATTATTACGTTTACCGTGTAAAGGAAATTGAATTCATGCAGAAAATAATTGCTTGCATAATTTATAGATTAAATGTTGATGTAATTGTATCATGACTTACCAAATCATGCCTTCAAGGATAAAGGTTGAAAGAGATAATATGTTTTTGGGAATTGAAAATCTTGGCAATGGTTTTCCAATAGCCACTCCAATCGGAGGATCGTTTTTTAATCGTTCTTTTGCTTCAGTTTTTAATTCCTCGTCTTGTGGACTGTACATGTAACATCGTACTGACAATAATTTATAAAAAGGTTGAGGTTCTTCGAGCAAAATTGTTTCTGGTTTCTAAACAAATATTCGGCATTATTGTAATTACGATAAAAGTACAAAAGCTCAGAAAAAGTCTTGAGACAGAAGAGCAAATTTTTATTTTTCAACTTACTGGATATGTTGTTCCAGTTTCAGTTATCGTAAAATGATCTTTTGTTCGTTCGTCAAGACTCTTTTGCAATATGACGCTTCTTTCGTATGCTCGCTTTTTACTCTGGTTAATAAATTCGCATACAACATCGCCATTTATTCTGCATGGTTTACCTCCCGTCGTTATTATCAATCGAAAAGTTTGTAACGCTTCGGGCTGTATCCTTCCGGTTTGTGGCTCCACATCGATTTCCAATATTCCCGGTAGTTTATATCTGGAGAAGATTTTTATAAAATTCACAAGTATTATTATAATTATTGATTTATTTATCAAATCTATTGAAACTTTGTTTTTTCACTCCTTCTAGTCTTCGAATTGATGGTCAATAATGAAGATGGCTTTGAAAAGAAATCGTGAATTTACGATTTCATGTTTCATAACATTATTATTTCCTTTCCCTTTGCATTGTTCCTATTCGTCATTTTGATCATCAACTGCGTTTTTAGACGGAGAAACTTAACTTTTTCCATTTGTAGGCGACGAGTTCGTGTTCCAAACGATTGTGAATCATAATTATTCTCGTTGTTCGAGCGTGTAACGGTAAGGGAGGCAAATTGACGTTATCTGTATTGAAGTGAACGGGAATCTCGCTGATTTGGAAAAGATCGTAACGCGGTGTCGTAACTTTTGTAATTTTTGTCGATTGGTCGGTTGTGCCTTCGCCTTTTATCGTGACTTCTGTTGTTTTCTCGCCGATCGTCAACAGAGTTGGGACCTCGAAAAACGAGGAATATTATGGGATATTAAGTGTAATAGTTTATTTTAATCTTCAATTTCATCGATTAAATTAAACTTTGGAAAGTTCACAAGTTTTCTAAGTTAACATGAAAACTGATAAAAAATCTAAGATTCTTCAAACGTCAATTCAACGGCACTGAGTTACGAAAGAACATTCAGAGATTTTTATTGGAGTTTCAGCAACAATTATTGATCGACAAGTTTTCGCTCCAATCGTGGTTGACATTATGAGAATTAATTCTGTATTGAAACTTGAGTCAAGCAACTTAATTTATCGTTTAATATCAAAGTTATGAAAATAATTAATATTTAACGTTCTACACTATTAATAAATATATATATTTATAAATACTTCGCACATTCCCAATCGTCTGGGTTGAAATTTCAGAACCAAAGGCTCGAACGTCTCTTTTTTGACGATACCCAAAGGGTTGAGGCAATCAATGATTTCGAGACGATGATGTTTATTGAATTTTATCAAACTTTCCATGTTCAATGAATAGGGAACATCATTTTTCGTTGGATTGTATATCCAACAAATCTAAAAACAACATAATTTTTACATATTTACTATTTTTTACGCTTCGACACTTTTTTAATGGGAAATAATTATTGTATGCATTTTATTTTTACACCACCTGACTCATGGGGTCTTGATCTCCTATGTACACATCTTTGAGTCGTATCACAGAACCGTACAACAAAAAAGCGGTTTTATCAAGCCCTGATAAACAAGTCATGTTTATCGAGAGACAAACGTGTCGGTTGTTCCCCATTTCCAAGTCCCATTTCACTACGTTTTTCCCTAACGTTTCATAACGTAATTCCATCGTAATAATACTTTTTTCCCGAACCTTCGTGATTCAAGTTCATTATTTTTCAATAATTCTCCGCATAGATTGATAAAAGTACTATTGAAATGCGATTTTCAAAATACCTCGAGGGTTCCAGATTTTGGAGTAAAATTTAACATTCTTCTATGAGGACATTTCGTATGTGAATATGAAGTTGATTTACTTTTTTCACTTATATTCGGACAGGAACAATTTTTCAATCGCTTTAACGACCAATTTACTGTACCACCTGTCGGATTTGTTATAAATAATTTAACGATCGATTTATCGTTCTGTATAATCATAGGTGGCAAGTTCATTGTAAGATTTTCACTCTCGTCTGTTTCCAGATCATTCATAATTTCGTTAAATCTGTAAATACGACAAATTATTTAATATTTATGCATTTTTCTCTGAAATTCATTATCACAATAACACATCCTTCAAATCTTTGACAAAAACAATTAGTTCTAGATCGTCATTGCAATCAAATTTTATCAAAGAAATAAATGTAATTCTCCATTTTTCATGTCAGTCTTGGCATACTTGAAAAATGGAGAAATCAATTGACATTTGAAGTTGAACTGCTCGAAAAATTCGTTTAAAAAATGGGTTTGAAAACCTTGATCAACGTACTTGGAAATATTCAAGAGTTGCCACAAAACATATTTACTAATATTATCGCCAATTCGATAGTACAGTAGATCCTCAACCTGTGACAGAAATAAAGAATATAAACTTTGATAAATGATCCAAAATTGTATAAAGAGTGCCATTCGTTGTTACCTTAATTACAGGCATATAACAAAAATATTTCAATTTACAAATCTCTTCGGATTCGTTCGTTGCAATGAGGCAATTACTTTGGAAATTTTTGCGTATGAAATATCGTATTGAGACTTCATGATGTCCTCGTTCACGTGGTACGAGGGTGACTTGAATCGTTTTTTTATGCCCCGGGAATAAATTTCCCAAACTCGGTTCTAATATGACTTGTTGCTTCGAATTTTTTTGTTCGTACGGCCAATTTTCGTGTTGGCTTTTCAAAAAATAAGGTATCTCTACAAGCCCAGGATTCGTTAACTCGAAGGAAAGTTTTTGAGCCTCGTCGTAAGATTGTTTTTCGAAAATTAATTCGTCGGGTATTGCCTGTATATTAAAATATTTGAATAAAAAAATTTACAAAATGATACAATTTTTCTTTGAAGTATTTATTCCTTTCATTTACCACGAGATATCCTCGCCCACATTTTCCTAAAGCGGACATTTCAATGCACATTATCTCATTTTCATGATCAGGTGATGATGAATCCGCAGAATAACAGCACAATATGTCAAACTCGTATTCACCCTCGTTGGGTGGACAAAATATCCAATTGTTCGTTAAAATCTCATTAGAATAAATCTTGCCCCAAGCCGCTTCGATATTAATTTCTTTGGGTAAATCTACAAACTTATAACTACAAAAAATGAATGAAATAATGAATTACTTTGTTATCCATCAAACGACCAGAAATAATCGACATAAATTTTAACAATTTAATTAAAGATAAAATGTAAACCTGCCAAATATGAACAACAACAAATTGTTAGGTAAATAACAATTTTCTCTATTAAAACAAACGAAAATTTCATCGAACAGTTTCCACAACGAAATGTCAATTAACAAAACACGACTTTCACCAAAATATTTTTGCAACAAGATTGTAATTTTTACTGTAACTCAGAAAGCTAGACAAAACCAAAAATTGAAATGATCGATCATCGTCACAACGTGTGAATGAAGCCTGAGATCAATTAAAACCTTTCTGTCCACATAGTCATACTTAATGTGATGACGCGATGAATTCAGCATCAAGACCGGTCGGATTCTCTCGCAATTCGGATGAGTCGTTGAAAATTCAATTGACAAGTTGTCCATGTTTAGACACGGAGAATCCGCGAAACCTCGAAAATCTATAAAAGTCTCATAATTCGGATTACCGTTTAGTCTTATCGCCCATCTTTCGTACAGAAGTTTATCGTGCATTTTGGGAAACATCTCGACGACTATCACTTGATAATTCCTGTTTCATTGTTTTTCATCAATATTGTTATTATTATCGTTATTTTATTTATTTCATTCAATAGAAAAATGCATCGTAAGGATTGGTTTACTTTCGAATAATGCCTTGTGAAGGTTTTACGCTGAAACACGTTTCAGGTGGTGGAATGAAACGATACATAATCGGTAGGTGCCCAAATTTTTTAATAACAAATGTCGAATAAACGGGACTTGAGGGTAAACACGGTGGCATTACAATGTTTCGTGGGATATCATACTGCGGTATCCACGTTGACGTATCGGCAGGAAATGTGTGGCCTGTTATAAATAAATCTTACGATTCAAATTATTTGAACAAATGATAAGACAATTCTTTGTTATTTAAAAAGTGTGAAAGTTTGGGTTTTCTTTTAATACTCAAGAAATAATGAAGTAAGATTATTTAAATGTATGTTTAATAAAAAACTATGTATATTTATTTTGTATACCTATTAATCGAAGTGAAACTACCATGGAAACATCGAAAATTGGTAAAGAGCTAACGTCCTCTAAATAAAAAGCAAGAGCTTGGAATTCTCTCTCGTAAAGGGCGTTTTCTTCTTTAGGATCAAATCGTACTTCGATTAAACAAGTTTCGCCAGCTTTAACTCGTGCTGAATTTGGCGAAAGGCTAAAAACACCATTGACGTCTGTGTGCAATGTTGAAGAAGAATCATTGCTCGTTAACATTTTTAAATTAAAACAGATCTTTCAGTTTTATACAAGATACTGTTTTTTTGGCACTTGCCTTCGTGCCATTTGAACACCATGTCGCTGAAAGCGTGATTTGTAAAAGACGTAGTTCGAGTGGTAGAAACTGATTTTGTGAGTTTAAGATCAAATCTTCCGAAATCGATACATGCATTGGACAAAGATATTGGATCTCGTTGAAGGGGATCCAAAGCTTCGATCTTTCGGATATGATTGCTGTCTGACATGTATATCTTGAAATAATCTTTTTCTAATTGAGGATGTATTAGAGTAGGAATTGAAGAACGAGTACTTTCTCTACGTTTTTTACCATGATAGCCATATGCACGAATTAATATTGGAGCCTGCGAAAATAATTCACTACCATTTTAGTAGTAACTCTACCCTTAAATATGTTCAATCTCAATAAAGATGTAGGTAATCGAACTCTATTCGTATATAGAAGAATATTTTTAATTCGAAAATTGAATCTCAATAATTATTTCTATTCTAAGATTTCCTTGTTTGAAAATCTCTATTCGAAAACCAGCTGATGATTGCTCAATATATATTTTAGCTTCTTGGATTGGAGACGTCTTCGATCATATTTACGAATCCATTTAAACATATAGAGACGTCTGTGACGAGATGTTTTTAAATAGAGATTTTCTTAAAATAGAGACACTTTGGCATAGAGATCTATAAGAATAAGTTTGTTTACCCACAGACTTATTTAGAACAGAGATCAAATGATAAACATATCTCACAACAGTCATTTTTACCTTAAAGTTATTTAAGAATAATGAAATGAAGATCAGAGTTTCCTACATTCTCTGCTAATAAATCCTATGCATACTTTCTACTTTAATTTTTTCTTCATTGATCTCGATTGTACATTTTTTAATATTGAATTCATGAAATGTCTTTGATCCATATAACTTCGGAAATTTGTTCAATTCTAAGTGTAGGACTTTTGCGTAACTTCAAAGTAACGCGCATGTTTTTTTTTTTTTTTTTATCATCATGATTCATTTTTGCACTTATTGTTTTGATTATTACCTGATGGTGTATCAAACATGGCAGCATAGAAACGTGATATCCTGGGTATTTTGGTTCAAACGTAATGACGATATACATGTGAGACTTAGGGCCAATCTGACCTTCCATAGGATAAGGTTTGAAGGAATTCTGAGTCACGTCAACATCGAACATAAAATGTGCCTCCACATCTGATTCATTTACGATTTTCACACGCTTCCTTTCATTTTCACTGAGTAAATAATGCATTGAAATTTCGTCATCGATGACAACTTTTGGACCTGTTTGTTTATGACATTGGTTCTTTCCCATAATTCGTTAAAGTAAACGGTGATAAATCATGAGAAAGTAAAAAAAACAATCAGTAGGATTGGAGAAATCATAAATACGTGCGTTTTTATGAAACTGTACAGTTTTCTATTCAAAAGTGCTACCAGGTTATCTTTTTGTTTAAATTTAAAAAAAGACTGTTACCAATGCTTGTGCCCTTCGCTACAATTTTCAAGATCGTACGGCCCCTGTTGAGAATTGCAAAATAATCGACGCTTCTTTCATTCGGCATTGGTGGACTGTAACGAACTTGAAATAATTCAGAACCATTTGGAACTAGAGACCAGGAATATTTGTTAAAATGAAACACAACATCCAATGGATTGGTCGTTGGATCTCTATGGACTTCGTAGGATTCTTCGTTCTAAAAATGCAGTTTTAAATTATTATTTTTTTCGAATTATTTGCAAATGAATTATTTTTTCTGAGATAGAAAGAGAAAAAATGTTAAGGGGAACGCACAGAGGTGCCATTCGTTATTTTCAAAGATTTAACGACGGTGGAGTCAACAGGTATTTTTCCAAATTCCAGAACAACTGTACGAACGTCTTCATTATTAATGGGACGTAGAAAATCATCGTGAGACACTACTGTCATTTGATTATCATTGCCCGTTTCGATCATTCGCATTTTTCGATCTCCGCCTACTTATATTAACTGAAAAACAAAAATTCTTACGTGAACCGATTAATTACGAAACGACGGTTTTGTGGCATGTTATGAGAAAAGATTTTTTATAACAACGATTTGTCTTATTTTTTGAATAACTATTATTCAAATGTTTACAACTTTCGTATGCAGTAAAGGATTAAACTTACATGGAATTAAAGCCAATATTACTGTCACAATAAATCTATTAATCTTGTTTAAATGATCGGAGCAATGGGAGTTGTCAGCAGAAATCTGTTTGCACTGAGGAAAGACACGCGAGGCCGCGCTTGTTTTGACGTTTTGACAGCTGCGACCCCCCTGAATTATAAGAATAAACCGAATCTGTATTACTGACAGAGAAATTTCGTTTACTTAGTTACTATCTTTGACGCTAGATAGAACTTTTCAAATACTCGTTCAAAATAGAACGACAATTAAAATCGTAGTTTTACTTCAACCTTTCATTATACGGTGCATCCTTTTATTTGCAGGATAAATATGATCAAATATCGATCAGTTTTATTGTGGAATTATTTGAAATTATCATTAAAAAAAATTTTATAACCAAGAATCATAGGTTTTTTATAGGATTTTTTGTGTCCTGCAGAAAAAAGTCGACAAAGTCTGTTCAAATGTACTTGTAACTTTGCAACCCCTTATCGTGAGCTTTATCTTGATCGTGATTTTTTTTTTCACCCCCTAAGCAGCATATCGGATTTACCAGAATTTTACATTGCAGTTCCTATATGACGTTGTTATGTGACATACATACGCCAAGATAATGGAGTAGGTCTTTACGCACGCGTTCCATGAGCCAAATTATTGATTTCAATGCGCAAGCCCGCGCAAAATAAGTACTCAGTTTTTCCTGTGTTCGCGTGGGTGCGGATAAAACGTGTATTCCCGTATCAGCTGTGACCCATAACATCCAAAGGAACATTATTTTGTCATATATTTCAAAGCAATTTTTCAACATTCGCTTTAAGGACGATAACAGGAATATGGTCGGTCCAGGCAACTCTTTGTGACTAGTCGTCCCAGAACGTAACAATTGTGCCCCGAATTATCGGGGACCAAACGCAAGAACGCCTTCCGAATTTGACCGCGGTAATACGGAACTCGCAACGCTTTGCAAGGTAATTCCATTAAGTGGCCATTTTCCATTATCTGGTCGATATAGAAAATTCTTTTTTCTTTTTTTTTCAAGTAAAACACTCAATAAAAGTACTGACCAATTTTTTGAACATTGATAGCGATGTCAAAACTCATTCGAAATTTGCACCTGTCAAACATTTTTCGAGGCATTTTTTCTGTAAAGAAAAAAAGATTTTTTTTTTGTAAAGTCTTTTTTTTTCATTTAGAAAACTGTTTTACGATAAATGATATTCGAAAGATTTTTTTGCTTTCGTATTTTTTAGTAATACTTGGCGTTTGAAATGGTTTTGAAAAATCAATATTCTGGAATTCAAAAAATATGGGAAAGATACTTTTTCAATGCTCAATTAACCTGGAATGTGAAAATTTTTAATTTTTCCTTTCGTTTGATAAATAGTCGAGTCAATTATTAGTAGTTGAAAAGACGTTTAATTAACTATTCCGAAAATGAAGTTGTAATATTTTATGCAAATTTTCGTCGAGCAGGTGTACCCCGTGAGCCCTGTAACAGGGCCAGGAGCAGCGAAATCAGTATGGGAGCTAAGTCCGGATCCCGACATGGTCGGGCATCTACCGAACAATCCAATATCTGGGGCTCATCAAAATCAGGGAATGATCAAAGGAAATGGGCATCAGAGAAGGAATGGACCTGACGATAATATATACACTGATGTTGCAACACCTGGACAGGGTCCAACGGAAGAGACCAAAAGAATATTCGAATTACTCAGAGCAGGGTAAGAATTGCAATTATCATTATTATTACTTTACTTCATTGCATTTATCGGAATTTGCATTTCTTCAATGATTTGATTTTTCTCCCAAAATGCAAGAATATCAGACTATATTATTTTGAAAATTTGTGAGAATAAGTGACGTTTGAAACTTTGGTCAATATGTTATCTGAATGAAGAACCCAACAACATTTTGTTGTTTTCTCAAACACATTAATTGTATTATAATAATTATAATAATTTAGAGAAACTTGTTGAATCCAATTGAATGTTCATCATCATCTCGGGACACAAATATCATTAAAACATTGTGTCATTCCGACTGAGTTACAATGGAAGCAAAAGATATGGTTACAAATTCCAATCAGAATTGAAGAGATTCAGCTCATTTTTGTTATTTTTCTGAATGGACTGAAACCTTCTTCTATTCCGAGTAGAAGAATGGTGTCTCGTCGAAACCAATTTCCTTTTTGAACGATAGTAACTGATTCCTATTCTTAAAAGGAAAAATATTTTATCGATAGTAGCTTTGATTTATAATCGATTAAATGATCGTATTAATTGCTTGCCTACAGGGATACGCAAACCGTCGAGGAGTTGATAGAAAAGACTGGCCTGAGTATTCTGAGTTCAAGAGACGAATGGGGATACACGCCAGCCCATTGGGCTGCTCTGGATGGAAATGTCGAAGTAAAAACATCAAATTTACCTTTTGGAATGTTAACAATTTGTTAATTAAACAATATTACCAGGTGATGCGTTATTTGGTCGAGAGAAACGGACCAGTGGATCTTTCGTGTCTTGGGACTCAAGGGCCGAGGCCGATACATTGGGCATGCAGAAAAGGCCACAGTGCTATAGTTCAGATACTTCTCAAGGTAAGAAGAAAATACAGAATCGAGTGAGCATCAATTTCGTGAAGTTCCAATCTAAATAAAAACTGTTTACTCCAATTTTTTTTCTTTTTTTTTCTTTCAAATGAATCCAGGCTGGTGTGGCTGTAAACGCTGCAGATTTCAAAGGCCTTACACCCTTAATGACAGCTTGTATGTTTGGAAAATTCGCCACAGCCGCATTTTTATTAGGCGCAGGTGCTCTCGGTCATTTGACTGACATAAATGGTGACACCGCGCTTCATTGGGCAGCCTACAAAGGTCATCCCGAATTAATAAGGCTTCTCATGTACAGCGGTGTCGATCTTCAAAAACCAGATTATTTCGGCTCAACTCCCCTTCATTTGGCTTGCCTGTCGGGAAACGTTAGCTGCGTTAAAATTTTATGTGAAAAAAGCAAAATCGAGCTTGATCCTCGTGACAAAAATGGCAAAACGCCTCTTCAACTCGCCAAGAGTCACAGACACTCTGAAGTCGTTAGAATTTTACAGGGTGAACAGAAACGAAGAGCTCGGTGGATACCACCGATCAATGAACTATGGTAAATCGATTAATCATATTAATTCATTTTGATAAAATTAAAAAAATAATACTTATTTTTTATTTTAGCTGCAAAAAGTTTTTTTTTTCATCATCACAATAACTATTTGTGGTTTTGTTCAAGATGTGAAATTTCTATGACTGTGGATTGATAAATCCAATGATTCCAATGAATTATTTGTTCGTTTCAAATAAACTTTTGAATTTTACAGGGCATTGCTTTTCGGTGGTGCCGGAAATAGCAAAGGACCACTATTGTTGTTCATGGGTTCCGTGTTGCTGTGGGGTTATCCAATGTATTTGCTCAAATGCGTCCCCATAACGTGGAACCTGTTACGTGGGAGTCACTATTTTTTCATCTACTGGAACATACTTATGTGGATATCTTGGATCGTTGCAAACAGACGTGATCCTGGTTACGTGCCACAAAATAGCGACACGTATTACCGAGCGATCAAGCAAATACCTTATTTCGACAAGTGGAAGAAAAGAAACGTTATTTTATCCCGACTGTGTCACAGCTGTCGATGTTTTCGTCCTCTTAGAGCAAAACATTGCAGAATATGTAATCGCTGCGTGACATATTTCGATCATCATTGTCCGTTCATTTACAATTGCGTTGGATTGAGAAACAGGTGAGACTGTATTATTTAAAAATGCTTTTTGTTTCATTCATTTACGATATAAGTTCGCGATTTGATTGCGAGTCGAAAATTGCGGTTAAGCTTTTCAATAAGGCTCCCTCCTGATGAATTCATAAAATTTGGAGGACACGTGTTCTTTGAGCGTGTATACCGTCGAAACGGTGGGAGATGGAGTAAAAGTCCATAGGATCAATTTTGTAGAGCATCAAATTTCGAATAAAAAAGCTATGAACAATTCTGTTCTATCTTCGGTAGTTCAGTGTGGAGAAGGGCGTTTAGAAAAAAAACAGCCGAATATCAAGCCATCGGTACTCTTCGCCATCAGGACTAAACTACTGAAGATAGAAAAGTACTATCAGGAGCTTTTTTGTAGGAAATTTTGTACTCTACGATTTAGGTTCTGTAGTCTTTTTTTCTATCTCCAACCGTTTCATCAGTATTGCTGATAAAAGAACTTGTGTTCTCGAGATAGAATAATTTAAGTTTTGAGGATGAATTCATCCTGATCTTAATTGATTACAAGCCCTTTCTCATAGGATTACAATCCAAAACATAAATTTAGGCTTCCATACTATTGATCTCGATATTTTTGCAACAAAACATTGTCGAATTTTGGAAATATACATATTTTTTTTTCAAGATTTTTCAAATCCTTACCATTCTGTTCCGTTTGCTTTCAGAATGTGGTTTTTCCTGTTCGTAATGTGCATCGCGATCAATTGTTCTTTCACACTCTACTTCGCTTGTTACTGCATCGCCATCGAAGGATTGCAATTGATGTACGTGTTGGGACTTATGGAAGCTCTAGTATTTTGTAGTCTCGGATGGATCTTGACTTGCACTTCGGTGAGTAGCGAATCATTATTGAGAAACTTTTCTTCTTTTGACTTGACAAAAACTCCTATAAATAATCGTAATCTTAATGTAAACACCAATTATTCTCGCAGGTTTTACACGCTTGTATGAACTTAACGACCAACGAGATGTTCAACTACAAACGTTATTCTTACTTGAGAGACAAAAAGGGCAGATATTTGAATCCCTTCAGCCGTGGTCCAGTTCTCAATTTTCTCGAATTCTTCCTCTACCCGCCGGACCATCACGCTACAGATCCGCAACATTATCACATTTTGTCGGAAGATACCTTGTGAATGTATAGTCAAATAGCCTTGAAAATAATCGGCTTAAACCTTCGCAGGCGAAGGCACAGCAGCAACGCACACGATAAACACCGTTATTCATTGTTTAATAAATTTATATGCCGTTAAAGTTTGCATCGTTGGAATACAAATGAATTTATCATCAATTGTGTTAAAACTTGCAATTTTGGCACCGCAAGTTGCAAAAGTTGTTTTTAGGACTTGAAAAATAAAATTGAAATCGTATTCGGAGCTTATGAGACTCAAAAATTCGACAAATCAACATTTTTTTCATTCCGTTCTCACGATGCAAATTTCAATAACATATTTGTCGTTTTATCTGATTATTGGAGCACGCACAATTTCCATTTTTCCTTCTCACTCGAACCAATCTCGCACGTTCCCATTTAAACGAACAAGAGTTAGCAACTCCTTACACTGTATGTATAATTTATTAAACCTATAAATCGATTATTACAAAATACTGGTTTCGAACCAAAATCGTCGTGACATAAGCTACGAAGAAAAAAATAGAGGGACAGCAAATCGAAAAAAAAAAACTTATGTCTACAATAAAATAAACGAGGTAACGAAATATAAAAACTATTGAGAACGAGTTACGAATGATTTACAGTACAAATAGACTCTGATTTTAAAAAACAAAATAATAATAAAAAGAAGGAGCCAGAAAAACTGTTCATGCGTGTAAAATTGTTTACAAGAATCACTAATATCTTTGGTAATAGATTATATGCTGCATCGTCCCATCATATAAAAATTACAATGTTTCGCGTACAACCTTTAATTGCGTATATTATAAGATCATATAATATAGTGTAAAGCGCCTTTAAAGTATGAGAATGTACAAAAAGAATGTTCCATTTGATTAAAATAGCTTAATGAAGCTTTCGGGAAAAATTATTATTGAAACTATATTCCGTTTAGAGGCCCTTTGAGATTTTGGCAACGCATAAAATCGTTAAATCTCCGCGGTCGCACTGCGACGATTCCGTCAAAGTAAAATTCTCTCTTCTATGCTTTTCGCTCGGATGCCAATTAGTAAAACAAGACATAATGTCTTTTGTACGTAAATAATTGTGGATTCACATTCTACAAAAATTTCAGAGTATTCATTAATTTGGGAAAAATTTGCGTTGAAAACTGTGCGTAAACATTTTCGCCCTAGTGCGACCGAGGAAACAACGAAATTAAAATGCGACAGCGGAAATATTGATTTGGAAGCATCGATTTGTGTAAAAGACAAATTTTCAATTATTTCTCTTTTTCCACAACAAAATTAGCGCGTACTTCTTAAAAAATGGAATTCATCTTCTGCTCTGTCGTTCGTCATTGTTCGACTTTGCTTTAGTACTATCCCACGCACGTTTGAGCCGCTAGGGAATATTCTTACTTTATAAAATGGCAGTTGCACAGCGTGACTGTGATAACGCCGAGAAATTGCGGTAACGTATTTTTTAAATTTTACTTCAATTCGTAGCAAAAATCGTAGTTTGGCGGTGGTTCTGGTATTGGAGGAGGATCTTGCGGTATATCGATTCCTTCAGCATCTAATAATCGCAGTTTTATGTCCATTGATAAGAGAGTCTCCAAATCGTTTTCGGCTTCTTTGCTCGTCATTCGATTGCCTGGAGAAAGAATCAAAATTCAGCATGTCTTTTTTTTAGTAATTTTGCTGATTTTATTCCATTGTCTTCATTAGTAAAAGTTTTACGTTTAGAAAAACGGATTGCAGAAATAATAGATTAGAGCATGAATTTTATGAACTCTTACCGAGTAAAGCATTGATACCGTCGGTCCAATAATCGAAAACCTGTTCGTCAGGAGCAACAAAATCGAGACTCGTTACCTCGACGGAATCAAGAGCAAGAGAAAAGGCCAATTGATGTGTAGTTTTGCGTCTTTGTAAGTCCTTCATATGCGGACAATCACGACCAGTTAGAAGGCCGCGAATTTCAACAACGGCCAATTTAGTTGGAAGCTCGTCGATGGTAGGTACAGATTTTTCATCGCAATCTCCATAATGAAAGAGTTTGTGATTCGGTGATAGACGAACGTACCAAAATTTGTCTTTTATTCGTTGTCCTCTAGCGCTATATTTGGTAAATCTTGTGCCTTCGACCAAAAATCCTAATCTCTGCTGTTGTATTAATTCAAGAATTTCCGGTGTTATTTGTTCGCGAAGCTCGACGATAGGTCTCGCGTGACTTTCCCACTCTTCACGATTCGTTCTCTCCTGTTGCCAGAGATTCGTAATTGTTGAGTAGGTCAGTTGCTGCAATTTGTTCTTGAATTTGTCTAATCCCGTTGGCTTGCATTGCAGAGCTCGAGTTATTTGTTCACGTACGACTGAAAATACTTTAACAAAATCTTCCGTAGTCGCTCGCATCTCTTTCCACGTTTTGTTTAAAAGAACAATGCAAACGCAATAAAACTCTTCGAACGGATGATCGTGGGTGAAAAACATTGGATGGTACGATTGACCTTGTTCGCTTGGGGCTTCGGCGATACGCAAAACCTGACCAAATAAAATTAATTAGAAAAACAAACTCTCCAGAAGCTCAATCACCACTTCAACAATGAAATTATTCTTAAAATCTTGAGAAGTAATCTTTAGTACCTCGCAGAGTAATTTCACGAGTTCAAGGCTCGTTTTTCCAAACGGACACTCGTGTTCGTCAGCCCGACATGAGTTTTCCAGCACCACTTTCGTGTACGCTTCTGTATGATTTCGAGCGAAATAAACCATACAATCAAGTGCCAACATACCGGGCGGAGTATCAGTGAAATCGAGAGCTGGATTTATATCACACTTGAATCCCAATTTTTTATAATCCTTGGCAAAGAGTCCTTGCTTACGAGCAGCAACTTCGCCGCTCATCGTCCCTTCCGTATCAAATGCAATTCTTCGAAGTTCTTTTATTTTGTCGTGACCGTCCTGATCCTGAGGATCCATCTTTGTCATCATTCTTTGCTCCAATAAGCTTAGCATTAGAGTTTGTAATACGTACAGCTGATGAGCCATTTCCGAGCCCACCTACAAGCATCGAAAGTGTTAAAAACGACGTTATCGTTCTAACTGCAAACAGTACAGTCGAAAAAAAATTCATTGCTTGTGCAATTCAATTCAGAAGGTTCAATGTATTGGAATGCAAAGAATAAGATTCAAGTTAAGTCCAATGACCGCTTCGATATTTTATTTCTACTAAGAGTTATTTATCTAGTCGTTAATGTCAAATTCATCTTTCGAATATTACATTTAAATGCTTCAAATGATTTCAATTGTTTGAATGAATGAACGCTTGATAAAAAAAATTCTAGTTCAAATTAAAAGCAATATGCATTTCCCCTCCGATCGAAATATGCAGAAAAGAAGATGTTTCAATGCTAACCCAGTATTTTTAAATATAAGTATCAATTTTTTCAAAGCTTATTCAATAATTCATAAAAATTCGAAGCACGAATGAAGTACAAGAATTCATAACGACGCAGAGTTCGGACACACTTAACTTTCAAATCGGACTGTATGAGCTAATCATTCGTAATTGAGTTAAACACCCTCCATACGTTTTTTCTCACACATCCGGTGTTTCGCCAACAGAGTGCGATAAACTAAACAAACGCGCCCCCCCCCCCCCTTCTTGAAAGCATTGTGACTTCACAGTTTGAAAATGTTACCTGGCCAGTAGACTGTATAACATTGGTCAGAAAGACATTTCGGACTTGTTTCGATTGTAATGTTGCAGCGACGGTGCGTTTCTTGGTAATGTCCGCCTTTAAAAAGAGTGCGTTTATCAACGCAATTGCATTTTGTTGAATCTGTGGACTCAAACTTTGAAGATGCAACACAAGATTTTGTAAAGTGACTTCTTTGTCGACTTGAGCGTATTTTCCGGAAGAATTTAGCACGATATTTTCAAGGATACTTAATGAAGCCTCGATCACGTTAGCGTCTTGTACGACCGCTTGATTATTCACATAACTCGCTACTTTACTGATAAATGGCGGTTCGAGAATATCCCAAGATACTATTCCGTGGTCCATCAATTCAACAAAAGATTGTAGTGAGTACGCTAATGGACTGCTTTTGTATTTTCCACCTTCGACCTGGCAAAATATCATAAGTAAATTGTTAAGCCTATTCAAGTAACCTCGTTGGTTTTTTCCATTCGAAAATTAATTATAAACAATGAACAATCAACTGAAAATTCACTCAATCAATGAAAGATGAAAAATGTTGAGTGCTCATGAATTATTTTAAGGATTTTCGGTAACAGTTTTTGAGGCTATTCAACAAAAGTTTATCAAAACATGAATGGAACCTCTGGGTGTAAAAAGGCTTTGAATTAAGATTCAATACGATATTCAATGTTCTTGATATTCAAGAATTCAAGAAGTATATATTACAATAATATCAATTCTTTTGTACCAAATATTTGATTCGAAAAAATTAGTGAGTTACTTATTCATTAGTGTGAGTTATTTTGAAATGAGACACGTGTCAATTACGAGAAATTTTTATGTTGAATGGCTTATGAAAAACCTATACACAGAATATTCTATAAATCTATAAACAGATTGTAGAGAGGATTTTGAAATTGCGTCATTTTGAGGAATAGAATTTTTGAATATCTTTTGTCTGACTTCTTGAAAAAGATTCAAAGAACAATAAACAATGGAAACGAATATATCTACTGGAAACTTTCTAATTACGTAACCTCTCAAATCTACAAAATCACCATTTCCATGATAACTGTGTTCCATACAAAACAATAGTACGTGAATTTTAACAGTTATTTGTACGGAGAATTACCTGAGATATGATTAAGGCAAGTCCCTGCTTATTTATGAATTCCAACGCAAATGTAATATCTTTACTGAGCGTACTCAGCTTTTGCAGTGCTTTTGTCTTTTCTTCGGCTGTACCATTGTTCAATTTAGATAATATGTCTCCAGCAGTTTTGGACGGCGAGTGTTCTAGCCTGAGAACGCTCCCATTTTTAACTTCGTTACGATTTTTCTCAGTTATGTAGTTCTGATTATTGTTCTCAGAGAATTGGAGCGAATAAGTTTCTGGATCTGAGAGGCCCCAACCATTGCACAAATCCTGCAGAATTCGTTATTTATTTATAGATAGGAGATAATGGGAAACTATGGAACAAAATGAACGAGAGAAAAAGTATACGATTGCTCAAATTTATTTGGGGGGCTTAAGAAGTGTGGAGAGAAAATCAATTTTCAACATTCTGAGAGTTTCATAGAATTAATTTGTACGATTTTTTTGACTATTTGATAACGTTAAAAATCGGACCGAAAACAAATTACGATGACAGATATAACGAATAATATAGTGAAATTAATTTTGATTGACACTATTATTGATCAAAGTGTTGAAAATGGATGGGGATATTAGTACAATGAGAATTGCAGGTAGATACGAAGTTAAATGTGATTAATATACCTGAATAATTCCAGTTAAGGGCTGCTTCTGATTAAATTCGATGAGTTGTGCTACTTGCTTATTCATTTCCACCGCAATTTTTACGATGTTAGAATCCTTTTGGACAGGCATTTTGATTGTCTGCGTATACATTAATTTTCGAATTGCAGAATCACTTCACAGTAAGAAAGTATCTTGGAAAATGTTTTAAAAAATGTTGTTTTTCAAAATTCATTCACGCGTCGTTTATACGCATTCTGTCATTGTAATGAGACAGCCATTATAATACAAAAGATGAAGATTTGACGCATGTAGACAAGGGGGAGGTGCAGGTCGGTGTGATTTCTTTGATATGGCGCTTTTCGCAGCGGTGAATATGAGAAACTTTCAATGCTGCAATTTTGTTCAGTCGATGTTGCAGATATATTCTGTTTTATTCACAATATCGAAAATGGATTCTTTCGGTCCTGCAAAATTCCGAGACTCAGAATCCACTTTTTAAACGTCATTATCAAATATAGTTATATCTGCAGATTAGCCTTAATTTGATTAAAAAAACCGTACCTACCGTATAGCGTAAGTAAGATGCCTACTATATCAACACTTTCGAAAAGAATCGTCACTGAGTACACTCACAGCCCTATCAGAAACATCTCTAACAAAATAACAAAGCTAGACAAAAAATTATACCAACACCCAACAAACAATATGGTCGTACAGTACCAGTACGACGTAAGTATTTCGCACAGTGTGTACTCGTATTAAATTTACCAGGTACGTAGTGCACGAGGTAAGCGTACAATACTGGTTAGGCGTATCGGTACGTGGTATTATCAAAGTAACGCTGCCGTTTAGTTATAACAGTCGGGTATAGCACTACGGTGTGCTATCGCGGTACCAATATGTAGAGTAGACTTTACAGAATAACGTAAATAAATAAATGTAGGGCCAAATAAATATATATATATAAATATATTTAAATAAATATTTTATGACGAAGTAGTTTTCATTAAAAAATTGTCAACCTTGATAAGCCTTGCTAGTATGAGTGATAATATTAATGTCGAAAATACCTGAAAGTATATCTCAATTTCTTTTTTCAATTTTTATGCTAGTATTTCATGCTATTAAAATGATTGATTCACTCACCGTTCGATGTCTTGTTCCGCCTCTCAGCAACTCGTCCTCCAGTCGTCACAGGTGGCAAAATCCTTCGAGTACTGCATAGTTGAGATCCATTGCACAAGACGCTCACTGAATTATGTTTCACTTGTTTCTGTCCAATCAATGGAGTTGACTTCCATAACAACGATTGTTCAATATTTATCAATGTCAACCCGCACAATCGATTTAGTTAATCTGACGCATGATTAGTTATTTTTTCACGCTTATTTCGCGAATTTATTACAATCCGCGGACTATAAACTATGATTTTGAGCATTTTCACACCTAACATTTGTGTTCAATCACAACAGTACTTTTGAATCCAAAACGAAATTTTCAACGAAAGCTCGGTTTATAGTGTGGAGAAATGCCTACGTTGACAAAAAAAACTTTTGCCCGGTTAAAAAAATTTTGAAATTTAATTGAAAAAGAATTAAAAACTAACACTTTTTTGTTTGAGCTGAAAATCTTGTTATGGCGAGGAAAATTGATTTTATAGAAATTTGAGTGAATGTATATTGAATATTGACCGAACACTACCGACCGATCGCCGTCCGTACGCAAAAACGTAACGCAATTAAAGGATTAGTTCACTGGACACTCTTCGATGTTTCGTTTCACCTCTTGGGAACTCTTTATCCAGTCGTCACGTGTGGCGAAGTCCTTCAGGTATCGCAGAGTTGAGATCCATTGCAGGAGACCCGAACTAACACACGTTTGCACTTGTTTCCTTCCATTCGATGAAGTTGCATTTTATAATAACGGTCGTTTAACACATTTATTAATGTCAATCCCGTACAAATGATTGAATTAACCTGATGCATTAGTAATTTCTTCACGTTTATTTCGTAATTAACACCAGTTGAATCAGAACCCGCACTAAAAAATCACTTTCGAAAATTCCACTCTCAACATTTGGGTTGAATCACACAAATGTTTTTGAATTCAAACATTCAAACAATGTATACGTGGGATTTTAATCATTAGCGAAAGTGGTTCAACATTACCCATTCTTTCTATCAAGAGACTCGGTCAAAAATGTAGAGAAATGGCAAAGTTGACAAACAATCTTTTGCGCGGTTAAAAAAAAATTGAAATTGAATGGTAGAACAATTAATTAAAATTGAATAGTTTTTTGTTCAGCCTGAAAATCTTTTCATGGTAAAAAAATTAGTTTCATACAAAATTGAATGAATGTAAACCAATGCTAAGTGACAGACAGTCTAACGACACGGCTCTAACACAACTTTGTGGAGACCCGAGCGTGCTCACGAGTGCCAAGCGTACGAACGACCTCGCCTCTTCCTACATTGTAGCATCGGTAAAATTCTTAAAGAAGCCAACGTATAACTAAACATGCATAGATGTTTAGCATAAGTTGAATTTTAAAAGAACCGTACGGTCAGCCGAACATAGGTGCTAACTTACTTGTAGCACTACGAAGCTAGAGAAACCCCCGTCGCAAAATTCCGTGCTATGTCATGCGTCGCTAAGTATCGTACCGTGGTAGTACCCGTTCGTGAGGGCTTATAAGCTGTGTGCACATCACACTCTCTCACCAAAGTGAGAATGTGTAATCGGTACATACATATCCCAGTATGCATATACACGACTACACACTCTCACGTTGATGAGAACTTGATGTGTGCACACAGCGAATAGAGCTTGCTCCCGCGTTTTTATGAATACCGCCGAAGCACATGACGACGAAATGATGATCGAATCGCTCATGATAACTTGTGTACTCCGTTCCGCAGCCAGGGTACGGCCGAGCGCACGGGCGCACGAGCGTTCGCGAGAATCTCAAAGATGTGATATAACGGTCACTAGACTGTCTGTCACATTAGTATCGGCCTATCCATTCGTTCGCGAAAATAAAACAGTATTTACGATGTACGGAGGAATCAATATTTCATTCGATTGTTTGTCAACGCGGTTATTTTTTCAATCGTATCTCTTTGTAAATAAAATTTAGAATTTGACAGTTTGCAAAAAAATTCAATCACTATTACGAATTACTTTTGTCTATTATTTATGAAAATAAAAATGTGATCCCTTTCCTTCAATTTTATTCAATAAAATTATTCAGTATTTATTAGCATTGTTTCGTTCTTTTTTTTTTAGATTAGAAAAATATTCAATTATAAAAAAGATTCTTGGGTTGTATAGTTATTTTTACAAAATGATGATAAAAAAGAATTCCACTTGTACTATCGTATACTTTGTTCAGTCAAACTTATCCGCGTCGAGGAACGATGAAGTGTAGCGTATAATTCACCGACCGGCGCTCCGACCGCACTCTCCGTGTATCGCCGGCCGGCGCCCGATTGATACTAGTCTCCCGCTCACCCTACTGCCCCGCGCGTGCCACGCCAGTTGCGCTCCCCTCTTCTCCCCTCGCGTCGCGCCGGCACGGCGAACGACGAGCGTTCCCCCACCATGCAGCGCGTGCCACCGTATAGCAAGCACACGGGACTCACGGGAGCGCTTAGAACGTAAACAAACAAGCCAAACGAGTTTACTTCGAGCTCCTCATTCTCAATGTATTGGAAAAATAAATTCATCAAGAAACAATTTATGTTTCTTCAGTCAGCGAATATATTCTATCATAAAATTTATTTAATAAGCTTTATAAAAATAGAATTTTACATGCAATTAAATTCGTTCAAGAGTGAACAATGTAAATTCATCAATTTAATAAATATGAAATGAAGTACAATTGAATAAAACAGATTATAAAATATAAAAAAATAACAGAGCATAAAATATTCGAGAACTCTTATGAACGTTCCTTTTAAATGGAACTTCAGTTTATTGATAAATTAAAACGTATTGCGATAATAATCTGTAATAATATCGTTTAAAAAAATAACTAATTTTCTCCCTAACAGGAAAACTGTTTTCGTATGGGTATAAAAAAAATAAAATACAATATTTATATATTCGCAAATGATGGTTTATTCATTAAATGTTTGTACTTTACATATATATAGTTTTTTCAATTCGAATCACAATTCACGGTTCAAATACAAATGTATTTTTATTGCTAATATTGGCGTTTTAATATCTAATTTATTTACAGTGAATTGAGCCATGGTAAAAATATACAATTCACAAATCTCAGATAGTGTATTAATGAAGGGCAACGCCCTTGAAATAAGATTGTATGTATCAAAAATTGGAGTTGATGTAACATGCGTATTGGATATTCTGCTCAAAGCTTCCAATCCCAAGGTACGCAAAGTACACCATCGCTCATTACTGAATAGTAATGCGTCACCCAGAGCATTACACCCTCGAGCATTGGTGCTAGAATGACTTTGTGAGCTAACATACGCTCACAACACTGAATCATAAGATCAGGCGTGATGCTGTCGTCCTTGCTCAGACCCGCTAACGAAAGTTCCTTGATCGTTCTGTCATGGATTTCATGTTCCACGTGTTTGATGCTAATTCGAATGAATAAAAAGTGTTATTGGATCCTAAGAAGAATACTATTAATACAGAGTCGTTGGACAACTTTTTAAATACCTGAATAAATCTAATTTTGGTATGGACTTAAAAAGCATTGAAGTACCATGAGTTTTTCTTAATTTGCAGGGGAATCATGAATTAAAGACTTGTCATTTATGGTAAGATTTCTAATCATTTGAAAAGATCAATGAATGTTAACTTTGGTCGAAAAATCAGATGAAAAATTTGAATCGCTTGTTAAAGATTTGCACCTTTCTGCTCAAAACAGTTTTACTTTGTATTAAGCAAAACTGTTTTGCTGAAAGTTATTCAGGCCTACTCACTTGTTGTAGTGATGAAGTCTTTTCGTTGCTTCCTCCAAATTCTCAGTTATAAACGTAACTAAAAGAAATCCCGGGCAGGATGATGGCACAATGAACTGTCCAGTGGGTGAGAGCATCAAAGGTCCTGCCTCACTGTAAACATTTGGTTCCAAAAAGTTCTTTGATCCAACATTTGTTTTAATGTCGTTTTTTTGTCCCGTTGAAAGTAAGTTTTTTTCTATACTAACGCTTCGATAACGATCTCGTAGGCAGATAAATCGTCCGGCCACGTTTTTGGATAATTTCTGCGTCCCCGATAATCCGAGAGAGTGGTTGTAAGTTGCCGGAGTTGTTTCTCGTACTGTCCTACCATGACCTTCGGCATGAACTTCCTGCACATATAGGATACCCTGAGCCTTACGGTCACTCAATTAATTGAATCAGTTACGCACCGTCGGCCGATTTTAATGTCGAGTAGTACACGAGACACGGCTTTCTCGAAAGCCGGAAGTCTCAAAAGCACTACGTCGTGTTTCTTCACATTTTTTAGCAGCTGAAAACATAATAAAATATTTTAAAAATTTTGTTACGTGTGTTTATTATCGATAGTGATTAAAGCTCATATTCGATAAAATAAAATTGTTTGCATAGTTTTTCGAAATCGAATAATAAATTTATCAAAACATTGTTAAAGGTTTGGGTCGCGATTTAATGTGACCGCGAATTTTTTTATCAAGTAAATCAGTGAAAACTTACGTCGAGCCAGTTGTTTCTGACTTCTCCGGAATTCAGCATAACGCTTCCTTCAAGACTGATACCGGTATCATTGGCAAAAACGAGAGCACGATTTTTCAATGCGACCATGGGTTCCGGATGATGTTTAGCCAGAGCATGGAAAGCCAAGAGGCATCCTCTGTAGTGCGAAATGTTCCAACCGCAGTCCCACACAATGCTTTTCAATCCAAGACTGTCGCACAGAACTTTTTCGAGTTTCTTGACCTCTTCTCTGATGGGTCTGCATGCTTCCAATTTTACATGTGCTTCATTCACGTGTTTATCCAAATAGGCCCTTGAGGAAAAAAAAATGTGACATTGGTTTGTAAAAACAAAAATAAACCAAACAAAATATATTGCTGGAGATGTGAAAAATTAGTTTGCGTGTTTACTTAAAAGTATCCGGCTCGGAGTTGATTTTTCTTTTCATTAAAATCGACTGGAAAATTGGATCATCTTCAAACTCTGAAAAATCACCCCTTTCGCTTGTCTGCCAAAATCTCGATCTGTATTTTGGCTTCTGCGGCTTTTCATCTTGTATGTCATCCACAAATTTTGTTGGTAAATTACAAGTCTTCAATATCGAAATTATTGTCTTTTTGAGGTCAACATCATTGAATTGTATCTTAACTAAAGTGAATTTTCCAGCTTTTGATTCTTTCTCGTCTTTTGGGCGCAAATAAAACGGCAGAGTTGTTGGCATAATGGGTCTCCTTTGTTGTAGAGTCTCAATCAATGAGCTCAGTTGTTTGAGGGAATTCTCATTCACAGTCTGAAATTCGATTGAAATTATTTTTAATATAATATTCTCAGCACATTTATCACTATGATTTATTAACATTGTGAGAAAACAACAAAGATTCCGATAAATTGTTAATTTCATCATCTATTGTAAAATTGATTGTTGTTCAATTTTTATTTGAAACCATTCTACTTGTCTTTTAAAAATGAATACACGTTTTTACTGATTCTTCGAAAATCAACATTATAAGAGTCAGTCAACGGGGTAAAAATATAGAAATAAAATGATACTGGAATTTTGATATGGCACAATTTTGTGGTGAGAAAAGCTTGTTATTCCTGATATGATACCAGTGACCTCAACACTGATATGCATTGGAATGCAGTCAATTTTTTTTCATTTGGTTCTTCAATCAACATATCAAAGATATTTTCCATGTGCCGATTAACTAGTCTATACAAATCTGTACGATAAACTTAATCATTGTTCTTAATTCCTATGTGTTTTTAAATGAACAATCCACGAAATTCAAGTGAGAACTCGGATGGTTTAAAGGTAAAATTACTAAAAATCATGTAAAAGTTTAAATTTGTTTTTTCCGATGGTCTGCATAAAAACATTGAAAGAAAAAGAACAATGACATAAAGCAGAAATTGTCTCTATAATGAAAACGACCTGATAACAGGTTGAGTACTAACAATAAAATAAAATGACAAGATAAGTTTTTCATTAATTTACTTGTCTTATCTTCGCAGAGGAGTAATGATACATGTTGAAAACTGAGAAGTGACCTTGGTTGGGTTCAAGAACATGTAGTATATGAGTAATAATAACAATTTCAAAGCTAAAAATAGAACCTGGTACAGTGCGTCATTTCATCCTGCAGTTTACATAGTGCATGGAAATTGCATGAGAATCTTGCATCTGTCTGTGCGTTTCAACATAAAAATAAAAACAAAAATAAGGGTAATTACCCTCTGTGTTGGGAATTGTCCAAAGAGGTCAGGATGAACGGTGAAGTAAAATGGTCTGAGAGCAGTTGATATTTCACCGGTGCTCAATGCTCTCACAGTTTCGTTTCTGCAAAAGCTGCAAAATAAAATGGTCACACAAACATCGAAAATAGTACATGCAACACGCAGTTTAAAATCGCCTCTCTAGCAGCGTGATACGCTATTTATTTGTATCATCTTCAGAATGACACGCATTGAAAATATGAATAATTTTTGAACCAAAGACCATTCTGTAATTCGATTTTTAAGTATTTGACGAATCAAATATTCATAACAAAGAACTGTTCAATACGACAATGGAATTGTGCGTGCATCAATTGATAACTTTATGATTCCAATAAACGCACGTAAAAATATGGTAACCTTAAGATCTTACACAAAATTTTGGAATATTGGAAAAACGTTCATATTTTATATAACGGAAAAAAAAGAAGAACTCACCATTTTCTCAACGAACAGTACATCATCATCGAGATGATCAGTGTCGCGAAAAGTCGCGATTTCGTAAAGTCATAACATAAAAACAATGCGATTTATTTATATACTTTTTGTACTATTATTTTCCATAAACAATAAGCGATGCGTAATAATGCACCGAACTAGACTTTGAAAACGATTCATTTATAACCGGAAGAGGAATAATCAATTAATTATTATTCGTTGGAATATATCGATGCAGTGAGAACACAAAGAATCGCGAGACGTTCGTCAATGACAATGCTGCTCTTTTGCGTAGCTCGCTGCAGCTGGCAGCACTTGAGCACTGGCGTAAAACGTACTCGCGTACACAAGCACTGACAATTCACTGCATTCGCTCTCTAACAAGAAAAGATAGTAGGGAGGTGGTGCCGTCTAGTGGTAATAATTTCAACAAAATTTTGAAGCACTCACGATTTTCCACAATAATGAACGTGGCGTGATAATAATTATTAAAAAGCAAATGATGAAATGTCAACAAATAACAAGATTTCGAAAAATGCCATTGATTGTCTTTGATTAACCGCAAACACGACAAATTATTTGGGCAAACAGAAACGTTGTATTCCATGTAAACATTAAGAGATGACAAAAGAGGGTCGCACTGCACGCTCGATTTCTGAGCAGCTGATCTACAGTAAACGCGCGCATGCGTGAGAAAGTATGCCATTTGCGTACTTATTATCATAAAGGCATACTCGACTCATTTTTATATGTTAATCTCCCTGGTTTGAGCTGTTACATTTCGCAAGAGTCTTGTTATTTTTCACAAGCTGTCAAACCTTTTTTTTCCTGTTTTGAACAAGTGTCACAATGACATGTGTAGATAGAAATAGAACGATGTCTTCCGATTTGTTGTAATATATTATTTTTTTCAAAAACATTAATTCTTGCGTTTTTTTGAAATCTGATACCGCCCATCGTCACGTTGTGGAAAAGCGTGTAATACTATTCACTGAGAGTAGGTCAGATTACATGTTTCAAGAACTCGTAAACTTGCGACGTTTTCCGAGGGTTCGAGCGGCCATTTTTTTTCTAGTCTGATATTATTGTTTTGATCGTTTTCGTACTGCTCTTTGTATCGTGACGTGACTTCATACCAGAGTTAGTCACTCAGCGAAGCTCGTTAGTGTCTCTATTATGTTAAGTTTTATCCGGGAGTTGTGTCCCTCGAAGCACATGCGAGCAGCTTATGCGAGTCCAGACGTTGCATGGATTTGACTTGTGTGGGCGAAGAGAGGGGGTTCAGGGAAACAAGGATTAACGAGCGTCGGAATCGTTAGAATAATTTTTTTATGATCGTCCTGTCGGTCGAGCTGTTTGTAACACTGTGTGTGGAGGTGAACGTCATGACAGCTGCTTTCGATCACCATTTCAGTAACTCGAAAGCCGTGGATTTGCGATGCTGTCATCCTTATTTCGTTTGACGTTGTCTGACAATAGATAAAAAACGAAAAGACGAAATACCAAAATCTCCACGCACACACCGTAAAAAACCTGTTCTCTCAGAACAACAAAACTCTCGGTCCCACTGCGTCGAGCGATCTTCAATAACACAAAAATCATTTTAAAAATTTGCGTGAGTTAATTTTCAAGTCGTCTTGTTGTGACACGATCGTTTCAATTGTTTTGACAAATGTTGTGTGTTTTATGTTAAAAAAAAAAAAGTAATAAGCAAGTGAAAATCTTTTTTTTTTAATGCTCAGTTCGAAACGTGATCTTCCAGAGTTTCTCAAGTGTCATTCAAACATTCTATTCGTTTTTTTATTTTTCATTAAAATGAAGGAATTTAAGACTCTGAGTTTACGTCAACATAATGGTTGGCTCTCAATAATTATCGTTGGATTCTTTTTTTAAAATCAACTTCTTTTGAAACAATTTATTTCACAAAAATAAATATCGCGATATATTGTTTCCTGGTTTAGTTTTAAACATTTTTTGTCCTCGGTAATTTTTCCAACTATCTTGGTGTATTTAATGGAAACTTTTTTTCTCTTAATTTTAAGATATCGCCATGGATTATTCAATAAATAGAAGGCCCTTACTCGGGGTGGGAAGCGACAGTGAATTTGAAGATGAATTTGAAACAGAAGTGGATGACGCAAGTGTTTCTATACCTGATCAAAAACCAATTTTCAAGCCCCATCAACCCGCTGACAGATTTCATCTGGCTTACATAGTTTTTTATCTGTTGGGAATGAATACCCTGATTCCCTGGAGTTTTTTTATAACAGCAGATGATGTAAGTATTTTGAAATAATAAAATTGGAAAACTTCTATTGCAGTGGAGTAACTAAAAGGCATTTTTAAATCGTTCCATCATAATTGTTTTTCTTTGTCCCTATAGTACTGGATGTACAAATTCAGAGACATTCACCCCAATAATACGGGACATCACAACTACACGCACACACAAATTTTGGAAAAGAGAACAGATCTGCAAGCAAACTTTACGTCGTACTTAAATGTATCCAGCGCACTGCCTAATACATTCTTTTTAATAGTCAATACTTTCATCAGCAAGAGGTAAAGATTTTTTGGATTTTTATTTTTATTTTTGTTGATAAACATTTGGATCAATCGATCGAGTGACTGTAATGGAAAAAATACCGAGTTTTGGACTTTTCATTATCTGAATAGGAGAAAAAAATATTTAGGAGCCAAGAAAATGGTAAAAATATAACAACTTTGGAGTTTTACTCGTTGATCAAATCAACTAATGAAAATATAAACTAAAGAAACCTGATCAACATTGTTGACTACTCATGAAATGCTGATTGTAATTTTATCGGAATGTATTTTTTTTTTAAATATTTTTCAGAATATCACTTAGTACAAGGATGATTGGATCTCAAGTAATAATTTTACTTTTATTCATTATGACTACAGGATTAGTTATGGTGAACACAGACGAATGTAAGTTAACCAGCAATAATTATAAAAGCAGTTCGTTTTCTTAAATTGAATTATCTACGAAAAAGAATCATTTTCAGGGCAGAGCGATTTTTTAATTACAACACTGACAACCGTGGGATTCGTAAATGGTTCGTAAACGAGATTATTTAAATGAAATTGTTTTTCGATTCTAATGAAACCATTTCTTTTGTACTTCTCAGCCCTGAGTGCTATATTCGGTGGTAGTCTGATGGGTATTGTTGGTCGATTCTCTCCAAGATACATAACTGCAATGTCCGGAGGTCAGGCACTTGGAGGAATATTTACCGCATTGACGGAAGTCTGTGCTCTATGGATCGGTGCAAGTCCAGTCATTTCTGGACTCGTTTATTTCATTATCGGCGATTTTGTTCTACTCATATCACTCATATCTTACGTAATCCTCGAAAGAATGGTGAGATTACATTTCGTTTTGTGTTCCATTTAGATAGTTCACGAATAATGGAAAAATTAATATTTTATCAACGGACTGACACAGTTATTTTTTCATGAGCAAAAATAAATCGATAGTTCTAACTATTTCATAGTGTCTCAGTAAATTGAACAATTCGACCGACCCGTTTATCTTGAAATAAACCAAATACACGATAACTATTCTTAAAAACTCCGACTCAATATCTCCAGTGTCGATATTCATGGCACATAAATTCACGTTAATCGGCTTATGATAATGCTGCAGCTGCTTAAATGCTAATGACTATGACAGAAGATAGTTCGTTATGAAAAAAACGAACATGTCACGCATCAATATCAATGTGTATATTTGGTTACAGGCATTTTTCAAACACCATATGATGGAGGAAACGAGAGTACCAACGGAATCGAACTATTCTGTAAATGCTGAAGTCAGTTTCGTCGATGGCCATACCGTGTCCTACAGTCGAATTTTTAAGAGGGTTTGGCCGTACGGATTGAGCATATTTATCGTATTCTTTGTATCTCTTTCCGTATATCCAGCTGTAACCGTCCTCGTAGAAAGTCAGAACAAGGGAAAGGGCTACGCGTGGAACGGTTCGCATATTTTAATATTTTTTCACCTAGTTGGGAACATATCCTTGTCAATAACGCATGTAAAATCTTCAAATTTCTATCCAGAAACACAGAACAAAAATGTATTTTCGTTTGAAATGGAATATTTTTTCTAATGCATCAATTTCCGATCCATTCATCGATCAATTTTCATTGCAACCCATTCGTGAAACGATATGAAAATCCCTGAACGAAAGATTCTGTTTGTAATTTTTCAGTTTTAACTTCTTCTGCGAAATTTAATCCCACCATTGCATATCCTAACCCATTATTATGAATCCGCGAAGTAACAAACACTGTGCCCATTATTCACAGACATATACTTCGTACCAGTGATTACTTATCTGACGTTCAGTATGAGTGATTATGTTGGACGTCTGTTGTCCGGTATCGCGTTATGGGTAATTAAAATTCATTGGAATAAATAAGATAGTTGATAAAAAGAAAAATGCTGATGAATCGGATACATTGAATTTTTACTTGTAGCCCAGTGGAAAACCGTGGAAACTATTGCTGCTTTGTGTTTTGCGAGCTCTCATTGTTCCTGCCCTAATGTTCTGCAATGCTCAGCCAAGACATCACATCCCCGTTTACATCACTAGCGACTTTTACTACATTCTTCTAACTATTATTTTCGCTATGACGAATGGATATCTCTGCAACATTTCTATGATTTTGGCACCAACGTGAGTATCAATTTTAATACGTGATCGTTGATCCATAAGCCTCATCGATCTAATACTCTCTTTGAAATTTTATCACAGGGTGGTCGACGGACATGATAAAGAAATCGCGTCGGCCATGATGGGAGCTTTTCTCGGCTTAGGAATCGCGGCCGGCTCCTCTCTTAGCCTTGTTTTGGTACGATCACTCTAATCACCGACCAACATATATTTTTCATTCGTCTATGGTAAATAGACGTCACTGCCCTTATCTCCAGCATTCTTTCGATATGTTAGTCTATTATGCCGAATAGCAAATGATTCGTTATAGTCAAAACTGATGCATTTTACGAGATACGACGTTGAAGTTTGTATCTTTCAAATGGAACGAAATTGCTCCCTTTTTAACGAGATCCAGAACATTTGTCGCAATTTTTTTGTGACTCAAGTATTTAATTGTAAATAATAATCTGACGATTTCAAAAGTGATTGAAAATTAACAATTCGATGATCTTTGTTGTGCCGAGACGGTCCAAACTTCAATAGTATTTTAACACTGGACTTATTAAATGGAAAATGTAATTGAGACACTGGCGAAGAAGGAACCAAGTGGCGCTCGACAAACAATATTTTATACCTTGCTTCGTTGTGATAATTTACGATTTTGACCGGGTAATTGTAAAATAAGCGCACACATTTTATCTCCCTCATTTGTTCAAATGAATGTGATGTTTTTTTTTAACTGTCTAAGTAACATTTAGAATAATTAATCTTCCTATTTTACACGAGAGGACCATTCCGTTGAGTTATGGTGGAAAGCTATGATATACGGAGTCGAGTTGTTGTTGAAAGACGAATGTGTGGAAAACTGTTTGTAAGAACGTTGATGCTTAAACGCAATGAATGTTCAAGAACTTAGTACAATTTGCAATTATCTGAATATACGCATAAAAAAATCTATATGAATTAGCGGAAATTAACGAAATTCTGTTATACGTTATTACGGCACAATCGTAGCCTCTGTTGACCGGATGTATAAATTTATGAAGAAAAGCAACAGCGTCTGAACACCAAGTAGAAATAATATCAACAAAGAAAATTTGTATTCACGTATTCCTCAAGTATTTTGATATCGATTACCCAGGACCAAAAAACGTTTCGTACGGAGATGTTTATGAAGCTGCTGTGCTATCTTTGGATTTGGAGAAATCGATTTATTCGAATAATTGTATTACAGCGAGTAAACAAAAAAGAAAACATTTGTTTTTTTTTTTGCTGTATTAGATAATTCATTGGTGTGATAATTGTGAATTTGATGTGCCAGAGAAAAGTGCAAAGAAGTTTCTGAGTCGAGTTAGTAATAAATCATGGCCCCAATGCCAGTTGTGATTCATAAAGTTGTGTTTAATTATTTATTCCAATTAAATTTATAAGAAAAAGTAATTTTTCTTTTTTGAGCTTTAGTTTTTTTTCCCAGCAATACGATTTATAGAGTGGAAACGAAAAAATAAATAAATTAATAAAATGCTCACTCATTGGAGCGAACATCGCTTTCATGAGCGATACTGATGTTCCTTATCTGTGAGTGGAACAAACACAACTCCCATAAGATGCGTCCGTTTTATTTTGCCATCCGCTGTCTTGTCGATCTGGACTAACGTCTGGTCGTCATTTTCTGGTCCAATTGGAACTATCATCCGACCACCAACGGCCAGTTGATCTATCAACTATGTAAAAAAAAAATATTCATTCAATTTTCATGTACTTCTTTCTATGGTGAAATTTTTTATATTTTTCTTACCGATTGGGGAGTTTCACGGGCTGCTGCTCCAACGTGTATCGCATCATAAGGAGCATGTTCAGGACAACCCAATCGTCCATCACCGACTAAAAAACATGTTGTAGATCAGTTCCTTTTTTACAACTTAACTGAATATTTATTTTCTCTTACTTTTTCAAAATAATTCAATGAAAGTGCGAATCAAACTTAAATTCATTCTTTCAACTCAGGTATAACTTTTTGAAATTTTAAATTTTACCAACTAATGACACTCTTCCAGATTCCAAAAGTTCAGGTCTGTCCTTCTGAATATTCCGTTTAGCCAATGCCTGAAGTTCAGGTATGTGATCGATGCCAACGGCTAATCCGTCATTGCCAAGCATCAGACCCATACACGCTGTCAAGTATCCGGAGCCAGAACCAACATCCAGAGCTTTGTTGCCAGGTCGGAGTTTGTCTTCGAGCAATTCCAGGGCATACGCGTGCTAAACAAGTTTTTCTTGTCTTCTAACTTGTAAATGATTCTATTTTCATTTTATCGTTTTGTTTTAACAATTAATGTTTAACCAAAAAGCAACAAAGAGTTGGAATTCGAATGCAGTCATTTGAACATAAAAAATTTAATCGGCAATGCGGTCATGAGTGAAGCTTGGAAATTCTCAAGCTTTTTTTCAAGTATGTCAATGCATTGGGCATCGATTTTTTGCATATCCAAAATTTATATGCAGTTCAAAACTATTGGATCGTTGATCAAACATTTTCTTAAGATCGAACAATGTCCAAGTCAACAAAATATTTGGCCAACTATTTCAATCTGAAAATTCATAATTTAAAGCTTGTTTTCAAAACATTCCATCACTGCTAGTTTTACAAATGTTTTCAAATTTATTCTTTTTAATTTTCAGACCAATTGGAGCACCTTTTATTCATGCTGCATCAAAGAATACCCTTGAATAAATTAATGAATGTAAAATAAGATAAATTCAGTTTTTAAATTACCATATGTGGTGCACTTATCGTAACCCCATATCCGATACCCTGTGGTGCATCGAAATAGGGACTGCCAGATGTTGTGTACTTGGCTCTATCCACTGAAGACATTGTTTCAAAAACTCGTTCAGACTTGACGATTTTCGACCCTGAAAAAGAGCTTAATTGCTTACTATAAAAAAGAAAAGTAATCACTTTTCCTAGATTGTTTTCCGCGTTTTTCATAAGAAGTTTTACTTTTACGAGGAATTCTAAAACGCAGTTTTCAAATTTTGCACGAAGAATTTATCCATTGATAAATAAATACCGTTTTATCAAATATTTATGTGCATAAGAAAGAAACAAAAATTTTACTTTGTTTTGTAGGTTATCTTCAACATGTATCAAGGGAAACTTCATTTTCATTTGAAAATAACAAAACCAACTTACTTTTGAGATATTGAACAAGGTCCTTGTTGGTTCTTCCATTGTATCGGCCGAATGCAGCCATTTCTAGGCTATAAATAGCAAAAAAAACTACTGCAACGTAAATAAGACACTTCACATGTTGACACTGAATTTTGAAGCCGGTCCAATCACTTTTGTATACAAAAACAAATAAGAGAAAAAATTGTTAAAAAACAAACGATAAGTACTGAATTGTCGGATGAATAAAAAATAAGATGTTCGTCAATAATAAAACAACAAGATTGAATAGAATCCCGTTTAGGTTACGATCGTACGTCAAACTCCGTTAAAAATGAGCTACTGAGAAAGTCCCTACGTTCTCGGTGAAGTTTGAAGGCGATGTTTTCAGAGAGGCAGGAGGTCATCAGAGGTCGCATTCAAAAGACATCGTTTAATTACCGCGAACAGTATATCTGTAATTTATATGAATAAATGAATGTTTCAAGGTCACAAGAATGTGTACGAATATAGATCGACCACTTCAAATTATATAAATACGTTCCATTAAAAAAAGTACAATTCAAACGGATGATGAAAAATCCCTAGTAAAACCTTAAAGATGACCTAGTTTTTTATATTGTTAGCAAATAAAGATATTGGCATGGTTTCATTCTTAAAACCAAAAGTCAAACGGCTACCGCGAATCCATAACCAACGATCTCATATTTTTCTAATTAAACATGTTAAATTTTCCCTTTCAATCGTTTTTTTTTCGCTCCGAATGTTTTTCTAGCGGTCCAGTTATTCAACGTCATTGACATCATTCGGCTGTACACCTGTTTTCGTCACAGCTATGGAAAGCCTTGTTTCTCCTGCTGAAATCGTCTGATTATGTGATTCCTGAATCCTTCAAATTGTTCAAACAATATAATTTATTTTTCTTCACAGTTACAAATATAAAACGTATTCGTTATATCTATACAAAATATATTTTAGTATTTTAACGATAATACAGAAATAAATAAGATAAATTGTGAAAATGACTTTCTTTTATCAGAACGATTACCATAAAATATAAATATAGCCATTTTCTGTAAGAATATCTACACGATATCCAATTCATCGTGACAAAATTGATCTATTATTGCTGTCAAAATTCGTCGCAATATTAATTGTTCAATTGCGTGTCAGGGTCAGTAAGGAGTACGTATGAAACGTGCATCAATTTTTTCGTAGAAACTACCCCATCCTCGTTTTTGTCAATTTGCACGAGAGCTTGAAATCTCTGGAATCCCTCGAATGCCACTACAGGACAAACCATTCGGCCGCCAGGTGCAAGTTGCTTCACGAGCTGAAAAAGTTTCAAATGAATTTTTTTTTTTTTAATCAATGTTTCACGTCAGATTTGATAGATGAAAAAAATTAATTGTTTACCGTCTTTGAACTTCAAACAAATACAAATGGGATTTAAACAAAATTCAGATCCTCAACTTTGTTTTGAATAAAATAGTAGAAAATCGTCGAAAAAAGTGATTCAAATGAAAATTGTTCATCTATGACTTTCGAGATCATATTTATATTCCATTACATTCTCCAAATAACGTGATCATTTGAAAACAACAACAATTCTGTATTTTGGAGACGTACAAGCTCGAAATTTTGTATTTTAACTTTCAAATGAAGAGAAGTTCATTGAATAAGATAAAGAAATGAAATGTTCAAGTTTCTTTCCATTTTGTCAAACGAAACAGTAATTTATGGAAATAATTTTTGTATACTTCTTCAGGAAGGGATTCGGCGGCTGCTCCAACATGGATTGCGTCGTAAGGACCTTCTTCTGGATATCCGAGCCGACCATCGCCCTCTGTAAGAATAAAAATAAATAAAATCGAACGGTTTGTAGGAATAGTGGATTCGTTGAATCGGAATTTGATTTGCTGTCCTTTAAGCAGCGTCAATGACAAAATTACCGATAAATTTGACTCTTCCTTCTTTGATAAAATGAGGACAATCGTCGCGTACGTTTTTCATCGAAATTTCTATTAATTCGGGTATGTGTTCGAGGCCAATGACGCGACCTCGAGGACCGACCATAAAAGCCATACATGCTGTAAGGTAACCAGAACCAGAACCAACGTCGAGGACCCGCGCACCATCTCGTAGTTGATCGGTAAGAATCGAAAGAGCATAAGCGTGCTGAAACACGAAGAAAAATATATCTATTGACGCGACTGCAAGAATTATGAAAAATTAAATAAAAAAAATCGCCTTATAGTTGAAATTAAATGTCATTGAAAAGAAAAAAATCGTTTAATTTAATGATTTTTTGAATTCCTGAATCACTTTTACTTTTTATTCAACATCGTATGTGGTAAGGAGTTAAAAGCTCACACACACAGCAAAAGTATTCATTGAAACAACTTTGTGTTTTAGTGAAGAGTCACATATTGTTGTGAAAAACACTAGGTTTTGAGATAAAATGATTGCCGTTTGAAAAAAAAGCATTTTGATGTTGAAGCATCTGTTGCAACATTTTTTTTTCATCACTGGCACATGTTACGAATAATCCTGTACATTTTTTTTTTTAATTGTACATAAAGAGGGACACTATCAAATAAATTAAACCAAAGATAAGTCTCAGTTGGAATGAGGACAAGAATAATCGAGGCTATGCTTAATAAATATTAACTTTCGTTAATACAAGATCGCGACAGACAAATTCAATATTTCATTATTTTCCTCATAAAGTAATTTCTTCTATGTTAACCGAGTGGTAAATTCCCAATCGCTGCAGATAATAAGATGTGCCAAACACAAATCATGAGACATATCGAATGATAACGAGGTTAAATGGCGATAGCCCAGATTTCAATGATGCTCTCAATCACCAACTCGATTTCTTTTTCAATATCACAGAATCGATTTTGGACCATACGGCGATGTCCCTTTTTTAATGCACATTCTACGTCATTCAAAAACTAAAAGAATCGAACCATTTCGAAAGTACTGTTAAATGATAAAATATTTAAATATTCGTTATTGTTAGTAAATCGAATAAAATATGATGCGAAGGTAATTGAAGTTCTGGACCGTCGGTAGAGAATAATTTATGTTGTTTACGACTCCAATAAAAACATTAATATTATTGTGATTAGTAGGAATAGCCATAATTGATTGTTAAATAATCACTTTTACATAATCTGTCGCAAATGTTGTGAATGGCAATTTAAGCCAAATTTACCATATGTGGGGCACTGATGGTAACGTTAAAACCAATTCTTCGTGGTCGATCTAAATATGGTTCATCTTCGTGGCAATATCGTCCTCTGTCAACGGCTATCATCGCGGCCATTGCTGCATCAGTTGTTAGTATTTTGGCTTCTGCAAAATAGAAAAATATCAGAAAAAACGTGCTATTGCATGTGAACGACTTTTGATAATCAATGAAACATCAAAACACGAGAATTTTTTTTAGCTAATAACAATAAAATCAATGCATATGAAAAATGATTTTTACCGTGTAATTTGTCTATCATTTCCTGGTTCGTCGCGCCACTGCAACGCCATGACATGTTACGAATTTTGATTTTTTTTTTCAAAAAACCCCTAAATGGTTCCCCCAATCACGAATCCAGTTCGAAATCAACTGAAAGAAAAATTTCGTATCTTGACCGAAAAAAAGTGGGCGTAAGTATAAGAAATAGAGTTAAACAGATTACAAGTAATTCTTTGAAATATTATTTTCAATAGGGATTTTTGAAAATGACCAGAAATTATTGTGATATGGAAAATCTTACTTTGCATTCATAACATTTGTTGTCAGGAGGGTCGTTTATCGTGACTGGGTCAGTTAAAGCACAGATGATATTCTACAGTGGGGGATGAAAACAGCTGACTCCCCAATATCGATTAAGTCTAGAGTTAGAACCTACAGGATATGCTCAGATGTTTTCTCGCGAAAACATTATACACAGACAGACGGATGTGGAGTACCGCGGTCATGGTTGAACTTGAATGAACGAGAGAAGGCCAGTCGTGCACCGAGCTCGCGAACTATATATGTAAACATATTGATGTTCGCGTAATAACTTTTCTCTTTTTCCGATTCATCACGTTAGCTGTCATTGTTGACCGCACAGTTTGAAACATACGAACGAGAAATTGTTTCATTGTTCCCCGTTATGATAATTGAAGTGCACGAGTGCAGTTTATTTTCAAAAAGTGATGATACATCAATTTTCCATTGTAATGTTCACAACAATGAGGAGAAACGTAAGTTTTCAAAATTGCTTTTTAAATTATTGTCCATGGAAAAAAAATTCTCGATAAAATTCGAGTACAATAAGCAACAATTTATTTTTTGTAGAATCATCGTGTTCAAAAAATATTATTTGAAAGTATCGAAAAAATAATGGAAATACTTTTGAAACGATGACAAACTCAAACATCTGTAAAAGTGGCATCGTCTGATACAGAATTAAAACACGTGCCATTATTACAGCGTTGTTCAATATTATGCAAGAATAGCAATAAATTATTTTAGTCACTGCAGCAATCAGTCATAAATTTAAAGAGTTGTAAAACTCTTCAATGAAATAATGTGTTCCGGAGACTTGTAAATTAAATTTGCAATCAGTGAATACTCCGCGATAAAGCATTTTCTAACGAATGGAGATAATTATGGGGTGAGCAAAAATTCAATACAACATACGCACTCTTGACAATCTCATTTCCTGATGACGTTTGTATGTAACATGAACGCGACGATGTGTCAGATGCGAAATCCGTAAGCATCATAAATTCATTTTTTTTTTTACAAATTCATTGCTAAATTTTTCGTATTTGTATTTGAATTCCCGGTGAAATGATCTATTACTTATATTTGTGCTAGGAACAAAAGGTAGGAGACGACTGTAGTCTGAGTGAATTTGTTTTACCAAGCCCACTGCTAATATTAAAATTCGCATTGTTTGAATGTAGTGTTTTTTGTTATTCCTAAAAATATTTTGAAAAATTCAGAAATTAGTAAATAGAAAAAAAAACATTTCGTGTCAGGTTGTTTTTTCAACAGGTCAAGAGAACTAAAAATAGTTCTCAAATTTATTATATTTTTCGACTTCTAATAAAAGAGTTATTTCGACATGACTATCAAAACGTAAATAAAAAAAGGGGTTAAAAATGAATAAACGTTTTTCTGCTGTCAATGATATCGCGATAAATGTGTCGTAAGGTGATTTTGATTTTATGTGTAAAAAGTCCTTGACCTTTTGATTAAAAAAAAAGTACGATTGCTTTGAACTAATTACAACGAGTACGAATTCATTTCGTGAGAACGAAAATTGTATTTTTATTATTTTATGAAGAAAGTTCAACTAAGTCTCAAAATGATATCTTTATCAATAAGATAATGACCCAGAATCCATGATTCGAAAGAAATTACAAAAATATATATTCATTTCGTGCCGCAAGTCGAACGTGTACTTTTCAAATTGCTGTTAGCAAATAACAGTTACTTTATCATTAGCTTCTCACTCATACGCACTTACATTATTTCTTTATTACAAGTTCAATGATGTGGTGTGAAAAAGATAAGACGACGCTGAATATTGATACAGTGTGATGTAAACTCGCGGGGGTAGAGATTTTATCATCAATTGGTATAAATTGAATTACATGATCGTAGAAAGGTACGAGTACAACATCAACAGCCTCTTGAGTCACAAAGTCAAAGACCAGAGGTTGAAAAAATATTGAAAAATTAAAAGAAGTAATTTATATAAAATATAGAAGCACATTAATCAAAAATATTAAGAAAATATGACTATAGGCTTGAAAGGAATCCAGAGATTCTGACATCGGAGAAAAATCATATTAAGCTTGTGTAAAAAATAAATAATAACAGTTTTGACATTACGGATAACGAGTAACATTGACAGCAATAAATGTTGCTCGTTTTTATCTTATTATTGACGTTTGTTTAATTTCCTAATGTGAAGTTATCACAGTCACAGTCAAAGTTGGAGTTTCGTTACGTCAATGTGAATCGTTGAAGGAGTGATCAACTGTTTGAGGAATACTCAGTAGTCCACGATTCCTCGATGAAGCTTTGTGGTGAAGCCTCTAGTTCCACTATTTTTCTCCTCTCGTTACTTGTCCAATAAATCATCAGTTTTTCACGATTATTGTTTTCCGTGTGTGTGTGTATCATTTAAGATTTCAACGAAGAAATGGGTGAAAGTAAATCGACGAAATCTGAACCGGGACGATTCCGGCAGACCCTCGCAGCTGTGCTTGGTGAGTAAATAACGAAACAGTTAAGGGTTTTTCCGGATAAAGAAAAAAAAAATTAAATGAACGCCTCAGTAAAATGTTATTTCACGTCATTTCATCCTAATTTAAAAAAATTATCGATCCTTTTTCTATGTTTTGACAAATATTGACGAGTGCGATCAAGTGGCCTGTAATAATCAAAAATCGTGTCAGAAAAAAGAATCGTTGGCATTTCGAATTTCAGTATTTCTCAATGTTTTTCGAATCAGAATTTCTCTTACATCGCTACCATGTTTTCCCGTTTATTGGTGAAAAAAGGCGGTTCAAAGTTCAAAGCATACAATGTCACATCAACATATGCCAAACTCGGTGAATGTCAACTTAGCAAACCTTACAGTAACGAACTATTTTTCGCATCTCTGATCTATGAAAAATAATAGAGAAAGATAAAAGTGAATTGGTGGCACAATATCTACGATAAAAGAAAAAAATGTATGTGTACAATTGTGTAAACAGTGCGTAGATATTGAAAAATATTATTCAAACATGTACAATTGTGAGTATTGCGATCTAAATAAAAAAATTGAGTCTACAATTCTCTCTCATCCAAAATAATATGAAATATTCCCAAAAAATATCACTCGGGAACTGGATCTTGGAAAAATAGTCATAAAAAAAGAAAAGTCGTAAAAAATAAGAATCTCTATATTCTATTCCAATCCCTCGAAAATATATAAAAATAAATAAAACTTTTTTCATTTTTCATTTTTTTTCTAGTCAACGTCGCTTCCTTAGCGTACGGTATGATGATAGGATGGCCATCACCGGTAACTCCGCAACTGCAAAGCGTCGATACACCGGTGGGAAATTCGCCAATGACGGATGAGGGGACTTCCTGGTTGACGGGTGCATTGTGCGCTGGTGCACTGGCAACAATGCCATTTTGTAGCATAATAGCCGAAAAATTCGGTCGTCGAATGACTGGTTTTCTAATGACAGTACCATTTGGTCTTTGTTGGCTATTAATTATATTTGCGACCGATTATTCGTACTTATACGTTGGACGTTTTTTCGCCGGTGTCGGTGGCGCTATTTGTTTTTTTCTCGTTCCTTTATACGTGTCCGAAATTTCGGCTGATAGTATACGAGGACAACTTGGAAGTTTTTTGGTTTTTGGTATCAATATTGGAATCGTAACGGGTTATGTTACCGGTGCTGCAATGTCATATCACATGAGTGCCATTTGTGGCCTCGTTATGCCATTGGTCTTTCTTGTTGGCTTTGTTTTCATGCCGGAAACCCCCGTGTACCTTGTTCAACATAATCGAATGGACGACGCAGCAAGGTAAACAACTTTTATTTCTTTTTTCGAACATTTCTATTCGCAACGATTGGGATGCATGATTTTATAGATTTTTGAAAAATTGAATTTGTGACAAATGTCATGAATCAATTATTCCAATCCTTTCGATTACTTCGAAATATTCGACAATCAATGATTTCTATTCCTTTGTGATCAAATGAAATAAAAATGGTGTAGCATTAAATTTCACAGGAAATAATCAGTAAAAATTGAAGAGTTATTTATTCTGTGACAGGTCTCTCTTGTGGTTCAAAAATGGCGACAAGGCTGCGGTCGATCGTGAACTTATGAGATTACAATTGTTGGTCAATGAGAACATAACACAGGACAAATCTGTTGGGTTTAAGGACTTGTTTCGGGACCGAGGAACCATCAAAGGTTTCGTAATTGCATGTGGACTTATGGGTGGGCAACAGCTGTGCGGAATAACCGCGATGGTAAGATATAAATATGCCACAATTCATCAATATGTAATTTGTTGGATTTAATCAAAAGTTAAATCATTAGGAATTGTGAAAAAAAGGTTTAGACGTAAAAATTTTGTTTTAAAGATTAGTTACGCTGCGACGATATTCAAGATGGCCGGAAGTTCGTTAAGCCCGGACACAGCAGCGATCATAATTGGTTCGATTCAAGTCTTTGGCTCGTGGCTTTCGACAGTTTTGATGGAACGAGCCGGAAGAAGACCACTTTTGATGATATCTTGCATGGGAATGGCAATTTGTCATTGCGCGATTGCTGTTTTTTGTCAAATGTTAAATGAGGGTTACGACGTTGATTATTTCCGTTGGATTCCCGTAACGTCATTGTCGATTTACGCTCTTGTTTATAACATTGGTATGGGCTCAGGTCCTTTTATCGTAGCTTCGGAAATTTTTAGTTCCGACGTTCGTGGCCTTGCGATTTCTATAGCTCAAGTTTTTATGTGGGCACTCGCATTTTTACTCGTTAAATTTTTCCCTGCCATGATGAACATGATGGGCGTTTCCGGTTGTTTCTTTTTTCTTAGCCTCTGTTGCATCGGTAATTTTATATTCGTTTTTATTCTCGTGCCCGAAACTAAAGGTCGAACTCTTGAATCTATAATCGATGAACTTAACGGTTTCACCGGACGATTCGATGAGAAAAATTATGTCAAAGCTTCCCTCGAAATGTCACAAAAAAATGTTAATCTTCCCACGTAACCATTCAACGTGAATCATTGAAGTTTCGGTAAAGATGTTTTGAAGCTGAGTTAACATAATTTTTGTTGTTGTGCTAGTCCAATCATTTAAAGTACACGGAGAAAACTATTTTTGAAATATTCTTTGTGCTGAATTTAAGAATTTTTGTACCATTTAGCGTTAGGCATTGGAACTTTTGTGAGAGTTGTAAAAATTACTGTGTCCAATGGTAAATTTCACAAAAATTCTCGTATTCTGTACAAAGTTCCGAGGATATTTTCAAACAACATTTTCAAGGTCACTTGACGAAACATATTCGTCTTCCCCGTGTAATTGAATGCGATGTATAAACAGAGAATGAAAGATAAAGAAAGAGAGAGAGAGAGAGAGAGAGAGAGAGAGAGAGAGAGATATTGATTTAAGAATATATTTTACGATGATTATTGATTCTTCGGAAAGGAGAAAATTCTGCACTGTTTTATAGTCTCGTTATTTGAGATTAAGAAAAAGTGTCAACTCTTGAGTGGTACACAGGCCTAAATAAACCTTGATAATATAAACGGCAAGAAATCAAACATGGAAAATTATGTCAAACGTAAAGCTGCTTTTTTTCTAAAATGTAAATAATATCGAGAATTATATTGTATTTACTGGACACAAAATCTGGAAAAAGTTTTGCCTTATACTTGATGGAACAATTGATAATGGTACGGCGATATTGTGTTGGATTTTTTCCTAGAAATCTAAACAACAACAAAAAGTTGGAAAAACCCTCATTTCTTTGGCGACTGAACATACGTATCACGTTTGAATAAATGAAAAACCGATTTCGATCGTGAGAATCAATGCATTTTTATCAATATGGCCGGAGCGTATGGGTTGGAAATCATAATTAGTTTCGACATGAAGACGGCATCGAGTAGTGAAAGTCAACGATTCGTCAACCGTCGACTACGTGGAAAGGGAGAAGTTTACTTGTGATGGGGGAATGTCGGTTTCTTTGTTTTGAGAAAAATGCGATGGAATTTTGCTTTACTTTATTGGAATCTCTTTCGACACAGATTGAAATAAATGAATTCATCAGAACTAAATGATCCATCAGTAATCGATTAATTTTTGTTGATGCAGCAAATCAGCTGATAAAATGAATCTATTCTAAAGTTCATTGATCCATGACGTGGACGAAAGAAAACATTGCAAGTACGTTTTCTTTGTGTTTCAACCACATTTTTATTTTGGTAATAATAATAATAATAATAACAAAAATTCACGAAAAGTCGCGTACCTGAAATGTGAATAATGCCAAAAATAGGAACCCACTTATACGTCAGTCTTCCGCAAAAACTTCGCGATGTTTGAAATTGGTGATCTTATTCAATAAAAGTTGTGAATGCGCGCGATTCTCAACATATATACTTTTTTCACTCCCACCCTTGCTTTCTTTGTTGACACTGGAACTGGAGGACCGTCAAACGCAAGAATTTTTTGTATTTACTATTATGGTGAATCACTGTCAATGATTGCACTTATAAAGGATGACACAAATTTCTTTCATATTTCAACGCAATTTTAAGAACGAAAGACTCACGACGCAGTGACAAACAACACTTCGAGTTTAATATTTTCGTGGGCTCGAACAGCTCGAACTGTTGACGTTTGTTCCGCAGCAAAAATAGAAATAAAAAGAACTAGGTGAAGGTTTCGACTACAGCGCCACGTCCGAGCGAGCGGAATCTTATCGTGGCTTGTAGACACCGTACATTATCGACTGAGCAAAACCTTTTTTCTCGTGAGGCAAATACTGAGATTCTCTATGCCCTGTGCGAAGGTCTACAATATCGGCTGAGTGGAGTAGATCGTTGGAAATCTTTCGAACTGCCGCTACGGAAAAGCGCCACGTCGGAACAACTACTAGAAACTTAATTTTCCAAGCTTTATTGCAAAAACATTTGTACTGCCTTTGCCTTCGCAGTGCGAAAGGTGTGTTGCATAGAGATTCAAGAAATAAAACGCTTCCAGCTGTAAAATTTGATTAAGAAAGAATTGTTCAATTGATCCATTTTTTTCATACACGCAGCCCGCGAGCTTCGTTTCTCCTCCTTTCCTATGTATGTATTTTGATACACATCAGACTAGTGGATCGTTCTTGTACCAGTGACCTGTGGGAAACATATTTCATGCTCGTCGTTTGATGAACGAGCGTTCGTGCAGGGAAGTGTGTTTACCGGAATCGTGTACTAACAAAAATTACAAAAATGTGCGAAGGTTAGAGTGGGCTGTTTTCCAATAATAACGTGCTGAACGCACGTACAGCAAAAAGTTTTCAAATTTTCGGAGGAAATTCCTCTCCAACGTCATGATGTAGTGTTTCTCGATGGCGGTGTTCGGTGTTACTCCACACGAATAATTAGTGTTTCGTGCGCTAAACACATCCGTGTTGGCCCGTTCGGGGATACATGGATGCAGCGAACGGCCAGAAGCCCCTCGGTAATTTGGATATAATTAAGCTAACCCTAATTATCCCTAACAAATAAAGCGAATTGATCCTGAAGTCAAACCCTGTATGCTATCGAAGTTCGTGTCATTGGAATGAGATGGAAAGTTTTTTTTCTTTCTCATTTGCACTACCGATCCGAACTCAAAAAAAATCAAAACCTCAACTAATCGAACTATTTCGTGATTCAGAACTCAAATTTGCACAAAAAATTTTCGATTATTCGATTAAGTAATCCCTGACTAAATACAAAATTGTGAAGGTTTTTGTGTCATCGTTAACGTACCGAAGTTTAAATCCTTCAAACTCAGCGAAACCTGGAAATCTGTAGTTTTCCAATAAGTAGAAAAAAAGAATTATTTACAGAGTATTTCCTAAATTTGGCAAAAATCGTGTTAATTAACATTATTTTTTTTACTAGCTGGGCCAGTGCCCAGTGGAGGTGGCAATGGCACGGATAAAAGTAAAGAATGGCAGATGGAGTTACTCATGGAAAAGCTGCGCTCGAAAGGGTCTGCTTTCAAAACACTTGTCGAAACAGCAAAAACCCTCAGAATGGCTATGCTGGTAAGTTTGAAAAACCATTTGCGAATATAACCAATAATTGTACCAAATAAAAAGAACTCAACGTATCAATAATGTTTTATCTTATCTGCCTTGCACAGGACAAAAGATTCGCTATCGATAGTGTAGAAAAAAATCAACTGCAGAAATGTCTGGATACGCTCCAGCATTCCATAAAAGTCACTTCCCTCCAATCAATGGTGGAGCGATTGGAAAGTCTCAGCAGACAATTGGGGTAAATCAGTCGACTTTTCAATACTATTCCATGTTGCATAGTTCTGTGTGCATCCAAATGTTCTTTGTGCGTTGGCTCAAACAACTGCTTAAATAAAAGGAATCAACGTCATAATATTCAAATGTCATTACACAACAAGCATTGCTTTTACACTCACATTTCTTGGCACTTTCGTCCCAATGGAATACTTGGGTATTAACAATGTGGAATTTTTTTCCAAGTGCTAAAGGCAGTACGCCTCAAAAAAGATTTTTTTTGCATGAGAAGTAGTGGACGATTTTTAATTAATTGGAGCTTAGAGCGAATATTTCTTATTTTGAAAGATCGAGCTGACACGAGGTGATATTTTTTTTTCTTGTCCATTATATAAGTTGTTGTTTTTCTGCTATAGTTTAAAGTTCATGCTGGGTCCTGCCGGCACAGAGCTCTTTATAACATCCGACATGTTCTTTGTGGAAATTCTTCTGGAGACGACAGGCGTTGTGAAGGATGTGAAAATCCATCACGAAGGAAAAACCGAACAGCAGGTGAGCAACGTTGCAATTACAACTTGAGTTCGTAATCAAGAAATTTGAAGCGCAAAACTGATAAAACGGAACGATTGTTTCAGAGTGGGGAAGAATTAGTCGCTTGTCTTTCGCGCGGAGACTTCGTCGACTTTACAGCACAATTAGAAGGTCTAGCGTCCAACTATCAACTAAATGCCGACAAAAAAGTCAAGTGCAAAGCTTTCAGTGCACTTCAATCTCTCGAGGCGGATCTGGGCGTTTTGGCTCAGTTACAAACTTTTATGAAAGAGCCCTTCAACCTCGTCCATAAGAGCCCAGTTGGTAAGAAATACATTTTTGAAGAAAACAAATTCACAACTGAACAATTTGTTTCGTTGTCTTTTAACGTTACAAATGATGAATATGAATAAATATAAATTATCCTTAAATTTCCAAAATAGGTATTTTAGAGAGGCGAAAAGGAGGTCACGCGATGAAACTTACTTACTTTGTGTCTCCTTACGACCTAATCAACCAAGAGAATCGAATTTGCGATCAGCTTAGTCCAGAAATCGTAATGACACGTAAAATTGGTCACTCCGTGACAATTTGTATGGAAGGTTCCGCGTCCCACAAACTACCAACTTCGAGTATAATCACGGTCAACCGAAGTCCAACAGGAAAGAGGTATTGTCAACTTCTTAAAAAAATTCAATACAATTCTTATTTTTCCTCTATTCCTTCCATTAAGAATTTGTGAAAAACGTGTGAATTCATTGATTCATCAATATAATTGACGTTATTAATTGATGTTCCAGTACACCTTCTTACGCGCCTTTGACCGGCGCCAATTCATCGATGCTACCAGCTTGTTTCGTTCTCAAATTGGCCAAGAAAATGCCAATGTGTATGGAACTCGTACAGAGAATACAAAAAGTAACGGAGCTCGATTGCGGCGATGTATCGGCTCCTCATCCACTTCTCAGTCTCATTGTCCAACATGCGAGTGGCGGGCAATTGGATTGTCGAAATAACAGGGGACTTTACGTGGTAAGAAATTGCACACAATTTTTTTTCTCATGTTCTATGAAGAAACTATTGATTACTGATGAATTTACATCAAAAAAATCCTGGTCAAAACATTTTTCGAATAAAATGTTAATTCGAATATGAATGACACAATGTCCCTTTTGAAAATGGGTCAGTTGCTCGATGAATTGTAAAAACCTGACTTCCCCGTATGTTTTCACAGACATTGCCGGATCAGCAACACTGTTACTTTATGACGGAGAACAAGAGTATGGAAGGAGTATTGGTCGGGAGTATACCGTTCACACATCCGGCTCACGTGCCACAGATACTGGTGTATTTGCGCCAGCAAGCATTGTTCAACACGTTATTGAACAGTTGCGTAAGATCGATGGCGCGTCAAGAGCTCGAGCATACGACAATGTTCGAGGTCAGTGCATTATCTTGGCAACACATATCGGTGAGTCTGGAGCATCCGTTTGAAGAGACAATGGCAACAGCGGAGCTCGATTTGACAGACATATCGGCTGTGAAATGCAAGTTGTATGGTGTGAGTATGAACAACACCGAAGCAACGTCGGACTTGGTTGGCAAAGTGTTACAAAGGTGCCTTAGTATACCATTGACAATGAGAACATTGATTAAAACGTGGGAGGGTCGTACGAGCACGTTGCCATTAACGAGTCTCAGTGGAAACAACGGTAGCACGGGTGGCGGTGGTGGTACACCGAACGGTGGAAATTACGGTGTTGGTAATTTAAGTTCCGGGCAAAACGGTCATGAGAGCAATGGTCAGACAGGTTTGCCGGATTTCAGCAACGGTACTGAGCCGAAACTGAAGCAAGAGCCTGGTTTAAACGGTAGCAACGGTAACGGAGCTACGGTGAGAAATCAAACCTCGCAACAGTTGCAACAACAGCAGCCGCAACAACAGCCACAGCAACAACCACAACAACAACAACAACAATCACAACCACAGGCACAATCACAACAACAACTACCACAACAACAACAACAACAACAACAGCAACAGCATTTTTTAGATGCCGGAACGGAGAATAGTATCGGTTTTCCGTCGTTTTCCGGCCAGTCCGATACACCAAACACACCTGCAATGTTAAATCCATTGCAATTAGGAGCTCTGCTCAGCCAAAGTAAGAGCAGTTCACCAGTCGGTGGTCTTTCGACCTCGAGTCAATCGTCCTCTGGCGAAAGACCGAAGAAAACGCGTAAGCGTAAAACAGCTGATGGAATGTGGCGCAGCCCGAAAAGCAAAGGAGATGATTCTGGTGAAATATTGCTCGAGAGTTCGAGCTCAGACTCAACGCCGCTTGGCACACCGACTGGGAGAGACAACGCGAATGGTACGAGAACACCAACGCCAACGTCGGTCGCTGTGAGCCTCGTTAGTGGCCTTGACATTACGAATCTTGATCCGAGCGATATAATATCCGGAGACACTCGAAGTTCGGATTACGACGTTGAGGCTGAGACCGAAGTAATGGAAGTTCACGATTTACCGGACGATTATGGTGACGTTATGAAGAGAGAAAAGAAATCGCGAAAAAATCGGGAAGAAAAGAAAAGTCCGAGTTTGTTCGATGAAAACAAAGCTTCGAGTTTAGTTCCACCTTCTGTCAGCATCACACCGATATCCAGTGCTAATATAGGTCAATCACCAAATTACAATTCCGTGTTAACGGGTATGGGTCTCGAGCGGCGACCCGGTATAGAAATAATACCTATATCATCAACGCCACAAACAACATTACCGAGCTCCATAACAATAACTCCAATTGCAAATCCATCAATTAAATCAATGAGTAGCGAGGAGCGTCGTGATCGAAAAAGCAAACCGAGTAGTGACGAGAAAGGTAGGCTGGAGAAAAAGAGAAAACGAAAACGGGAAGATAGTCCAATGGGACCACCGGATAAATTGCCACCAAAACAACCTCAGCAGGATGCGCTCTCTAAACCCGTCTCCGTCAGTATAAAACCAACGGAAACACAGCCAAACGTTAGCTCGAGGCCTTCATCACCTGCAACAACTGTAAGAAAATTCAATCCCTCACCGACTCACACGAGCCCTTTAGCATTAGTGGGAAAGTCGAGTCCGACTCTGAAACAAAATGTTTCCTCGACCAATTCGAGCGCTTCGACATCTTCGTCAACAGCGACAACGAGCTCGAGCAAATCAATTCAGAGTCCAAAACACTCGCCCGTTTACAACAGCCCGAAACACGCTTCTTCCGGTGGTACGACCAGTGTAAGCCCTAAACACGGTACTTCATCGCCGAAGCATGGAAGTTCAACAAGCGCGGGGAAGCCGAGTATGTCAGCGTTAAAATCTGCAGCAGCTAATAATTCGCCGTCTTCGTCATCGAGCAAAAGTTGCAGCGGCGAACAAGCGTCCTCGTCAACTGCTACAACTTCTTCGTCCTCGTCCTCGTCCTCCTCAACGAAACCTAAATCATCGTCGAGCAAAGATTCGAGTCGTGATAAAGAACGTAAGAATATGTCGTCATCGTCGTCCTCGAGTTTGTCGTTCAGCGGAAGCGGCTCTGGTCGCCAGAGCCCAAAGTCTAAATCGTCGAGTGGCAAATTGAAACAATTGGAAGTTACGCCGAGCAACAGCGGCGAAACACCACCAACTTCTTTGCCAAGCAGTGGCAGCAGTACCCCACCGTCGGGAAGTTCCGATCTTGGAAAATCCGCTACAGCTGCGCAACAACAACAAGCTCGTAATCGTAAAGGTTCCTTGAGCGCTGTTATCGATAAATTAAAAAACGCTCAACACTGTACGGACGAGATTGTCCCTGGCAGCGGTGGGAGTTCGGGAGGAGGAAATGGCAGTGGAAATTCACAAAAATCCTCCAGTGGAAACGGAAGTGGTAACGAGAGCAGCGGTGGTGGTTCGAGTCAAAAAGATCGAGGACAAAGCAGCAGCTCTTCGAGTACGAAAACAAGCAGCGAGGGTAAATCTACCAGTAAAAGCAGCAGTCCGTCGATGGAGGCGAAAAACTCGGCGGAGTACATGGTTAAACACAGCTCCGACGGTATGAAAATAACTATCAATAAAACACGCGCCAAAGACTCGAAAAGTGGTAGTAGTATGAAAATAGCATCGAGCACGGGGTCGACGGTGAGCGGATCATTGGGAGTTTCGGTGCCTTCGTCAGGCTCGGGTAACGGGTCGCCCAAAACTCACACGGGTCTTAAACCTGGTGTCAATTCGGGGCCAGCATCAAAGAAACCACAGACTCAATCGTCCTTGAAAGTTGCGACACAGAGCACCGGAGTATCATCGTCGTCGTCGTCTTCGTCGTCGTTCAGTAACAAAGTCGGTCCAACGAGTGGGAAAATATCATCAACGACAAAATCAAGTTCAAGCTCAAGTTCCACGGGCAGTAGTAGTTTGATAACGAAAAGTACAACATCGAAAATATCGACAGGTTCGCCAAAGATGTCGAGCTCCGGTGCTACGGATTTGAGTAGAAACCGCGAGAAACCACGAACGACAAAATCTTCGGATAAAAGTGGTAGTGGTGGTAGTAGCGGGGGCGGTTTATTCGCTTCGAAGAGTGGGTCTGACGCGAGGAAAGCGAGTCCTTCAGCGATTCGCGAGGAGAGTGAGAGCGAGAGAGCTTTCAAGGTGTTGGCTGCTCATGTGACACCTTCGGCATTGCCAAATTTCCCACCGCAATTAGTCGTCGAAGGTCTTATCAAACAGTTGGACACGAAATTTCAAATACCGAAATTATCTGCTCGCGCCAACGCCTCCGTTGACGTAGCTGAGAAAAAATCCAACGCCGAAAAAACCTCACAAGCGGTAACGACTCTTGAACACCAAAGTACCAAATTAATGGTCGATAATTTGGCTACGGTTAAATTGGAACAGACGAAAATTCCTCCGCAATCGAATACAGCTGCGAGTTCGTTGACAAATAATCCAAAGTCTTCGTCGTCGACGCCATCAGTGTCGTCGTCCTCTTCCGACGTAGTCGAGACCAGTGGCACAAGTAGACGAGAAACGGTACAAGCAAAAATTGAAAACCTCGCAGTGTCCTCGAGCGCTGTGCCAATCATAAGTCTCGCTGGGGCGATGAGTCCGGCGAGTCATTTATTGTTACAGCCATCGGCTTCGCTCACTTCGACGACTCCACCGTTGACAACATCCGTAGCACACGATTCAGATGTACCTACAAATTTATCAATGTCTACGGGCGAAGACTCGCGAGATTCGTGCAAAGAGCTGCTGGCTTCGACTCCGGTTACAACACCGACAAGACCAAGTTCGAGTTTAGCCAATTCTCAACAGACTTTTGCAAAAAGCAATTTAACTTTAAGCAACCCTCCGACTTCTTGTATCGTTGGAACCGATGACATCGTCCCCAGTAGTTCACTCAGTCACGTGACCGTTGATTCACCTTCGATAGGGGAGACGAGCGTGGTCGCAAAGCCATCCGTTTATCCAACGCCAACAGGCGTTACAAGCAGTCCGACCGTTGGCGCAGTGACGACATCGGAAAGCCTTAATTTGAGTACAAAACCAGCTGACGCTGCCCTCAGCAAGTACAACAAAAGTATCGAGGATGGTAGAAAATCAATTGACAAAGTTGTAGTAGCCGCAGGATCTTTGACACCTTCAGGCTCCAATTCACCGATCGACGTTTCCTCCAATAAACCAGGAACAACGATAACTGGTTCACAGGAAGTTGCCGAATTGCTGCTGGATTTCTCAACGCCCAAAGACGTTGCCAAAGTTCCCATCGCCACGATACCCGAAAGGGCTATGAGTCTACAATCGGCACCGGTCAGGAGAAATACGCCACCACCGCCTCCACCGCCACCACCCCCACCAGCTCTCTTTCCACCAAGTCCATCCGTCAGTGTTCATATTGTTAAGAGCCCAGCACCATCTCCAAGAGTTATACCACCCTCGCCTCATTCAGCAGCTTCACCGTGTATCACCGACGACGAACTCATGGACGAGGCACTGGTCGGTATGGGCAAATGAAGATTACTTCAAGTACTGTGCGGCTCGTCGTCGTTTGTTTTTTTCGTATTTCATTATCTCGTCTTTGCCACGATGACGCGCAGTCGATACATAAGAATAGATAACGAGACTAAGTTTTGTACGATCTTCGATCGTTTTCTTCGACTTAATGTCAATGTACCACGTGTGCATGATTCAAACTCTTGTTAGAGTTTGTTCGTTTTTTTTTTTATATAATGAAAAGACAGTGTTGATAAATATTATAAAAGATAATGAAGGCAGCTGCGGCACTACGTATTAGTCCAATTAACGGTAAATTCCTTTGATTTCTTTCTCTAAATTTCTGTAAATCAATTAAAAAGATTGGATCTATCATTGGATCAACAATTACCAAGATTTTTTTTCATCGAAATAGGTGAACCGCGCGTTTGTGAAAATTTCAAAAAATTGTTATTAATCTTTACATTCTTGATGTATTTTTCAGTTTCGATAGCTCGCGCTTGTTGGCTGAATGATGTTTTGCCAAATAACTCGGGAGTTAAATTTCTTATCGAACACTCGATTCCACAATAATGAAATAAACAGAAACGGTATTCCGAGACGCCACTTTGCCATTGAGTCTCGAGGATGAGTCAAGATAGGCTCGAGCCTCCCATGGAAAATCTACAGGTATAGTGATTTTACGAAACGTTTTGGAAAACGATTTTCTTCCTTTTTTTTTCCTTTTTTTTGTTTAATTCGTCAATATTTGACTGATAGGTAGTGCGGCTCCTAGATACTTTAATTAACTCGTCGGGGTCCTTCAGTGCTTCCTTCGTTCATACAACTGAGGAGACAATAAATACGTAAACAAATCTACGAGCTATCGACTGCCTTATATACGACGCAATTTTCTTCCACGGTAGTCTCCGAGTTGACATGTGTTAAGAACGCTCGATTGTATGTTTCAGTGTGTCTTTTCGTCGATTTAAACTTCCATCATAATATACTCATCGAATTTGCGTCTACGAAAAATTTCCACAATTCCATTCAATTCTGTTTCATCTCGTATTGCGAGTTTTATTTTAATACGAACCTCCGAAAAGCACGAGTTTCTTAATAAACCGAAGGCATTAATGAAAGAAAAAAAATGTTAAGTTCGAATGAAAAGCATAACAAAGTATGAGACAAATTCGGACATTTTATGATATATTAATATTAGAAATTTAGTTAAAAGTTTCGAAAAATATCTTTTATTTCGGGAACTTTCTTTCGATTTCAATAATAATAATCATAAAAATTGTCAAAAGCAACTGTTCACTGAATGATTATACAATTTATTTATCGTCGCGTGTGTGTGTGGTTGCAATGTGTAGCTTTTTTTCTAAACGCGCTCAAATTCTTCTGAAGTATTCTCTCTTTTTCAATTGTTTTTTCAATTTTCGTTTTAACGTAAAAAACCAAATTCTCAATTAAAGATATTTCTTGTTTCGAACGTGTGTTGAAAATATCCAATACTTTTTTATGCATTTCGAAAGTACGAAGAAAATATTGAGCTGAGAAATGGAACGTTTTTGGGCGTTCGTACAAAAATAATAATAAAAGAAGTAGTAATTTCTACGAACCACGATAACGTCGACGTCCGAAAAGCAGTGAAGTCGATACGGAAATGGATTAGGGTATGGTAATTAATTTTGCAAAAGTCACGAACCGACCGAAACCGTCCTCGTTGAGTTTGGAGGAGAACGCGTTTTCACGATATCGTCGAAGGGTGGTGACTTTTCTGTGACTACTAGAATTGACCTGATGAAGAAAAATGCGAAAATAAAAGATTCAAGTGTTTCATTCGTATTACGAAAACGATAAAAGTACACCCGTGTATACGGATGCGATATATATGTATACATGTAAACTAAAAGCGAGTAAACGATAAATTAATTTGTATAGAAAGAAAGAGTGTGAGAGAGTGAGAAAGAAAGAAAGAAAGAGAGAGAGAGAGCGAGGGAGGGAGAAAAAGAGAAGAGATGTCGATTAGGGAAGGGAGCGAGTATATATACATACATGTATATACATACGTATGCAATATACCTAAGTGTACGAACGATGTACATACGCATAATCTTGTTGTACCATCATTTTTTGTCGGAAATATGAATAACTGATATTTATGTAAGGCTCGATAATAAATATATTTCTTTGTTTTAAAAAATAGTATTTTTCACGTTACAATTAAATGGATAAACGTACCACCTGATCACTCAACTGTTTTAGATAACATGACAAAATTTCGAGAACACCTGACATTGCAAAGGGATGAGTAACGTTGATTTTCTTTTCTTTTGTTTTTTACTGGGAAAAAGTTTCCTACTTGTCTCAACGTATACTAAACAGAGGCTGTACAGACTTTTTTTTGTACATTTTCGTGCTGTTTCTCACAAGTCCCTTGACTAATCGAATACACGTTTAGATATTTAAAAAAAAATCGAAGGGAAAGATTGTGGGATTAGAAGCAAGTATAACTCCTTGGTAAAATAAAGTCCCAAAGACCATCCAGTTTTTTTGGACAGTTAACACGCGCGAAATATTCTGCTGCATAGAAACTTATCATTATACCCGAACCTGTACACAACGAAAACCATAGAAAAATATTTCCACAGGTTTTGCCCATTCTCAGAAACACGAGAAGAAATCCTATGATACCAAACTGTATCAACATGACTGGAAAGAAAAAACTAAATGCTACGCCTATTATGTACTCGTGGAAAACTGCTGATATGAAAAATACCGTCCACGCTGGGATAAAACGATTTCCAGGCATCAGGATTTCGTATATGTCTTTGTAGATATAAGTATAAAGCCAATCGTGAACTACGACGTTCCAACGTCTGTAGTACGTGGTGTATCCTGCCGAATTCCACCAGTCCTACAAAAAAATAAGATGAGCTAGTTAAAGTGTCCTTAGGAATTAAAAACTGATGATGTTTCATCAAAATCGTGAAAACAGAAATAGAAATGTCGCATATCGATAATAGAACTCACTTTGTAGAACAATCGGTCACCAAATCTCAACATTTCTGCAGCTGCATTCATCCAAGCATGAAGAAGACAGTAAAAACCACTGAGGAATATAAGTATACTAGGAAACGATGTGCCACAAACTGAGAGCACGAAGGACTTCATGTCGAATGGGTGTTTGCCAAACTCTTCAAAAGGTGGTATGAGATGTCGTTCAAATATGAATGCCATGTTAAACACTACGAGAACGACTTCGAACAAGTGCCATAGAACGAAACGCCATCGTATTTCTTTCGTCCTGGAAATCAAATCAATTAGCAAATCATTTTTTCTAGAGTTTCATAATCTTTTCAACGACAGGAAAAATAAATGACAATGTAAATGAAATTATTGCATCTTACCGTGGATAAGTCTCGCGATAGATGAGAGTAGGTGCAAACATGAAGTAGAGGAACTTGGAAAAACCTGGTAGTTTCAACTGCTCGTCGTCGGAGTGCGGTTTATAGGATAAACTGACGGGAGCCACACTCCTTACAAAAGCGTGCGTTTTCATTGCTAGTCGTACCTGAATGATAGAATGTTGTATTCGAGTTATAAACAGTGATCGAAATAATTGTTATTGTTAATCGTAAGAAATGGATGAATGTTTACCGTTTCCGTAAGAATTATAACTCGAGAGACTGGAGGAAGATCTGCCCAAATGATAATTAAAGCAGGAAGAACGATTAAAGTTATTTGATAAACGATGAAAAGTACGAGCCATCCAAAGTCCCAGAGTTTTCGTCTGTTGGCTGTAGAAAGAAAAGTAAATTGACTATGAAATTGAACTTCAACTTATTACAATGCCGGAATGTTAATAATATTTTTTTCGAATCCTTACATTTTGGTGCAAGGTCTTTGCGTCGTTCAGCCCAATAATTAAAACAGCTGTAAACAGCAAAAGTTGAGGCGAGCATCATCATCCAAACTTCTATGACGATTGAAAATTTGGCGAATCCTCGTGATACTAGTTTCCAACCAAAATGTGTCCTAAAAAAAAATTTGACACGGAAGTGAAAAAATCTGTCATCAAATTCAAATAGAAAACATTTACACATGGATGTACTTTTGAAAACTTCGTTTGAAAACAATAAACGTATTCCTCGATCCAAGATAAATATGACGAAAACATTAATTGTCATTATCATAATTTCTCAATAATACTAATCAAACATTCTGAATAAATACTCACGATCCGGTGTGAATCAAGTCGTGAACAACTGTATTCAACGATATCACAATGAGTATCATCATAAATATATTATATATTGTCCTAAAATGTTGAATCTCATAGAGGTCAGTGAGTACCGAATTTCTCCGAAGAAATTCTTTTTCCGGCATAACTCCACTTTCAACAGGTTTTCTATATCACATCAAACACAAAGTGAATTTATTAACAATTTGAAAGGTTGACATTTTATTAAGAATATTTTACCGAACCTTTTGTCCAAGTACAATTTTTCCGCATTGTCAAGCAGACGGGCATTGGCACCATCAAATTTGTCGACGCCTTCGAGATCCTTTATGACGTCGGACATCAAGTCATCAAAATGGTCCTTGACATGATCAACGAACTCGTTTCGGAGTTTCTATGAATAATTACATAATGTGGTTTTGATTGTACATCGTTATCAAGAGAAAGGCTCAAACGATGGGGGGAAAAAAATAGAGAACAAATTGTAGAGTTCGCTGATACGATGATTTTCCCAAGATCCATGCCTGGACGCATATTTATAGGAGCAGGGAAAAAATATTGAGATATATTGAACTCTAGGCGTCAAAGGTCGGTAAAAAAAGCTTTGACTCGTTGCGATAGAATATCGTCTTTGAAGATAAATCATATTTTGTTCAAAAAAACAAAGTCATTAAAAGAAGTTACATTTTGAAGTATAATTTCATACTTCATCAGTCATATCTCATCACTGACTGTTAACGACTTCACAGGCCATGAGTAAGAAAACGAGAACGGATGAGAGATAGCAGAAAGCTTTACTGGTGTCATTTTTATTTTCGAACAACGAGTATACATGAATGGAGCTAATTGTTAAATTAGCATACACACAAAAACCAATGAGCTCCATATAACTTCGTTCTTTGCATCTACAGTATTATCACCATATTAAATGCTTTTGAACTTCAATCCGGTAAGGTTCGCAATCTCCAAAAAGCGATACGAAAAAACTTCAACAAGTCTTTTTATCATCTAGATTTTCCTGTTTCATATACTTCGTCGATATTTCTTTAACTAGCAAACGAAAACATTTTTTCTCACCTCTATACGTTCCCGCACCTTCGTCTCGGGAATGCCGCGCGTTATGTCATCAGGTGTTTGTGGTTCTTCTAATGTTTCCTTCACTGTAATTCGTATTATTGAAACATTATTTGTCATTATTTGTTATATGAACGTATTATTTTAACTTTTAAGCAATGCAACACGAACGTATTGTTTACAATTCTTCACACTCAGTCAATTAGCTCTACATCATAGAATTGTCATGGCATAATATTTATCAAAACAAACAGAAGGTTAATGGCCCTTATCAACACTCTTCAATTTTCTCGAATAATAGGTGATCGTACAGTTTGAGAGGGAAACATCATTGAAGACTCAACAACATTGAACTCAAGTTTTCTTGTTTCTTTTCCAATTCTCACAAAAATAGTTTTGTTCAATATGAAGAATAAATTTATTTAGTGTGTATACGAATTTTAAAGTGTCGATAAGGTTTCGTGATTTGAAGAACTGATATAAATGTTGTACAGTATTATGGGAATTTGATTTTATTATGGGAAAATTGATTTCAAATGATGATTTCTTTGGCTATTCTAGAATCAGAATACAGAATCTTTGTAATGTGCGAAAAATTCAGGGGTTTTCAAAAGTTTGAAAAGCTCTAAATACATTAATTCAACGAATTTTTTTCAAAAAATAATCAGACAATCTTCGTTTCGTTGCAGCACACGTTTGGTGATTTTTTTTTCAATTCTTTCAAATTTCTATTTTTTTAAAGGAATTTCAATTTTCTCAGTTTCTTCAAAAACTTTTGAAATGAAACAATGAACAGTTTCTTAAATACTGCATCCCTTGGAAGGTGAAAACCAAAATTGCATTGTTATTTGGAAAATCAACATCTTTATTTTACACAACGAAAAAAAATATCATCATCGTGAAGAATTTTATAATCGTTTCGTTGTTGCATATCAAGGTTTTGTATGTAGGAAAATTTGTTTGGAATAGAATAATCGACGCGAATATATGTTCATTCGCAAATGGATTTTATTTTTTCTGAGTGATTTTCGTCATCACTTCTCAGTCGACTATTCACAATCTCAACTTTCTTTTTTTTCTCTAAATGTTTTGAGGTCTAAATGAAGAACCGATGCCTAGACTGCTTCGAGTATCAACCTCGCAATAAACGACGGTTGAATTCGATAAGAAAGAATGATGGATGATCAAAAATAATACCGATAACGTGATTATTATCTCGCAAGATATGTCAAAGCATTAGTGATATTCGAATTATTTATATTAACGAAAAAGATATGAATGAGTTTCAATGTCGTCGGAAAAAAAATTGAAATATATTGACAGGTTTTTCTCACCTCCGTTTCTGGATATCCTTTCAGATATATTCGATTCCATTCTTTGTTTTTTCTGACTCGTCGCATTATTTTCGAAACTTTCCATATCCTCTGGTTCTATTATATCAACCGCCAATCGTTCACTGGTTTAACCAGCGTCTGTATGAAGCAAAAAAAAATCAACATATTTTTCGTAATACACTTGTTCAGTTTATACACTTTTTTTAAGACTACTCGAGAAAAAATGCAAAATCTGTTTCTCCAAATTGCACACGCTTCTATATAGAAGTTTTTTTTTCAATTATGAAAAATGTACATTTACCACAGTTTCAAAATCACGTGCTTTTTGATGTTATATGAAAACTTAAAATTCGACCAAGAAATCTACAGAATTTTAGATGCTCAAAGCTTTCGTTATTAGTTTTAGATTCACATAATAAATAATAAAGATGAAATATCGTAGAACGGAAAAAAAACTTGTAGCGAAAATTGAAAATGGTGACTCGTAAAAAGTTGGCTTACGTTGAATTACGTTTTCACCAGAAGAAAATAATTCGATTGAATTAAATGCTGAAAATATAACACTAGAGAGCACAGAGTATGAAGAAAGAAAGAAACGAAAAGTTTGATTTACAAACGCGATTTAGTAATTTGTGAACGAGGGCAAGATCGTTACTGACCTGACAGCATAAGACCTGTGAATTGCGTTCTCGACCCTACGTGGTCAGTTTGATTTGCTTCGATCTCGTTACAAAAATAAAAACAAAATAAAGGAAATCTCTTCGGCTCGAATACCCTTTCCACATCGAGTTTATTGCTTTAACTATACTTTGTGTTTATCCGCGTACGTTCGAACTTGCCAAAGTGATCGGCGTGTTAAATTTTGTTTGCGTATTTGTGCGTGAACACACTTGTACTTGATGTCCTCGCGGTGTGGCACGAATAACTGGATATAATACGAACGAGAGGACCGTACAACTCTTCTATCAATCGGGCTTAATAATCTCTTTCAGACGCACGTCTATATCGCTTGTATACCTATAGATACTTATATATGCATCCACGCACATATATATCTATAAGTAGACATTTTTACACGATCATAGTACACTTGCAATCGACAATCTTCTTGCCCCAAGTGCGCCCGCACTCATTTTACAGATTACGCATTATCGTTCGTGTATCGAAGCTGGAATTTCGACATTCACTCGGAAACAACGATCGAACGTTGTACGGAGTTTTCCTAGCGCTTTCCATATCGTCCAGCTCGACGACTACTTGTGACGATAATTCTAACAGATTAGGACCAACGATTACGTTCATTGAATTTTATGACGTTATCTATTCATTGTGACCCTTATGTTGTCACAGGGAGCACGAGCATCCAAACTTTTGTCACACTTTGAAATACGGGGGGCCTTCTAAATATGCCTAGACTTTAGAAATTTTTCATCTCAAACGTTTCTGAAGACTGTATTTGTGAATTATTCATTTCATAACCGAGATAACTTTAAATCTTTTTATAAACACTTTTGTAATAGACGCGATTTCTATGAGTTTTCTCCAAAACTTTTTGGAAAATCTATAAAAAGAATATTCTAAAAAAACTCATATACATTGAGAAACGTCACAGCTTATTTGGCCTTGCGTAAACAAAAAATTGTTTGCTTATTTGTCGAAAAATATTTGGCTTATAGAGAATATATTAATAACTTTTATGAATTATTATTGCTGAAAATAGAAATTGTTGAGTTTTCGAAATTCTAATACAATCTAATTTTCGGCTGAGGACGTATGATTAGTGCTTAAAGTCAAGTGAAGATCTAGGAATGGAATGCAAATAAAATTAATTCATTCCGCAACGACTCACTTTATCCGGTGAAATTGTTTTTCATTATTATTAAATAACATGTTTAACTATATTATGTACAAAGGTATAAACTTTTTCACCGATAAAACGAAAATTACAAACTTTGATCTTTTAGTTCAGTTGTTCTTTTTCGTGCACAGTATATCGACGGTCTTCGTTTTGTCAGGTATTTTTGTAAAGAAGTACACCTGGTGGCGGAGCGGTCGGTAAGTCGGTGGTAAATTGAGTCGACTCCTGTAGTAAATGAGGCAAAAGCATTTTTCAAATGGATGTTTTTCATCATATTTTTATTGCTAATTTAGAAATAGAAAAAGAACGAATTCCAAGGTCTTACGTACCTGCGGTATGTGCCCCAGAGTGTTATTTACGGCGTAATTTCCACGCTGAGGATACGTCACAGTAGGATGATTTGAAGCTTGAGACAATCCAGGAGGAATTACATTCGGAGGTTTGTATCCAGTCACCTTCAATTCCAAAAAACAATTCAATGAGATAACAATAACAAAATGATGTAATTCGTGTGTACTACAATATCGACGAAAAGTATATAGTTATTCAAATAATTCACGAGCGATAATTTGATTCCGAATTTATTATGGTTTTCTAATTTTAAAGGTTTTTAATTGAATGTGTTGAGAGATCGAACAACTAAAGCTAACGTAAATGAACACTTTTTTTATAACTAGTATTTTGACCTGCCCCACATCCTTTTATATTTTCATAAACTTGTCAAATTTTTTGGATCACTTTTTTATCCAGAATAATGTTTAAAAATTTTCAACTTCGTTCTAGAATTATCCACTGCATTGTTTTTCGAGATATCGCAATTTTTCGAATAATTATTTCAATTATTATGATAATTTGATTATTTAAAACTACGAGAAGATGGATATTGGAGAATTGAAAATTATCGTATCTTTTTTTGATAAGACAGCTTCGCATCCGAGACATCAAAAGTCGAAGAAATTGGTGGTCACATATGTTTTGATAAGTTCATCTTAGGTACATTTAATCAAAATCAGAGATAACAAATATCGAGAGAAAAAAAAATGTAGATGAAGATTAAGGTTTACCTTATCGTTGATTTCAGGAAAGATGGTGCTCAAATTAAAATTCGTAAGACTCGTTCCCGACGGATGATGATGTCCAAGAGGGGGGTTGTTGCTCAAAGTTGTAGCTCTCGGAATGCGATTAGAATTGGTCATTAATCCAACGGAACTGGGGTGGGAATGATTTTGATAAAGAGGATTAGCATGTGGAGGTGTAAGGAAACTGGATGGATGAGAATGATGATGATGGTGATGATGATGTGGATGAGAATGATAGTCATCGATTTGTGAAGCAACCGACGAAATGGGAAATTCTAAATTGTGCATGCTGCCATTGTCAGTTTTGCGTTTGCTCTTTTTCGTTCCCGTGGTTGGATAAGAATTGCGTTTATCACAATTTTGATTTTTCACCAAGCTGCTGGTGCTATAATGTTGTTGTTGATTTTTTGAATTCGTTGGAACGCTCAAGCTGGACGAAGTCGCAAGTCTCGTGCTTGTGACTGTGGAAACGGTTGTTGACGAGACGTTCAATGCCGTTTTCGAGCTCGACGTTACGTTCGGCAATAGAAAGGAGTTTGCTTCGATAAATTCACTCGGATTATCGTGCAATGGCATCATATAATTCGTCGGCGTATTCGATATGCTTGTTATAAAGTTGGTTGTCGGATAAATGTTGGTATTTGGCGAGTATGCATAAGAAGACGGATTAAAATTTTGATTTACGCTCTGACCGTAAGAGTTTGGATCGTCGCTCGGATTCGAGAGATAATTTATCGTTGGCATTATCATGTCCGTCGTACCGATACCAGTTGGATATTTGTTTTGTGGATATTCCGAAGTAAAAGATTTAATCGTTGATGCTTGCATCTGTTTGTCTGGATTGTTGTTATCGTGAACACTCGTATTTCCACCAATGAGAGCCTCGGCGGTGTAATTACTTTTGCACTGTCTGTTTCTCCAATGTACATCGTTTTGCTGAAACTTTTGAGTTGGTTGACTCTGTTGATGCTGTTGTTGCTGTTGTTGTTGATGATGGTGATAAGTTTGTTCAGCGAACGTATGGGAAGTCGATATTTTCTGTTCCTCTGTGGTCGTTTGCGCGTGCAATTGATCGACGACGCTCGTTGTCGCTGTTGTTTTTCTGGTTTCGATTTGACGTTTAACCGTTGTACGAGGACTGCCATTGGAATTTTTACGCTGATGTTTTCGCGTTTGTGACTGATTCGTAGGATGAGAAGATTGTTGTTGATGTTGTTGCTGTTGTTGATGCTGATGATGATGGTGATGATGATTGTGCGAATGATGATTTTGCTGTTGATTCGATTTCTCCGCTTTCTCGTGCTCTACCAGTTGGCTGACTGATAGAAATGATGTCCCCTGAACGGTTTGTTGCGAATTTTGAGTATTTATCATCGTTTGATAGTCCCTGACAACGTGGTCTTTATCTTTATTCGCCGGTGGCGGTTGAACAACATCTTTGTTACGCGGAGCCATCTGACCGAATAGAAAGCTCTGCTTTTCCGAAATATTCGTACCAAGAGCCAAGTCACCAACGAGAGTTGGAAGAGTTGATGGAACAACAACGTGCTGATCGATCGTTTTTTGCATCGCATTATGCTCAATTTGAGTATTTTTCGTTGGCGACCAAGAGAACGGTTGTTCCTCAGAATAAAAACCATCGGCTATTCTTCGTGGATCGGTTTGCAGTGTTGATATGTTCGGGAATCCATGTGGAGCGCTTACCGTTGCATCATAATTATTATAAAATTGATGATTAGGGGTACTTTGATTGTAAGAAGTTGGCTGAGTAAAAATATTGTTTTGACAAAACTCAAGCTCCTTGCCAATCGGTGGTAATATCAAGTCAGCTATGTTCGTACTGTGCTTTATTTCCGGTGTCATCATCCAGTTCACCGGTGGTCTTACCGGCTGTTGCTGTTGTTGTATTTGTTGTTGTTGTTGTTGTTCAATAGTCTTGCTCTTGTTCGATATTGGCTGTTGTTGTTGTTGCTGTTGAGATTGTTGTTGTTGCTGATTTATATGCTTAACACCGTTATAAGTGGTAGCATCGTGATGCAAAATTGTTGCTTGGCTCTGTGCATGAGGTTGATATTTCAATTGCAAATTCGTATCTTTGTCATCGATATACTTGTAATTGCTGGAGTTATAAATTTCGCTGTTGCACTTTATGGCTACGTTAGTTTCCGGAATATCAAATGTAGCTTGAGAATCATACGTGGGCATTGGATAATTTGTTTTCTCTGATTTACCACTCACCGTTTGAGCTCCCTTGGCACTTTGCTGTTGTTCCAGGTTCGAAAATTCTGTTTGTGTGTACGCAGAGCCCATCGGATACTTGTTCGTTTTGTTTTTTGTCTCTCCAACGTATTTATAATCCGTCGTGGTGTTTCCAGTTTGATTATGAGAACGAACTATTTTATGCTCAGCCACAATCGCTTGAGCAACTTTCCCTTTGGATGAATCTTCGAATATTTGAGGTTTCATACTGTCGTTGATCAACTTGTCTCGTGATTTATCAACGATCGTTGGTTGCGCGCTAAATCCATCGGTTGGCAGCATATTTCCATACGATTCTTTGTGAACTGGAGCGTAAGTGTAATTTTCACAAGATGTTTTTGGTTCTGTCTGCTCGACGTGATCACTGCCAGGTTCGAAGTGCACGTGACTCGGATTACTGCTGGTGTTAACATTTGCGTTATTAACGCTGCTACCCCCTCCGATTGGTGAAAATGTTGTCCACGAGAGGATACTAAAGTTGGATGAATTGTGAGCAACGGTGGTCGTCGATTTCATCGAATTATCGGACACTGTTGTGCTCTGTGCGAAGTTAGAAGTAGCCACGCAAGTCTGTTGTTGTTCCGGATTCAATTGGTTCGAGCCATATCGTGCAATCGTCGAATTTGTTATTATTTGTGATTTGGTAGTCTGCGGTAACGAGGAACTCGTGGAATTATCGTATATCGTTTTTTTCGTATCCCTGCTGTAAGGAACGTAATTGTGCGTTTCGTTTCGCTTTGCTGGCTGAAACATTGTGTCTCCAACGAGGGCATTAGTTTTGGTATCTTTTGGAAAACTCGAATAACTCGTGGTTTGTAAGAAATTGTCAATTTTTCCGTTGTTCGAACATGTCGATGTTTCAACACGTTGCGTAGCCTCACGGGAGTTCAATCTATTGGAGCTTTCGGTGTTACCACGTTGGCTCGTTGTTTCCTTAGCGCTTTGCGGTATTGTGGGATAGCTTTGAAAAACGTTCAAAGTTTCTTTAACGTTTACGTTTTCGTTGATACGTGATGCGACGTAAGTTCGATCTTGTTGACTCGCAACGGTTTCATGAATCGTTGAATTCTTCGTCGTTCCTACAGGATAACCCTGGAATCCTGCGCTATTGTCTTTCCCATGAATATCGTAACTCTGATAAGACTCTTTGTTCCTTGGCAAATAATCGTGTTGTAAACTCTGAGAAACTGATGGAAACGCAATGTACGAAGTAATCGATTCCGTAGAATTAACCACCGGATCTTTGCGACGATTCGTATACATCGATTGAACAACTTCTTTCCCAGTCGTGTGAGCGACGTAGGCGCTTTGAACAGCTTGCGAGCGCATCATCGATGGATAAGACATCGTGCTATCGAGGCTAGGGATCGTCGTTGTTATTTCTGAAGTATTTGTCATCGCGGGCTTCGATGTGCTATAATTCGCGCGTTGTTGCTGCTGTGATGAATTTGTGAAATTTGTGTAACCCGGCACATAATCGGGAATCGTTGGGTAACGACCATTGGATTCGTACTTCGAAGAATCGCTCGTACAGTTCGAAGAGACGATTGTTCGACTAGAATTCGTCTCTTCGTACTTGGATCCAAGTGAGACATTTTCCGGTTGATTGTCACATTTGCGAATGGAATTTTCGCATTTTTCTGTAGATCCTTGAGTGACTGTGGCCAGTGGAGAATCTGTGAGCATAGGATTCGTCACTACACGAGAATCTTCGCTTATCGTTGTTGACTGAATTACAGCATTCGTTGTGTTAATACTGCCACTCGGTCTAGCGGTGCTTGGCAAGCTTACAAAATTTCCACTGGTTACCAAAGTCGGCTCGGAATATTGTACGACTTTGTACACCGGTTCTTTGAGCGTTTCGTTGGTCACAATTTTTGGCAACGCTTTCGGTCCTTCACTGGGTCTGTTAGCGACTTTTGTATTTGTTGAATCTTGGTTGTTCGCTTTATCAACAGCAATTGTCGCAGATGGCGAAGAATCGTTCTTCACTTTAAAACTGTTCGGTTCTATGGCACCAATTTGGAGAAGCATCGGTGGCGTTTGACTGTGGTACTTCAAATCCTCTTTCATTTCTTCCTCGAGAACTTCCGTTTTACCATTCAACGACGATACTAATGGGAATGCCATCAAAAAGGCTGCTGTTGGAGAAATAGATTCAGGATTGTGAGAACTCGATGGTACTTGAAGAGACGCGAACAAATCGTTCGACAAATCGGAATGTAAACCGTCCGCACGGTTGTTGCCAATCGGTACGAAAGAATTGCCCGAATTGTAGCTCAATGATTTTAATGCTTCTTCTTTTCCACGATTTTCATTCATTCTCGTCTCTTCAACCATTTCCCCCTCTGGATTTGTCAATACCGAAGTTGAAACCGTCGTGCTCAAGGTTTCAATAGACGTTCCACAAACCTCTGGTTTCATCGTCGTTGTCGTATTCGTATCAAGATTTAATATTATCTTTGTACTCTCGACAATACTGTTGTCGTCTATTTTTGTTTCTGCATTCGCCGTTGCTCTCAAAAGATTGTCGAAACGAGTTCCAAGATCACATTCTTCTTTCTCCTTGTCAGAAACAACAGCGACTCCGACGATCGAGGCCTCGTCGACTTGCGGGAGTCCCGTTGTACCACAATTTTCAATGTCACCACAGTTCTTCGGAGATTTCTCTAATTCCGGAACCGATTTTCCGTTCTCCGGCTCTTTCGTCATTTTATCGTCCGATTTTACTGACCACTCTGTCGAAATTTTCGTGTCGAAAGATGGTGCGCACGTTATCACTGGAACTTCAGAATTTTTTGGACAAGTTTCCGAATTTTCGGAATTTTTATTCGTATCCACATTTCTGGGCTGTGAAATATTTTGAATTTGGTCTTCTTGAGGTTTTTGAATTTCTTCATTCACAGGTGATTTGTTCGATGAACCTGGGACTTCTTCGATCTTTCCAGAGCTACGATCTTGTTCATTTTCCTTCGCTTTTTCGCTCTCTTCATCAGTACTTTTGCTCTCTTTCTCGTAAACTGTTTTTATACTCTCGATCGATTGACAACTCTCTGGAGAGTTTGTGGTTTTCGATATTTTTGATTGCTGATGTTCCAACGAAGATGCATCTTCCGTTACTTTTCTCTTTTTTTCATTGATCGCTGGGTTTACCGTTGTTGCAGGACTCGATTCTTTCGAAGGTTCGATAGTTTCCTCATGACCGTTTGCTTTGTCATTTGGAGTTTCATTTTTGTTGAGACTTTCGTTGACTGCTGGGTCGAGGTTTTCGCGTTTCTGTACTTTTTTGCTCTTTACGATTTTTTTAGTTTTTCGTGAGCTGTGATTATCAGTATTTTTGATTAATTTGGTCGATGGTGGTTCTCGATGAATGGCCGGAATTGGAACTTTGTACGCCATTGTTGTCGTTGTTATTTCTTTGCCCTTTGGCAAAATAACTTTGCGACCAACGACTTTCGTAGCTTCGATGATATTTTTCATACTCCAGTCCCGTGAATTTATTCCTAAATTTGTCTGGACACCGGAAATACCGTTCAGAGCGACTTTTTGAACCGCTTTCATTATGGTTTCATTGCGCATTGGTACAACGGAATTTTGAACGCGATTAGTGAGCGATTGCATCACGATCATTTGATTCTGTTGTGCGTTACCCAGAATTATTGGATTTGATGATTGAGCTTGGGCACTTACGAGAATATTTGGCGTTAATGATGTTATTGGGGTTACCAGAGGAACTATTTTGCCAGCTGACCAGATTAATGTACCTGGCAATAAATTTGCGATCGACTGACTCTGAGACGACGTCGGGTGAACTTTTTTCTTTTTCAACTTCGGATCAATCATTTTTCCTTTTCTCTTGACCTTCTTCCGCGACTCCAACTTTCGGATCCTCTTGCCAGGCTCCGGCACTGTCGCTTCCAATGGAGGAACCACATCATTGTGTGCAGCTGCTAAAATAAGAAACAGAATATTAAATTTTTTGTTCGTTGAGCTTTATTTTAAAAAAGAAAATACCAATAATTTTCACAGCAGTTGTATTTGAGCTCATTTTTGGTGGAACTATTTCGGCAACGAAATTCTGAGAAAGCTAAGGAACATGTTGCAATTTTTATTCTCGAATTTCTTAGAAGTTGATAAAAAAATGATTTACTGTACCCGCAACTGCACTGGAGTTTGCAGTCTCATCGGATGCGCTAGCACCATCATCGCCAGTCTCACAGTTTTTATTAACGCTAGTATTTACATGATTCTCTTGATCTTCTATGAGACCGTGCTCTAGAGTCTCTTTGAGATCCGACCCTTTTTTGGGTGATTCGGTGACAAGAGCAACGATTTTTTGCTTGGAAGGCACTTTGTATCCTGTCTGTTTATTCTTTCGTTTGTCAGGTTTTTTACGCTCCGGCAATCTATCGACATACTTCTTGCTCTCCTCTACGTTGATTTTGTTGGACCATTTCAAGGGAGAGATTTTTTCCAGGGCTGGTTCGGCAGGAACCGTTATACCAGCGTCTTGCAACAAAGTGGAAAGGAGCTGAGTCCGTGAGAATAGTTGTGTGACCAATTTTTTCAAACGACTCAGTTCTTCCTCTGTAAAAAAACATTAAATATTTCATTTCAACGTGATAACAAGGCACTGCAGACGAAAATTAATGAATGCACTTTTTGAACATTCGTTTTTGGCAATTCAAAGTTTCAAAAGAAAGAAGCCATACTGTGAGCCTCCCCGGCATGAGCGTTGAACAATTCGTCCGTTCGATTGTTCAATTCTTTTATATATCTGGATGCGTGAATGAGAATATCGACTTTGTTTCTTTTGCGTCCTTCCTGTTGAGGCGGCAAAAGATCCGACAGGGTTTTGAAGTATGTGTTCATACGATTTCGTCTGTCTCGTTCCCATGTTTTGGCGTTTCTACAAAAAATATAAATAAAGTATGCGATGTAAATAAGAGCTTGGCCGAAAAAACTTGTGACTGCTGTAAAAAAAGAAAACAGTAATCACGGATCTTACGTTTTTTCTTTACGGGGCATTATTTAATCCTCCGACATTATTTATCGGATCACTTACGAACCACAGGACATCCGAGTGATCTATTGTCATTAAAATCATTTCAGCAATTCGTCGATTAAACACATTTTTATTATCTTTCCATCGAAAAAAACAGTCGTTCAATGTATTTGACACTTCGCAGGCTCGTTATCACACACTCCGCGGTTTTTAAATTATATTCACACTCGGTTCACTCATTTTTGACGTTTAAAGATAGTCACATTTTTTATATTACGAACATTCAACTTTTTATGGTCGCTGTTTTAATAATAGAATGTAATAATAATTACAAATTGTTGAGTATTATTGCAAAAACCATCCACTCAGCTGGTCCTCTTTTGACAGTTTTGGAAATTTTATTTGTCGTCCATATTGAGACTGGCGATCCTGTGGCGTATTGGGAACTTTCGTTTCGTTTTATTGGCACCAGTGGAGCACACAGTCATCCTCCCAAATTCATTGAACTTCACGTCAGTGGGTTTTTGACAGCAAAGTAGAGTACGTTTGTGTGTATATTGTTTTTTTTTTCCGTTAAAAACGCGTAACGCAAACGATTCGATTTCGGTTTTTTTTTTCCATTCTGCTTTTTGTATTTTTTTATACGTGTTGCATTTAAATTTATAAAACGTCAGTATTCTCGTACGTGTTCGACGTACAAAAGAAAACATTTTTTTTACGCGTAAGCTACGAAATATCGTGCAAATATGAAGACTCTAATTGAGTTTGACGAGTGCCTTCGTGATACTCCGAAATTTCGGTGAGCTGTTTATACACTTTCTAATTTTCTCGCGTCATTGTTTCAGACCGGTTGTTATGATTGATTATCAACAATTGAGTTCTGATCGTAATTCGAGGAACATATGAATAACATTTCAATGATTGTTGGCGACGTCGAACGACAATTAACTCAATTTCAGCGCCATAAAAAATAATGTTTTTCTTTGTTTTTTTTCACGATCTTCTTTCGTCCATATTTCCCGATTTTTCAATTATTGAAAAAATCGTTTCGTGACAGATCATGCGTCGAAGAAGTTGAAGGGAACATAGACCAGCTGGAGCAAAAATTGGATAAGGTAATAATGATTCAAAAACATTATGTACTTTTTGCACTTGTTTTCTTAATCATCGCTAATTGGCAATTGAAATTGGCAGTAGTTGTACCCCTCTTCGCAACTTGGAAAATGGTCAAAGCATCATTAAGCATAATTTACAGAATGCACTGGGCAGAAAATTGAAATATTACTTGACAATATCCATTGATCTATTTTGAATCAGTCAAATTTTTTTTCAATACACGTAACATATTTGGAAATCATTTTCTAAAATGTATTCTGAAAAAACATTAAAATTTTGTCGAGTACTTTTATATTTCATTCTATTCTTCTTTATCACTTATTGTTTGATTAAACCATTGAATACCATGAATATAAGAATAACAATTCAATTGTAGAAATCTCAAGGAATAGCTAGGAGTACAAATATCTTTTTTGCAGTCTACTTGCATCCCCCGGGCCCGTGTGACCCGAACAACGTTTTTTGACATGAATTTCTGTTGTTCTATGATATTATAGTAAATGAAAAACGAGTCTGAGCTATTAATGAATTCTGATTAGAAGAAAATCAACATTTTAACAACAAAATTTATATGAATTCAATTTTGACTACTAAAAATGTTGGTACCCTTGCAAGATTATCTGATGCGGTGTAATTATTGTTTTTCAATCAACTTGAAATGTTTTTTCAACGTTAGGTTTTGAAGAACTGCAATTCAATGATTGATGCGGGGAAAAACTTTGTTGGACAACAAAGGTAAGAATGCTTGAATTTTTATTTTCAGTGACTATTGTTTTAAAAAAGCATTCAATGAGTTTGATACAAAAGATATATGTTTTTATTAAGAATAGTGAATAATTGTGTTATGAATTTGAAGAATGCACATGCTGGATATTCACGGCTTTTGTATAATGTGAATTAATTGTAATAACTGTGAGAAGGGGGACACATGAAGTTCGTGTGAGTGTGAAATTGTTGGTGTGAGCTGGTATGACTCATGCAGACTTCTCACGTTGTGCACACAATCGGGCCTCATAATTTCTGCTTTACCATACATTGCTACACCAGCTGTATTGTGTATGATTGATGAAGAAGTTGGATTGAAAAAAAAAAAGAAAAAAAAATAACGTTTGTCTAGTTTTTTCACAACAGTTTCATGCTTATGGAAATATGTAAATCAGTATAAACGGAACATTGACCTTGTAAAATTGATTCAATAACTGAATATTCCTGCGAACGAATTTACATTGTTATCAGGAAAAGCAGATTTCAATAAGCATCGAAAATACAGAAAAAAAACAGTTGCAACAAATAAAATTCAATCTGAGCAAACATACAAATTTTCAACAGACGAAAATAACACTTTATATCCACTGGTTTTCCAGTTTTTTACAAATTATTCTTAAGACGATATTTTTTTATATATGATGAGTGATTTAATTTGCGTCACGGTAGTTCTGTTTCATTTTTTAAAGTTATAAATTGCAGGGAAATTCTTTTAATTTATGAGCATTTTTATTTAATCTCTGATGCATTTAGTCATTTTCGAAAAATTAAACAATATTTATAACTCGATATTCACTAAATGTGCTATTTGTACATAATCTCAATTTTTTTTTACAGCCAATTCACAAACAGTCTATGGGAGTTATCTCTCTACTTCAATGACGATCCAGAAATAATGGCCTTTTTGAACAAACTCATTCACGCCTTGCAAGAAATGAACAAATTCCACACAATCCTATTGGATCAAGCTTCTCGAACTGTCGTTAAAGATCTGAGTTCATTCATCAAGAGGTGAGTTCAAATATTCGTGTACTAGCAAATAATAATAAATGATAAAAATTGATTGTATTACGTGAACCTTATAACACTTCCTGTGTATATATTGAATTGTAATCCTCAGTAATGAAAAAAACCTACATATATATTAAAGATTATACAGATAAGAAGAAAGATAACAAGCTGATTTCTTTTATCTAAACGTTCTTTCTTCTCTATGAAACATTTCGCACTCGGAGTATGATTTGAAACGTTGCTGAACCAAAAGTAGTTACGAAAATAGTAAAAAAAAACTCTGTAAATGATTACAGCAACGCATTTACGATTGGAAAAAAAAACGTTCATTTTAAAACAGTGATACTTACGCTTAGTGAATCACAAATTCGTTATTAATCGCTAGTGAAGGAATATCAAATTTCCAATGTAGCTCTAAGAAAGTTCAGAGTCTGAAAAACCGAAATGTGATATAAAAAAAAATATATATATGTATTTATTTTGTCACAGTGACATCAAACGTGTGAAGGAGTCACGACACTATTTCGAGAAGATATCAGCCGACTTGGACGTGGCGTTGAACAGAAATTCTCAAGTGCCAAAATCGAGGCCAGCCGAGTATGAGGAAACGTCAAATATATTGTCAGCAACGAGATCATGTTTCCGTCACACTGCATTGGATTATATACACGCACTGACGATGCTACAAGCTCGTAGACGTCACGAGATACTCGGTACATTATTGAGTTACATGCACGCCTGTTTCACGTATTATCATCAGGGAAGTGATCTGGCACAGGATCTTGATCCATTTTTAAAAGATCTTAGCGACGATCTGATAAAAATGCGCGGTGATTCGTCGAAGCTTGAAAAAGAAATGGAAAATCGGCATATTCATGTTACCAGCCGGGATTTAATAATCCCAGTCTCAAGCAATACAAGGATGGAAGGTTATTTGTTTAAACGTACGAGCAACGCTTTCAAGACCTGGAACCGACGATGGTTCTGCCTGAAAGATCATCAATTGGTCTATAGAAAAAGAACTGGCGAGGAGGATTATACGATTATGGAAGAAGATTTACGTTTATGTACAGTCAAACCTGTCGTCGATTGTGACAGACGTAATTGCTTCGAAGTTTTGAGTCCCACGAAGTAAGCACTTTAATCACTCATTTTTTATCGCTAAAATTTCTAATTGCTCAACCTTCGACTACGAAGCACTTGAGATTCTTGGCACGTACATTGGCAGACTAAAGTTTTTGTCCATCAGAATTTTGGTAATTAACGAACCTACAAACTATGAAAGAATTTGTCACTTTGGGATGTTGAAAGATCGTTCGATAAATCCAATTTTTCAACATATTCATTGTAAACGTCGATTTTCATCGAATTATAAGAATTGTAGTAAAACAGATTTTTTTGTTTCGATGGATTCAATTACAATTTTAGAATGTTTGAATGTTCGTTCAACTTAAATGGTTTGCAATCGTAATATGATATTGTCAATTCTTAGGAGTCACATGTTACAAGCTGACAGCGAAGAAATGTATCTCGCTTGGGTAACAGCAATGCAGCAGGCCATCGGGGCAGCAATCCAGAGAGGAATGAGCACGAGTTCAAATGCCCAAATACTTCAGCTTCAAAATCGTGATAGCAAAGGGCCTTTAAGACCGCCGCCGAAACCAAAATCGAGGTATTGTAAACTTCGTACTTTTTAGGAACGTTTACAAAAAATCGTAATCACATTATTCAAAATCTGACTCTTGCACTTTAGAGTTTGGGAACAATTGTTGAAAATACCAGGAAATGATGCCTGTTGCGATTGTGGAAATCCAAATCCTCGATGGGCGAGCATCAATTTGGGTATAACGCTGTGTATCGGTACGTCAAGACATTTTACAAAAATATTTATGCGCTCAGGGTATCTACTAATCCTAGCTCAAAGAAACTTCAAAACGTTTCATTCTCCAGATTGTACAGCTGAACGTTAGAAATATGTTTAAAATAATGTACAATTTATTACAGAATGTTCAGGCGTGCACAGAAGTCTCGGAGTTCACTACAGCAAAGTTCGTTCTTTAACACTTGATGATTGGGAGCCTGAGATATTGAAAGTAATGGCAGAATTAGGAAACACTGTCGTTAATAATGTTTACGAAGCTGTCCCGATACCCGCGGAAATGACGAAAGCGACACCAAAATGCAAAGGGTAACCACAAAATAAAAATAACTAAAGATTTCGACGTTGTCAAGGCCCTCGTTTTGCCGGAAGGTTTTTCTAAAAGCTTTCTTTCAAGTCGGAGCACATAGTGTCAGCGAGATGACATCCTGAGAACTGAATACAATGTTCTAAAGTATTTAAAATTTCAGAAACATACGGGAAGCTTGGATAAAAGCAAAATACGTCGATCGTAAGTTCGTAAAGCCACTGACGAATATTGCGACGAGTCAGCATTCGAGTCGGGAGATGCAAAGATTTCGTAAATGGAGCGTACGTAAATTACGTCGGAGGCCTCGAAGTCACGACAAGTTCGACGGTTCAAATCGTAACAAATCGTCAACGTTAACATCAGTAAAGGAAATTCAACATTCGATTAGTTCGGAGGACAGTAAAGATTCGCCTTTCGATAGTCTCGGCACGGGTGATAAGGGCAAAAAATTCGACAGAAGTTCAATGAGCTCGGAAGACAGCGCGATATTGGATCTGAAAAATGAGTCGACACTGTATGGCAAAATAATGCCAAATTTGGAAATATCTACGAACGACAATAGGAAGATACAAACAAAACGAATAAGTTCGGATTCTGAAGCGTTAAGTGAAAATCAAACGAGCGACGATTTTCCGGGCATGCCAGATAAAAGTTCCATCACTGAGAGTGATTCGTCAATAGCTAAAAAATCGATGAAAAATCCATCGTCGGAAGAGGAAACTCGTTCGGAGGCCGAATTGTCGAATGAGACGTCCGATTCTTCGGAAAACAAAGATATCGGTACAGAAAAACTGACGGAGGAAAAACTACTCGAATCTGATGTTTTACTTTTTGGCTGTGATCTGCCGAAACCGATGATCGAAGGAAGTCTTGAACTTAGCTCCGATCAAGACTCGACTGCCGGTGAAGATGAGGAATTCGCTGATGAAGAAGACATCGAAAACTTACATCCTGATATGTTGCTTTACAAAGCTGCTGCTGCTCATAATTTGCCAGTAATGTGTGTCGCTTTGGCAGCTGGAGCTGATAAAATGTGGTCCAATGTCAATGACCGAGGACGCAACGCTATGCATCAGGCTATAATAAGCGTGAGTCACTTCAAATACAGAAGACTTTTTTTCCACCCGTAATTCACTGAATAAGAAGATAAATTAAACATAAGTCAATTCATAATGAGTTAAAATGATCAATTAATTCGTTTTTAGTATTTGAAAAACTAAAGTCCGATTAAATCATGTTAACAAATTGAATTCTTCGATCGTGATAAAATGAATGTTATTTTTTTTTCAGGGCTCTGTCATGTCTTGCGAATATTTGCTCCTGAACGGTGCAAGAATAAATTGTCAAGATTCAGAAGGAAAAACACCGCTGTATTTGGCTACGGAACTAGGTGAATACTTCAAAAAAATACTGAATCCGAATTATCTGTCGTTCAAATAAGTTTTGTATAACTTATTTCGTAAATTTGTTTCAGGTCATACCGCGCAAGTCTGTCTACTATTGAAACATCGTGCTGATCAGCACATAGAGGACGAAAGTGGAGTAAAACCTTTGTCTATAGCGGTGAAAGAAGCGAACGCAGATATCGTCACACTGTAAGAAATTTTAGTTTGTTTACTGAACGTAAAAAGAAATGCAACTAATTAGTTGCATTTAATTTAATTTAATTTAATGCGCGAAATTTCGCGCAGAAATTAACGATAAAAATGAGTGCAATGCACCGGAGCATGTAAAAAAGTGTGGAACTGGAATTATGAAGGCTTTTTCAAATATTGAGACAAAAAATCGAAAAAATCATGTGTTATTGTTGTTAATTACAGATTGCGTTTGGGATTATTGAACGAACAAATGAAGGATTCCGAAATCGGTGTAACCGGGGACGAAACATTCAACGATGTTGTTCGGGACTTTAGCCAATTGGCTTGTTCGCATCCAGAAAGATTACAGCGACGAAATGAATCGAGTAGCTTAAACAACGCGACCGAATGATATTATAAAAACGGCCTATTGCTTGGTTTTCGTAAATTGGGAGAAAAGATCAGTAACGGTACTCTACGATTCTGATTATTTGTTTTATTATTATAACATTTTCAGAAACCGTTGAATATGCCGAATTGCCTTGAAAAAGGTGGCGTTTTACGTCAAGCATTTTATACAAAATGCATTGTTATAATCTCATTTCAATGGAAAAAAAAAAAGACGAAAATTTTGTATTGTATACAATTGTTTTGTGATGAAACGATTTTTACCAGTGAGTTACGAGGCTTGCCGTGCGATTTAGTGCTAAATAATTGTATTGAGGCTCGGATAAAAAAGTCGTTATGTATTGTAACAATGATTTCTTTCGATGATAATCCAAAAGCTTGAAAAATTTGAGTCTGTAATGTGAGGCTGCCTCGAAAGAATATTTAGCTTTATCGCGTACTTTTGAAAGTGTTGCTCGTTACCATATTGTGCTTAAAATGTAAGGAGGATGAACTTTGGGGTTTGTGATGACCGAATAAGCCATAGAGCATTCTTTACTTCGTACTTATTTGTTGCAAAGTATTCTTGAAGTAAAACCAGAATTGATCATTCCGAAAAAAAATGTTAACGGTACTAAATCGATCGACATCGAACGAAGAATTGAAAACAGATACCTGGGGCGTAGGGAACGTCAACTTTCTACAATTTTGTAAATGTTACAGTTAATTTGTTGGAAGTTGTAATCGAATCTGCAAGGATCGATCTATTGTTGCCAAATTTTAGAAATATTTGTGCATATATATATACACACACACATACATCACATTAAGTAATAAATGCTATATCTGGCCAGCCGAATGGAATCACGTTATGAGAAAATTCAATCTCATAAGAAGTATACAAAAAAAAGTGCAATTAGCACGCGGCGAATTTTTATCTCTACCTACCATAATTTCTTGTACATGACATAGCCGTACGATTATTTCTAATTGTCGCTAAGAATCTTTTTACTTTGAAGGTGAAAAGATTTTTTTTTTTAATTCCATATTTGATTTCACTCGCAGTTGTTTTTCATCTTATAAAACCATTGTACACATTCGGACATTTGTTTTATTCAAATTTGTCGTAAGCACGATGAGTCTTGAAAAAATCAAAATTGGTTCAAAGACTTATTTCAAAACTCGTTTATTTATTCCGCGATGTAAATAATTATTTTTATACTTCGTTGGGTGGCAAAAATATAACGAAAGAAAAATCATGTTACTTCCTAATCGTTCAATTCGTTTTTTGAAGATTATTTTCATAGGATTCATAAGACGGATAAGTTTTACAAGATTGTCTGAGTTGTAATCACATCTTATATTTTTACGGTCACAAAAAATATTAGTAGGAATTTAGTTATAGAAATAATATGAATAGTGATGTTTAATCAGAGTAACTATCAGTTTTCATCATTGTTAAAATCGTATTAAGGAGGTATGTACACCTGTGGGGTTGAACCCTAGGATCATACTCGAGGTCAATTCGACCCAAGCCAGAATAGAGCTTCGGTGCAAGAATTTTGCGATTGTTTAGGAAAAAAAATCTCTCAAAAAATGCCCATACAATTAAGAATAGTGGTAGTGACTTTGTCTGGATGTACGAACGCCGTGGTACAAAAAAGAGCGGTAAGGGAGCCCAGGGTTATCAATGAGTCGTTTAATTTGTCTCTTTTGAAAAAAATATTTAAATAGTTATATAAATTAATTGAACCACTGTGAATTAGATTTGGAAAAGGTGGTTATTTCTCAAACTCTAAAAATTCCATTAACCATTTTTTTCTAAATGTTAATATGTTTCGAAAAATCAATCGCAGAGCTACTTTTGAACTTCATGGCGGCAGGGCTGTAACCTTGAATAAAAAACATTGGAAACACTTATTAAAGTGTCAAACGCCAAACAACATTGACCGCCAAAAAACTTTATCTAATCGTTCTAATAGCTTTCCAAGAAATTTCTATTTTTATGACTCGTTCACTGTGTCTAGGCGTAAATATCCCTCTCAACGACTACTTTTCCAAAATACAATATACAGGGTTTCTCATTTTAAACAATCCACGCAAATATCTTCGAAATTTGATGATTTATGAATAAGTGTTTCAAACAAGATTTGTCAGACTTGAAGGGGGACATTTAATGGCTACTCCGAAATTGACCTGCCAATTGACCTCGAAATTTTACTTTTCCAGAAATTTTCGAATTTCGAAGATATTTGCGTGGATTGTCTAAAACGGGACACTCTGTATACTAATCATGTCGTCATTATATTTTGTTCGAGTTTAGATATTTGCCGAGTTAAAACCATGTTGTAGGTAACTATTCAAATCCACTTCTTATCCCAAAAATACACAAACACGGAGAAAACGGATCCGTTTCATCAAGTAATACTAAAAATGTTCTTCGTACGAAATATGATAATTCAGTCAGTATTCACTTATAACTAAATTCGCATATTATGTACAAAATTTAAAGGATTTAAAAAATGACATTTTATCAACATTGCTCGACGAAACAGATTCGTTTTCTCCTGCTGCTAACCGTAATGCGAGTGATTTTCGAGGTTTTCGATAACTTTTCGTGATCCTTTGATCTCTTAATTTAATTAACAAACATACCGTTTTTTTTTTTTTTTTT